>CM064495.1:22599344-22612337 GCA_032716605.1 Paralithodes platypus
TACACACACACACACACGCACGTACGTCATCCAAAACACACACACCACAACAAACTTACCCTCACCTGCGCTTTACGGAGACGCTCATCTACATACATAGCATTGTCCTTTAAAGCTTGGGGTAAATAACTATGTGTGTGAATTTTGTCTGTGTTTGTTCGTTGTTTTGTGTTTTGTTCCCTATACTGGCTCTGTCTTGAGTCGGCCACCCCCCAAGAAAATACAAACCCCAAAAAAACAAAAAAACAAAAAGAGGAAAATAAATATAGAAAAAAAAATAGGAAAAGTGGGGATTGGGCCTGAGCATATAGATAGATAGATAGATAGATAGATAGATAGATAGATAGATAGATAGATACTAAATAACTATGCAAGTTTACGTAACCTGTATCATTATGCAAGCCGCAACCTTATATAAGAGTTGTTGTGTATTTAACTCATCAACAGTTAACGTCCCAGCTTCTGAAAAAACACCATAAGATGTAGCCAAATAACCCAAGAATTATTGTTTACATTAAAAGTGGGGGTCACCGGCTTATTTTTGTATCTTTCTCTCCCTTTCTCTCTTTCCCTGGCTTGTATCCATTCGGCCCCATTCAGCCAACTATTTTAAGACGTTTATCCCCATCTAGGTGTCGATTTCTTCCTGGCGAGCGATAGCGAGCCAGCATTGTATGAAGAAATCCGGCTTCGCCGGAGACATTTTCTATCGAAAAATTTACAAATTTAGCCTGCTGTCAAAACAAAATTATATATATGCTGGCTCGCTACCGTTTGCCAGGAAAATATTGACACCTTGATGGGGTTAAACATTTTAAAACAGTAGGCTGAATGGGGCCGAATGGATACAAGCCAAAGAGAGAGGGAGAGAAAGAGAAACAAGTGAGGTGGGCTCCCTTATTATCTTTATTGTATATCAGTGACATTTTCGACATTCCTTATGTCATCATCAGACCTAAAAAGAATGATAAGATTATATTAGAAATAATTTAGTTGATTGCTAAGATATTACTTGTATGTAATTAAGCATAACATACAAACGTAATTTAAACAAGATAAAAATTAAAATTAAAAATAAACCCTAAAATAAACTACTTAGATATATGTATTACCCTATCGTATAATTGTACCTAACACATATAAACTACTTAGATATATGTATTACCCTATCGTATAATTGTACCTAACACATATAAACTACTTAGATATATGTATTACCCTATCGTATAATAAACTACTTAGATATATGTATTACCCTATCGTATAATTGTACCTAACACATATAAACTACTTAGATATATGTATTACCCTATCGTATAATAAACTACTTAGATATATGTATTACCCTATCGTATAATTGTACCTAACACATATAAACTACTTAGATATATGTATTACCCTATCGTATAATTGTACCTAACACATATAAACTACTTAGATATATGTATTACCCTATCGTATAATTGTACCTAACACATATAAACTACTTAGATATATGTATTACCCTATCGTATAATAAACTACTTAGATATATGTATTACCCTATCGTATAATTGTACCTAACACATATAAACTACTTAGATATATGTATTACCCTATCGTATAATTGTACCTAACACATATAAACTACTTAGATATATGTATTACCCTATCGTATAATTGTACCTAACACATATAAACTACTTAGATATATGTATTACCCTATCGTATAATAAACTACTTAGATATATGTATTACCCTATCGTATAATTGTACCTAACACATATTATCTACTTAGATATATGTATTACCCTATCGTATAATTGTAACTAACACATATAAACTACTTAGATATATGTATTACCCTATCGTATAATTGTACCTAACACATATAAACTACTTAGATATATGTATTACCCTATCGTATAATTGTACCTAACACATATAAACTACTTAGATATATGTATTACCCTATCGTATAATTGTACCTAACACATATAAACTACTTAGATATATGTATCACCCTATCGTATAATTGTACCTAGCACATATAAACTACTTAGATATATGTATTACCCTATCGTATAATTGTACCTAACACATATAAACTACTTAGATATATGTATTACCCTATCGTATAATTGTACCTAACACATATTCCTAAGGTGATAATGGTTTCATATAGCTTACCAGTTAAAAACACATGAGGTTGGTTGAATCGCGATTCAACTCGTCTCATTGCCGGGTCATTACTCACAGTACATTTATAGCGTTCTCTAGGTACGCACGACAGCTCCACCAACCTCTTGTGTTTTCAACTGGTAAGCTATATGATACCATTATCACCTTAGAAATATGTGTTGGTTGGAGAGTTTCACAGAGTAAGGGTGGGATTGTGTTGCAAGATGGGTACCACGCACTCTACGTAGAGGAGGTGGTATATACTAGGAGAGCTCTGAGGAACACTGATTATTGTAGTAGCAATAGAATAGCGAGAGAGATGCAACATTGCGGCGAAGAGAGAGAGATTGTAGAGTAATGGTGAGTGAACGGGAGATAATGATACGAAAGGTCTTCCTTTCTACTTTGTCTAGGAGTGCCATGTGAGAGGATCCTCCCCACACATGTGAACAATACTCAATACAAGGACGCACTGTGCCCCTGTACAGAACAAGAAGCTGTGCAGGGGTAAAGAACCCCTTGAGGCGGTTGAGGACACCCAGCTTCTGGGAGGCTGCCTTATCAAGACTGGTAATATGGTCCTTCCAAGTGAGAGCAGAAGAAAAAGAGACACCAAGAATATTTAAAAGAAGATAAATTATTAATTTTTGTAATGGTGAAGAATAAGCAATAGTCCTCTGGGAGTTAAAGACGGGAAGCAAGATGGAGAAATTGGGTTTTGGAAGCATTAAAGGCAACAAGGTTTTCTCTGCCCCAATTGGAAATACTATTTAGATCAGAAGATAAGTGTTGTATGGATGCATTACATTTGATTTTGAGGGATTGCTGGCTGGGGCGTTCTTGAAAACTAATTGAGTAGTGTAAGGTAGAGTCGTCTGTGTATGAATGGATGGAACTGGAGGTACAGTTGAGAAGATCATTTATGAACATTTGAAAGAAAATGGGAGATAGGACAGAGCCCTGAGGAACACCAGAGTTGATAAGATGAGGAAGTGAGCGATGGCCGTCCACAACCACAACTATGTAACAGCCAGAAAGGAAATTAGAGACAAAGGCACAGATGGAGGGATTGAAACCGAAAGAGGACAGTTTATAATTTAAAGATTTGTTTCAGACTATATATATATATATATATATACATATATATATGTATATACTGTATGTATATATGTGTATATTATGTACAGTATATATATATATATATATATATATATATATATATATATATATATATATATGCTGTATATATCAAGTATATCTCACGAATACACGTGAGCTACTAAATGTTATTTACTCTCAGCTGGGTTCAAACCACCGACAATCAGACGGGTGTTCATGCTTTAATCAACATTGCTTTCCTTAACTGACGGATAGACACTTATCACATTTTAAAGTTATACCTATCATTCGTTTTCAAAGGTCAGAAGCATTAATTTATCAAAGGTCAAGGTCAAGCATATTAATTTTTCGTTTTTTGTTTACTGTTCATTCAATTCTAAATATATGTACCGGCCAATGTTCAGATAATTAATAAATCAAGGCATAAATTCAGTTATATTATTTTGCTATAAAGTTCTCCTAGGCTTTAATTATATTTTCCCGCCGTGGTAGAGTTGATTAAGGGAACCCACCTCGCTTTTTTTCTTTCTCTCCCTCTCTCTTTGGCTTGTATCCATTCGGCCCCATTCAGACTACTGTTTTAAGACGTTAACCCCATCCAGGTGTCAATATTTTCCTAGCGAGCGGTCGCGAGCCAGCATATATATATTTTTGTTTTACAGCAAAGTTAATTTTTACATTTTTCGCTAAGAAAAATGTCTCCCGCGAAGCCGGATTTCTCCATACAATGCTGGCTCGCTAGTAAAAAAATCGACACCTGGATGGGGATAAACGTCTTAAAACAGTAGGCTGAATGGGGCCGAATGGACACAAGGCAAAGAGAGAGGGAGAAAAAGAGGAAAAAAAAAGCGAGGTGACCCCCCTTAAGCATGCACACTCTTATTGTTATTTGTTGTTATGTGGAGGAAGTACAGTAGATGAAAGAACAAAGTATGTGGTGATGGGCTGGTCTATCAGAGTGAGAACTGAGCGATCTCTGCCATACCCATAGCTTACTCTGACTGTTCCTTTTACTTATATATTTCCTAGATCTCAAGTGACGGCGTCTCTTCCGTGGATTGACCTCCCAATCTACCAAGATTGGAAGCCAAAGCGTCACATTTTTCCTTTGCCCCTCAACTCTCTCTTCATAAATGCTGAGGGGCACAGGACCCTGGGTGGGGCTTTGGTTTCCCGGGCGTTTCCGCACCCTCCTCAGCTCCCCGCCATGAGGTGGCTTCGGTCACCCAGGCTTTATTGTGGTAGGCAGGGAGGGTTCTGTGGGGGCACTCGGTTATGGCCTTGGCCTTGCTTGTGGCCTTGGGGCTGTTCGGCCAGGCAGCTTGGGGAACAGCAACAACAACAACAACAAAGTATCCATGTAAGCATAAGCCTTTGTCTTGTTAACCCCTTCTGTACCGGCGGTGTCTTTTTAACTTTATTCTGGCCACTATTAGACGATTTTATTGAGTTTATGTAGGGCCTCTAGCAATAAAGAGGCTCCGAACTATATCACTTACCCATTATTGCCACCACAGATCCTTCTTAAACTGCACAAAATCGTGTATATAGAGGTAGCATATAACTAGAAAGACGTTTCGGTACAGAAGGGGTTAATAATAATAATGCCAAACTACAAAATACAATATTATACGGTAACAAAGCCACGAGAATATGAATTTATATCTGGATCACCCGCCGTACAGTCTATTTATCTATCTATCTATATGCTCAGGCCCAATCCCCACCCCTCCCACTTGTTTTTTTTTTTTTTTTTTTTTTTTTTTTTTTTATATATATAGTCACATAAACATTCATGGACCTCATCTGTTTATAATTAAGGAAGTCTATCTCTGCAAACGAATGTATTAATATCAATTTCTTTACATCAATTACATCATTATATATTATACTACTTATTGAAAAGCAAGTTGTATTAAAAATAATTTCAGATAGCGATAATTGCTTAAGGGGGGTCACCTGCTTTGTTTATATTTCTCTCGTTTTCTCTCTTTCTCTGGCTTGTATCCATTCGGCCCCATTTAGCCAACTATTGTAAGACGTTTATCCTCATCTAGGTGCCGATTTCTTCCTGACGAGCGATAGCGACCCAGCATTATATGAAGAAATCCGGCTTCGCCGGAGACATTTTTCTATCGAAAAATGTACAAATTTAGCCTGTTGTCAAAAACATTTTGAAAATATGCTGGTTCGCTACCGCTCACCAGTAAACAAATTGACACCTGGATGGGGATAAACGTCTTAAAACAGTAGGCTGAATGGGGCCAAATGGATACAAGCCAGATAAAGAAAAAAAAAACAGGTGACCCCCATTAATGAAAATCATAGGAGGTCCACGAATTTTAATAATTGACTTCACCGTCTCGGACATTATTATGCCAAAAATAACTATCAACCTCATTAGCGAACCGCCTGTCAGAGTGTTGATAGTTATTATAATTGTAATTAGTATGTGAAGAAAACACTCATTAACAACCAGAGTTGTTGTTGTTTTTCCCCAAGCTGACTGGCCGAACAGCCCCAAGGCCCCGAGCAAGGCCAAGGCCATAACCGAGCGCCCCCACAGAACCCTCCCTGCCGGCCACAATAAAGCCTGGGTGACCGAAGCCACTCCATGGCGGGGAGCTGAGGAGGGTGCGGAAACGCCCGGGAAACCAAAGCCCCACCCAGGGCCCTGTGCCCCTCAGCAATAATGAAGAGAAAGTTGAGGGGCAAAGGAAAGATGTGACGCTTTGGCTTCCAATCTTGGTAGATTAGGAGGTCAATCCACGCAAGAGACGCCGTCACTTGAGATCTAGAAAATATATAAGTAAAAGGAACAGTCAGAGTAAGCTATGGGTATGGCAGAGATCGCTCAGTTCTCACTCTGATAGACCAGCCCATCACCACATGACTAGAACCCAATCCTCTCAGCATCAGCTAGGAAAGGCCCTAGAAAGCCGCCTTTGGCGGGGGGATAGCTCCCCTATTTCAACCCTTTTCGGGGTTGGGCACCCGCCCAAATTGCAATACTAGTTGTATTGAATAAACTCGTAAATTATGCGTTCGTTTCCATATTTAGGCTATTTCTTTCACTTACGCTTGCACATTAGGCTGTCCATAATGCAGTTGGGTTTAAGTACATGATTAGATTGATATCCATAATTCGAACATAGATATTAAACGTGATCGTGTACTTAGCCTTTAACTGTGTTGGTGGTGTAATGGTTTGAATGCTTACGTTCTGGGCGTGGTGTCCCGAGTTTACATCCCGGGAGGACCATACTTTAAGGGCCCGAACAGACTTACCAAAAAATAATTGCTAGACTGAGCCAGTGTGTTCCAACAATAAAATCAATGTGTTCTTATAGAACAACCAAAGATAAACTGATTAGACAAATGATGAAATAAAGAGATGATGTGTTAAGAGATATAACTGTTATTATTAGTAAAGGCACTCAGCCAGTCAGCTAGCAATAGTACAGGATCCTATAGGATATTAAATAAAGATATGTTAAATTTTGAGAGGAGATTCTTCGGGATAAAGCTATAAGGGAAAATAATTGGTAAAGCCCATGTAATCGAGATAACTGGGTTTACCTGGGCAGTTTTCCGGGGTTTAGCATTGCAAAATAGGTTAGACCTAGCTGAAGAAATAGTCAGAGAAGGGCTTCAGCCCAGACCCATGAAATACTCTTTTTGTTATAAGGAAACCAGTTATTAATTAGATATTCACCTCGTCGACAGTATGCTTTAGATTGCGCGTAAATATCTAGCTAACTGTTTTAAGGATGTCATTGATTGTATAATAGTTTGTAACATTGTTTAAAGTAACCTGAAGGACATAGCATAAAGGTGACATAAATACCTGTTGATTTAGTCATTGTGATCAATGTTGTAAAGGGGATTTAAGAACGTGGAACTAATCATTATTTATTAGTATGGTCATGGTGATGTAAATACCTACGGGTTCATTATTCGTGTCTAATATGATTAAGGTGATTTGATCCCATGTAAAGGAATAAGTGTTTCTGATATTGTCATGGTGATGTGAGAACATACGGGTAAAATCCTCGGTCCTAATATTGTTAATGTGATTAAAGGATAGTTATAATATAATTATGTCAACCATTGTGAATATAGTGATGTGCCTTTGGCTCGAAGTCGAAGTGAGTCAAGACTCTGAATAGCGATTGTCCAGATAGGTTGTGATGGGAATGTAAACATACAAGGTGCAATCTATACTGGGCCGTCGTGGGTATTCAAATAATAGTTTTAACTCATCTTGACCCGAACAGAGAATCAATTGCTATGTGGATTACGGCTACCATGGGAGTATGTTAAATAAAGACGCGAACTTCAAAACAACTGTCGAATTATTCCTACCCTAGAAGAGCAGTCAAGTTAAGTTTAAGTACAACAACAATAATAATATTGTGATGAAAACTTACAAATTGAATGCCTCAAAGAATAAAATGGCAGGGGCAATGACAGCTTTGATTACGAACAGAACATTTTGTATGGGGACACTAAGAGGAATACATTAGAGAGTATTAGTGCCAATATTAACCCTTACAGTACCAGTGGCATCCTTTGCATATTATTCTGGAAACTATTAGACGATTATATTTAGGTTAGGAAGGACGTCTACCCATTACGGGGCTACAGACTAGTTCAATTAATCCATTTAGCTATCACATAACCTTGCTAATCTTTATATAATATTCTAAATGTAGCTATTATCCAATAACAACAAATAACGTCATCGGTACAGAAAGGGTTAATTTGTCATCGCGATATGCTGGTCGGGCACAAATGTGACAATGGACTGAAGGTTAACTACGGTGAAAATACGATCACACCCTCGATTACAAGTACAGATGGACGCAGTCTGAAATTGCCATGAGTGAGAGGCAAAATGACGGAGGACAAAACTTCCAACACACTTCAATTGAAAAAACAAAACAAATAGTGTGTGCCAAACTTATTCATAGTTTAATTATAAATATGATCACATTAGGGAAGGAGACGGGACAACACAAGCTTAGGCTCACTTTCTGTACACTTTTTAAAAGGAAAAAATATATAGGCATACACACACACACACACACACAGACACACACACACACACACATACAGGTGAACGCTGAAATGAAACTTTGCAGAAAGAGAATACATTAGAAATGGAACAAAACACACCAGACCGAACTCAATGTAGGTTTGTTTCCATCTTTAAGGGAGGTCACCGGCTTTTTTACCTTTCTCTCCTTTTCTCCCTTTCCCTGGCTTGTATCCATTCGGCCCCATTCAACCAACTGTATTAGGATGTGTATCCCCATCCAGGTGTCGATTTCTTCCTGGCGAGCGATAGCGAGCCAGCATTGTATGGAGAAATCAGGCTTCGCCGGACACATTTTTCGATAGAAAAATGTACAAATTTAGCTTACTGTCAAAACAAAAATGTATATATGCTGGCTCGCTACCGCTCGCCAGGAAATATTGACACCTGGATGGGGGTAAACGTCTTAAAACAGTAGGCTGAATGGGGCCGAATGGATACAAGCCAAAGAGAGAGAGGGAGAGAAAGAGAAAAAAAGATAGGTGGGCTCCCTTAACTTAATTATTCTCTCCACCTCCTTCCATTCGGGTTCTCTGTGCTGACGAGAGAAACAAACAAATGAAGAAACATGACCCACTAACATAAACAATGGTGCTATTTACGTCATTCTAAATATAGCTCTCTTTCATCCTCTCTCTCTCTGTCTCTCTCTCTCTCTCTCTCTCTCTCTCTCTCTCTCTCTCTCTCTCTCTCTCTCTCTCTCTCTCTCTCTCTCTCTCTCTCTCTCTCGATTTCTCGGAAAATTACGAAGAACGAGTGAAATTCACAGTTCTACAACGTAAGGCCGTAACGTTAATTAAGCAGAGTAAAAAGACCCAGCCAATAATGTACAGAAGTAGTTATGAAGGCAAACTAAATAATTGTCTTTATAGGCAGGTCATTTGACCATAAATCCAAATATGCAATCCTCACTTTCTGCAATTCCCTAGCCTGTCCTCTTCTTGAATATTGCGTTCAAGCCCGGTGCCCTTACTACAAAAAAAATATCGACAAACTGGAACGAGTTCAACTACCGCGATAACCCTTTTTGTATCCCATGGCAACCTTTGATATTTTACTTTTCAAGCTTAACCCCACATTTTCCCTGATCTTCATAGCCATCCCCACTTACTGTGGGCGTTTTTTTAGCTCTTCTGTTTCGACCTAAATGTGTGAATGACACCGCCCCTGCACGGGCTAGACGAGGCATATTTGATATCTTTCCTACTCTTAAGTTAAAAGAGTTACCATTATGATATATATATATATATATATATATATATATATTATTATTGCCTATCCTTCTTCTTCATCCTGGAAAAGAGTAGAAGTGTCTAGGTTATGTATAGCCAGAATAATGATGAGATCAAAAGTGTGGATAGTATGGGTCCGAGGTGGCCTTGGCACTGGCTCTCCCCGGCTCCCGTCACTCAAAGCCTACGGAAGCAAGGACTGGGAGCGGACAGGCCTAAAGTTTATGAAAATCCTTTAGCCCAGTACACAGCAAGAGGCGGTCTAGCTCACGTGTTCAAAATCATCAAAGGCATTGACAACATGAACTCTACTAAGCACTGTATAATCGGCCAATCACATTACATGCCGGGATATGGTTGCAAAATCATTGGTAAGTCATGAGTCTCAGTATTTCTTCTTCAATTGAGTTGTCAACTTGTGGAATGGACTTCCTGGAGATGTTACAGACTGCAGCACCATTGATTTATTTGAATATCACCTAGAGTGACAGTCAAACACTTTGCCTTAAATCTGCTACTGACTGTGTTTGTTAATTAATTACCTTTTTTTGTTTCCTTTTTGCCTCAGATATATCAAGGATCACTACATTTAATAATTTATAAGTAAGATGTGACTCTCTTTTCCCCAGATTCACGAATGATCAGTAATAGCTGTGTTATGTTGCTAGCCCAAATTATCCCCTACTAACATCTCCTACCCCTGCCTTGGACATTAGCCACAGAGCAGTACTTCCCTTTCCAATTGTCACTTACCACTATAAACCACTGCTGAACACTCTAAGCAGCAGTGATTTAGCAACCTCAAGGAGTTGTTAGACCTGGTGTTGCTTGACTTCCTATATAATCTAGCTCTCGCTCTCTCTCTCTCTCTCTCTCTCTCTCTCTCTCTCTCTCTCTCTCTCTCTCTCTCTCTCTCTCTCTCTCTCTTCACATCCTGAATAGACTTATGTTATTTGTTCTCTTTTTCTATTTCATCGTTACTTGCCCTTTCCATATTCTATTTTGTGTATGTATTCAAAATTATCGGGAACATTGTGAAATACGTGCAATCTCTCTCTTCGCCGCAATATTGCATCTCTCTCGCTATTCTACCGCTATTACAATAATCAATGTTCCTCAGAGCTATCTCAGTGTATACCACCTCCTCTACTTAGAGCACGTAGCACCCGTCTTGCAACACAATCCCACCCCTATTATGTGCAACTCTCCAAACCAAGAGTGAAATTATATTCTCAATCTGTCTTCTATTCAACAGCTGAGCTCTGGAACTCTCTCCCTGAATACATTTTTCCCTCATCCTATGACTTAAATTGCTTCAAACTCCGTGCGTCCAGGCATATTGGCTCGAACATTCCTTGATGTTGACCCTGTCACTCTTTCAACTCTGGGGGTGGCACTCGTCACAGGCAGTTTTGCCTTTTGTTTTCCTCATCAACATAGAAAACAAATGGAAAACGATGTGATAGACAAAATAATAAGCATGTATTTACGGAGTGTAAATTATGAAGTACGTAAAAATCTGACAATCCCAAGCTAAATAGGGACAAGCATGACAGTAGAGGCTAATACATTCATGTGAAAATTAATTTGAAGGCAAAAAACAGGGTGTGATATAGTTACTCAGTGTATGAGAATGAGTGACAAGGAAATGAAAACAATACAGGTCATTTGACAAACGAGTAAAGAAAATGGAATTATAGAATATTTCAATCTTGTGCATTTTATTAACTTGACAGACTTAACCCTTTCGACCTCAGGGACGCACGTTATGCGTCGCCTATGTACGTAACCCACAGTACCAGGGACACAACGGTTGCGTCCGCGTTAATTACTCTTGTCCTATGGCACCTAGAGGTTTCGATTTGTATGGGAACTGATTTAGGATTCCACGGAACAATTGGCAACACCCCAAGTCCAGCCGCGTGCGTGTGCGCACGTTTGGTATTTTCCAGTATTCCAGTATTTTGCCTACCCATCACCCCTTGTTAATTGTGACTTTTCCCCGCCCCCCAGGACCCCCAAATGACCTAGGTGAGCGGTTTTATGTTGTTTTTCCTTCATTACTAACCCATTCCATGTGTTTTCAGGAAGAAAAAAAACATTACAAGTGGTTGGGACTGGAGTGTGGGGGTTAATGTTTCCGTTTAAAAATTTTGATGTGCAACTTTAATACATGCTAATGATATCAACAACTAATGGATGAATGTCAACTAACTCGATTTCTGGCAATTGTTTGTATCTGCTTTAAATGAAGTTTGCAGATGATAATATGTAATCTTCGCTGTCTGGCTGTGTGTCTGCGTGTCTGATTTCATTAATTGATTTCATTAATTGAATTTAGAAGTAAAGTTGGTTGGTGAAAACATATTAAATAAGCAGGATTTATCAAACAATAATGGACGTATTCAAATAATACTTTGTTAGCACTTTTAGTTGGTACTAGAATAAAAGTGAACAACTTTTGACCAATATCCAATCCCCCCCCCCAACCCCACCCTACCCCACCAGTACCAGCACCCCCTCCTCCGAAATGAACCGCCAATGTTATGATCATGAGGAGGTTATTGGTCGATCTCCGTGGTACTCATTGTGAGATCTCTCTCTCTCTCTCTCTCTCTCTCTCTCTCTCTCTCTCTCTCTCTCTCTCTCTCTCTCTCTCTCTCTCTCTCTCTCTCTCTCTCTCTCTCTCTCTTTTCTGTATGTGTATGAACGAGACAAAGAGGCAGAGCTGCCTGTAAAGAGTGTCTCTCTCAATGCCAAGAGAGTGACAGAGAGCCAACATTCAAAGTAAGTTGGGTTAAAATGCCTGGATACACGAAGTTTAAAGCAGTCTAAGTCATAGGATGAAGTAAAGATTGATTGAGGGAGTGAGTTCTGGAATTTACTTGTTGAGTAGAAGAAATACGGAGAACATTCTTGGGTTGGAGATCTGGACAAAATAGGGGTGGGATTGTGTTGAAAGGCGGGAGCCACCCACTCGCCATAAAGGAGGAAGTATGCACTGAGAGACCTCTGAATATCACTGTTTGTCGTGATAGTGATAGAAGAGTGAAAGATATGCAACACTGCAGAGTGTAGCAAGAGATTGTAGGGAAATAATACGAGGTGGTGAGTTGATAAGACGAACTGCTTTGGACTCTATCCTTTTGAGAGGTGCGGTCTTGGGGGAACCTCTTCACACATGTGAACAATACGGTTGAGCACACCTAACCTTTGTCACGCTGTTTTAGCAAGAGTGGTGCTATGATCTTTCCAGGAAAGGTTAGAAGAAAAAGAGACACAAAGGTTAATGAGAAAAGATGAGGGGTGAATTTGTTTTTTGTTGAAGAATAAGAGAAACTCACGTGAAAGATACATGGGCTCACAGTGCCCCTGTAGAAAGCA
>CM064495.1:22612437-22740303 GCA_032716605.1 Paralithodes platypus
TGGCCGTACACAAAAATCACCCAAGCAGACCTATCCCCTGTAAGAGGTACAACTCATGACTGTTTACTGAAGAACTTACAGGATTTACTACTCAATTTAGGGTCCGTCCAACTCTGAGGCCTTCTATGTATCTTTTTAGCAGTATTTTTCTTCAGTGGTGTGCAGCTAGTGCATCCATTAACTTGCTTCACCTTTAGGTAAGCAGTACAGATTTGTATAAGGTTTACTCTCCTAGATAGGTTGCCGACCAAGGCTAACGAGTCCCATCTACCCGGATTTTTATAAGGTTGTCTCCCTAGATGGGTTGCCGACCAAGGCTATAATAAGTCCCATCCACACAGAAACATCCAGATATAAAAAGCACACACACACACAAAATTCTCATCTATCAGCTTGTGTTAGCCTACGCATACTCAAAATAAGCACATCTGTGTATGTACCTATGGTGGGAACTCTAGCATCTCACGGTCACCAAAGGTTGAATGTGACCTCGTAGTTAAGGTAGAATAAGCATTATATTGAACCTAGGTTAAGAAAAACTATTTATGTTTAGCCTCATGGCTGCAAGGGAACAATAAAACAACAACAATTATTAATAGTATTATTATTATTATTATTATTATTATTATTATTATTATTTTCATTATTATTAATATTATGTTTGTACTTAATTTTAAATACACTGTTCTACTAGGGTGGGAATAATTTAACAGTTGTTTAGAAGTTTACGTTTTTATTTAATATACTCCAATGGTAGCCGTAATCCCTATAGCAATTGATTCTCTGTTCGGGACAAACTGAGTTTAAGCTATTATTTGAATACCTACGACGGCCCACTATAGTTTGCACTTCGGAATTGTTACATTCCCATTACAACCTATTTGGACAATCGCTATGCAGAGTCTTGACTCACTTCGACTTTGAGCCAAAGGCACATCACTATCTTCACAATGGTTGGCACAACTTTATTAATACTATCCCTTCTCACCTCACCATGACAATATCAGTAAAATACCAAAATAAAAATAACCCATGCCACAACAGACCTGCCGGAACCAAAAACGAAGCCTGGAGATAGAAGGGGAACCATGAAAAAAGAAAAGAACAGAGAAAATACACCATCAAAGAAAACTTCGAAAAAGAACCAGTTTGACAAAAAGAGATATAAAAACACCCAGAACCACCACACACCGGACGAACACAAAAGAGAAGAAGAACAGGAATGGGAAACAAGAGAAGGAGAAAGAAAACTCGCCCCAATACGTAAGCACCCAGCAATCACCACAACCAGGAATAAATAGAAAGACAAAGGTAGAAGAGAAACAACATGGCCGCTCAAGATCAAAATTAGCCCCGCCCCACACCAACACTCGGGAAGCCAGAATTGCCACCATCAACCACAATCTACCACCCACCCCAGGAAAAACAATCAGCATCACAATCAACAATGCAGGAGGACAGGAGAAGAAAATACACTACCGCCAAACCAACAAAGGACAACATTCCCAAATCTCCCCCCTTCATATGCGCCGTTCTTCCGCGCAGGTTTCCCACCACCAGCGCAGGAATTTCTAGAAGGGCTACCTCAACCCTCTAATCCCCCCCTGCACCTATGACCTTCTGACCTTCAAGTACCAGCCCTTGGAAATAGCAGCAATCGTCATGACCATCTAGGCGAGAACAAGGTAGAGTCAGCAATTTCAGGGCTCATTTGACTTACATGTAAGATTTGAGCCTAAGAATTACCCTCTCATTAATTTGAGTACTCATGCTATGGCTGACTACCTTATTGCCTGAGAGTTCTTTTCCCTACTTGTGAACTTTTGTTCTTACACACCATGGTGTAGTGACAACATCAGGATCTCTTTTAGGCTTCACATTTTGACACAGGAAGTAGCACCGAGGGCATGCCACAAACTGACTTTCAGGATCAATCCAGTACTCTACAAAACTATTAAAGAAATCTCTGCCATGGCAAGACAGCTCCAATAGTTCGGGCTTTGCGAGATACCGTACAAGTAATGGCACTTAGCATATAAAAGTCCATACTGCATCTGTCCAACACTATCTGCTGTAAAAAGGTTTAACCCGGCGAGCGCGTGCAGGGTGAGTGAACAGCACACTTCTGTGCAGCAATATTAAGCTCCATTCCCGCCTATAATCGTAATTTTACGATAAATATCTGTATTACATATTCATATGCGCCTATTTTACGTTTAATATGAAGACAGTAACATGTAACAACAATAAAACAAGTGGGAATAGTGTTTGGATGGTCAAAATCACGAATTATTACCGAGCGGTTCATTCATGAATTGTGGAGCAGAGCGAGGCAGACTCTCCACTCGCGAGGCCTAGAGCTTGACTGAGTCAGACTGACTCACTCACCCCACCCTCTTCCTTACGTAACACACTGGCTAGTCACATGACCACACCATAGAACCGGCTTGAGATGTTTACACGAAAATATACCAATGAATAAGGGAATAACAGGGAAAATAGGTGATAATTGAATGGGGTGGGGGGGGGAAGGAGGGGATATTGACAGATGTGGATTAGTGATAGGAGGTATGGAGGGGAATTATCTCACTTAATAACCATTTCACTTGTTTTAAGCGCTACTGGGGCCATTCAAAAGTTTTTTTTAGGCCTTACCTCTTAAGAGGGTCCTTGCCCTTGCCCACCAAAACCTCTTAAGAGAGTTCTCGCCATTCCCGGGTTAATAACCGACCCCTGGGTTCTTTGAACAATCTTACAACGGTCAGAGGCAGATTGAGCGAGCTAGTAAGGTCATTGCTCTTACTTATTCCTCACGTTAGCCCGATACCTAGTTACTCTGTCATGACACGACCAACTTTGTATTCAATTTTTTATTAATTTCACCACAACACCAAGCACCTCACATGAAATTAAAGAAAGCATATATTTGATCCACCAGGACCTTACATCAAGAGTACCGGAACAGAACTTCATCACCGACTAGTATAACGGTCAGGATAGTCGACTAGTATAACGGTCAGGATAGTCGAGCAGCCATAACTGAAGACATGTCCAAGTTTATGCCCGCGTTCATCGGATGGTATGCACCCTGTGTCATGACATAAAGAACTACTATTTAAAACTCAAAGCCAACTAGTCCATCTGTATCCCTAACCAATTTACTACACGGCAGGACCACCTAAGCGGCTCAACGGGACCAAGAGAAAGGACTCCGCAACTAACACTTCATCCACCAGTGCCCGTATCTCCCGATCTACACAGTGTTAGAATAGGAGTGCGAAAGGAGTTCTATTAACCCTCCCGCATTCGGTAACTTAAATAGCTAACTTATGGTCAGCCCTTCTCTAATTTGCCATGAAATACCATGCTGGGCAAGTTTTCGAAGCCTTGTGTTTTTCTGTATTTTTATCCACCAGAATGCTGTTTATTGTGATGTATCATAATGTCAATGGAAAGAGGAATATTTATAGTACATGATACAACAACAAAAAATTTAAATAAATCGAAATATGAAAGTGTAAATGAGTCCGGAATACAATTATTTCCCATGCAATTGTCTTCACACCGTCCTAGCTCTAAATTGTGAGTGATGACCATATATTTTTATTTTGCTCAAATAATAGTATTTTTTCTCTTTTTTCCAAATCTGAAAACAGAAATTATTTATCTTCAATAGTTCTCAAGCAGTGACCGAAAAAAAAACTATGATTTTGATTGATATGGTTTATAACATTTTCGATTTATTTCGTTGCTACGAAGTGTGTGGTTTTAAATTTAGGCTGTATGAATACGGCAAATAATGCTGATGAGTATAAAAGAAACTAGAAGTTCCTACGACAAATACTTTTTGCGCTATGAATATTTGAAATGCAGAGCCAAAATGCGAATATTTACGCTTCACCTGTCTCTTTTCCGCCGATGCTAGCCGGGTTCCGAGCTGTTCCCCACCTCGGCGTTGGTTTATTTGCTCGGATACATATATAACTATTTATATCACCGTCATCGGAAAATTATGCTCTTTCTAATGGTGAAAACCAAAATAATATAGCGTAATTGGTTCGCGAGCTATGCGCAATTGTTTCCATGCACTGTTATTGTTATGTAAATAAATGAGAATGTTTATACAGTTGTTTATCTTTGCCACAATATACAACACTTTTATTTAATTTTCCTTGCCAATAATTGTATAATGTTCATAGAAGACATGTCAGTAATGAAGGTTGTCAATTTTACTTACCTGATAGGGCCACAACCCTTTCCAACGAGAAGGGAAATGGCTCCTGGGTTGACACTGAAAAAACAAAACAAGAAAGCCAGGTTATCATCAAGTAATAAATTCAGAAATAATTCTATTGTACACACAAATAAAGTAATATATAAATATATAAATATATATATATATATATATACAAGGTGTCAAACAAAATATAATGAATGGTAACAAAAATGTGTGTATGTGTGTGTGGGTATATATATATATATATATATATATATATATATATATATACAAGGTGTCATAAATATATATATATATATATATACAAGGTGTCAAACCACAGAAATATGCAGATTTCCAAGCCACCCTAGGAGGTACTGCATTTGACTCGTTATTTTTTTTAGAGTGGTTTCCCCAGGAGGCCTATATCCACTTTGATGATGAAGGTGGGTAAATGTAGGTGGGTGAATGTCGGTGGGTGAATGACGGTGAGTGAATGTCGGTGGGTGAACGAAGGTGGGTGAATGAAGGTGGGTGAATGAAGCTGGGTGAATGAAGCTGGGTGAATGAAGAAGAGAAATGGAGAAGAGAAATGAATGAATCAATGAATGAATGATTGCACATGGCTCCTGACTATAGGACACCTGCATTGTGACGATGGAAAAGGTTGAAGCAGTCGTTGACGTCAATGCAGAGGGCAACCGTGCAAGTCGTGCAGCGGAAGCGTGTGTCCTTGCGAATGCCGTTCATTACTTTGCAGTAATAGCAACGGAGTCGCTTCTTGGCCAGAATCCTCTGCCGAGAATGGTCCAAGCCCCTGTTCAACCGGACATGGTTCAGAACAATAGGACGGGGCCTTGGGACCACTCCAGGTCGAGGTCTCCGGACTCGCACCGCTCCTGCTGCTTCCAGTACTGGTGGCGGTTGGTTGGCAGCTTCAAGAGCTGCTTCCCCATCGTCACCAGCAGCAGCTGCATGTACCATGGGGGGTTGAACCAGGACATAGTTTCCCCCAGGGGCAGCAGCATCAGCAGCAGCATCATCTGGTTCTGGTGGTGGGGAGGGGACATCGAGACGTGGTGCCCTCTCAACGCCTCCACCAGGAGCAGCAACAGGAGAGGGTGGAGTGTTGTCAGGAGCAGCAGGGGCTGGGGAGTCTGGATGGTCGTCGTCGGACGACCCAGATGATCCACCGGGTTGCCGTTGCCTGCGTGCATGCCTCTGCGGCTCACACTGGTCACGCGGCAGATCTTGTGCTCGGTGGACTGGCCTCCCCGACATAGGCCACTCTGCAGGGTTGAAGTGCAGCAAGGAAGTACAGAATATGTGCTCCTCGAAGTCCAGCAAGGTCATCTTCTTCCTTGGGTAGCACTTCCTGTACAGGACATGGGCGTTGAAGAGGGCCATTTGAATGAAGTAGAAGGTGATCTTCTTCGTCCACTTGACCGTCCTTCGCTGGATGGGGTAGTACTGGACCATCTGGTTAAAGTGATCCACCCCACCCATGTGGATGTTGTAGTCTTCAACGCAAACAGGTTTGAAGATCTCCCTCTGTCCACGACGCCACCTGCCCTGTTGGTCCTTCTCTTTGAAACTGACAAGCTTCAGGATGGTGTCCTGGTTGTGGAAAGTGGACACCATGTTGACGATGCGCTTGTCTCGCCAAAGTAGGACCATGGTTAAGCCGTTGTTCATTGCTATTGTCGCATCGCGTTCAAGCTCTTTTGCTTTAGCAATGTTGCACAACTGCTTAGGAGCTCCTCGTACAAGGCGCAGGGTGCCACACACATAGATGTTGTGTGTGAGCATTTGCTGGCACAGGTCAACTGAGTTGTAATAGTTGTCCATGTACAGCCTGTACCCCTGGCCTCTGAAGGACTCCGTGAGACCCTTCACCGTCTCCTGGAGAGATGTACCCGGACCGGTGTAGACCCGAAAATCCCACACATAGCCAGTCAACGCCTCTGCCAGGATGTACAGCTTGATACCGTACTTTGTCGGCTTCATTGGATTGTAAACCTTGAATGAAAGGCGACCCTTCCATCCAAGGCTGCCTTCGTCAAGGGACAGCTTTTCGGCGGGGATGTATGCCAGCTTGTAGCCTTCAAGTAGGTATTCCATCACCGTCCGAACCTTCACAAGTCTGTCCTTGTTCTGCCTGCAGACTGCCTTGTTGTTGAAAGCATGGAAATACTTCAAAACGGCTAGAAACTTAGCCCTACTCATCGTTCTCCGAAATACTGGGTAGTCGTGAAGGACAGTTGAACGCCAGTAGTGACTCAGAGAAGGAATCTTGGTGATGCCCATGAGGAAGTACAGGCCAAGGAATTTGGCCATTTCCTCCTCACCAAACAGGTGCCAAAGACCGTCTGCTCCGTCAACGAACTTGGCGTAAGCATTTGTCTCCAATACCAGGTATTGCAGCATCTCCCTTGTGAAGAAGAGCTGGAAGAACTGGAGAGGAGTCACCGGCTTTGGAACCTGCATGCCAGGGGTCCATGAGAACAGATCAGGCTGGGGGTCAAAGGGGATGTCGGTCCAACCGGCATCACGATCGGGGGCAGGATCGCGAGCACGGCCACGAGCACTGTGAGGACCACCGCGAGGAACACCTCTGCGGCCCCTGGGCCTACCACCTGCCCCCCTACGGGGACCTGGCCTCCGGCGTGGCATAGGTGGTAGGTCGAGGGGTTGAGTGGGGGGGGCTTCTGCATCAGATGATGCAGAAGCCGGTGAACCTGGTGCAGCACCACGTGGTGAAAGGTGTGGAGCTGGTGAACCTGGTGCAGCTGCACCAGCTGGTGAAAGGTGTGGAGCTGGTGAACCTGGTGCAGCTGTACCAGTTGGTGAACGGTGAAGAGGAAGCCTTTGGGGAAGAAGCTCCTCGATTGCTGCTGGAGGATTCAACGCTGTGCGTGGCACCTCAGCAACAACCTGAGCACACACTGCGGCTTCAGCAACCTCAGCACGCATTGCGGCTCGATGCTCAGGCAGAAAAAATGCCGAGGGGGTCAACGGTATGTCGCTGAAGGGAGACACTGCGTGGGTGACCGTTCCCATGACATGCGAAGGCGGGGTATTCAAAGTGCCCACAGCAAGTAGCAAGCAAACAGGTGTGGGCTGCGGGCTGGTGATCCTGCTGGAAGCAAGGATGAGGCACCGCCACGCGAGGTGGATGGAAGAGGTGACGTGGGAAGTTGGGTGATGGTAGGAGGTAATCGGCGATGTTATGGATGGGATGAGATGTAGATTGGATGGGATGAGATGTAGATGGGATGGGATGTGGATGGGATGGATGGTGGTGGTGGTGGATCCGCTGGGGCTGGTTCAGTTGGTGGTGGTGGTGGTGGGTCGTCCGTCGTTGCTGGGGCTGGTTCTGCTGGTGGTGGTGGTGGGTCGCCTGACGTTGCTGGGGCTGGTGGTGGATCGGCCGAGGCGTGGGCTTCGAGGCGGAGTCGCTTGGGCGGAGGTGAAGCCCAATCCTCATCGTCAGACCACTCGTCCGACTCACTCTCGCTCGCCGTCTCGTCCGTCGTCGTCAGGCCCAGCACCTCGTTCAGTACATCCTCCAGCTGGGAGTCCCGCAAACGTTTCTTATTATCCCTCTTGTCCGACATGGCAGCTGGCGTAGGCTGGCGGTAGGCTGGCGTATGGCGGTAGGCTGGCGTATGGCGGTAGGCTGGCGTATGGCGGTAGGCTGGCGTATGGCGGCAGGCTTTCGTATGGCGGTAGGCTGGCGTATGACGGCAGGCTGGCGTATGGCGGCAGGCAGTAGTTAGCTTACGATGCTGAAACCAAGAAATAGAAATAAAGGAAAAACGTAATTGACGTTGATAGTTGTCATGACGCAAGTTCGCCATCACTGGATCCATATGACGTTGGTATAGTTCACCTTGATGTAGTCATAGATTTGCATTATCCGATTCCAGATGACGTGAGTATGATGGATTCATGACGGTATAGTTCCGCATTTTGTAATTCAAATGGGGGAACACCATGACGTAGTCATAGTATGGCATTATAAGAATATATTTATACCTTGGGGCTCTTTGGCCAAACATCCTGGGGAACAGGAACAACACAAAAGGGAAGGGGACAAGAATAAAAAAATTATATATATACGGTATATACCTTTATATATAAAATAAATAAAATCAAATAAATACAAATATATATAAAATAACAATAAAAATACTCGATTATGGGCCCTGCCCTTGCTCTGGACCTAGGGGGTGGTCCCATGGACACCCTCGGGAACAGGAACAATAAAAATATATATATATATATATATAAATGAAATAAAATTATAAATAAAATTAAATTATATAAATAAAATAAATAAAATAAATAAAAACTATAATAAATCCCAATAAATAAAAATAGGCCTATATATAAAATAACAATAGAAATACTCTAATATATATATATATATATATATATATTTCTATATATAATAAAGATAGGCCTATGCCTAAACATATAAAATATCTCAGCTCTGAGGAAAAAGGTAAAAGGTCAAGGAGTGGGTACCCGCCGCGGGTAAGTAATTATGGGATTAGCTTAGGTACTTTACCCAGACATCTGTGGCTGTCCAAAGGTTCACTGCTGTAGTGTAGTGTACAGTGGCGCATAAAAGTCTTGTATGTTTTTATGTCAGGCTGTTTACCGTGACATATTTGTACTTACCGTGACATTTTTTTTTAAAATTCGTATTTAATTATCCACACTTCACTGTTAGTTACTTCACTCAAATAAAACTGTGTATTCACTAAAAATTGCCCAAATTGGGCATAAAAAATGCCAAAAATGGGCAAAACACAACTGTATTTCGTAATTACAGCTTTATTATACTTTGTAGGTAGTATTTATTGATAAATATAAATATATTGGTCTTTCAAGCGAAAATGAAGGTATTAGGGCAATATATATACGACACACGTATAGCGAAGCTTACATTCGTAATCACAAACCTAACATAAGTTAGGAATGTGACTACGAATGCTTAGTACACTAACCCTACGAATATGATATAAATAATATTATTATTCACAGTTCACAACACTTCCACAGGGTCCATTCTAGATGCCTAAAAAACACATGGCTGGCTATGGAGAGGCGAACAACGAGGCACAAAGTCACAAATCACGAGTTATATACATAAATTATAAATACATAGCCACAAATTGATGATACACTGCCACTTGGTACATAAATAATCCAGATTTGCCCGCCTGAAACCTGCTCCATGGCGGGCAATGGAGGCGAGACGAGATTTAAAGGTCCGGGAGTACTATCTCACAGACTGGCGGCCGGCTCACAACTGGTGAAACAAAGCCCCGCACTCTTCACACAGGGACGCTAGAGGGTTGCCAGATATTTCATTTTGTAACTTACTGAGGGCTAACTTACCAGCCAAAAATGCGTCCAAATTGCGTTATAAACTTATTTACCACGAATATTTCTAACTTACGGGTGGCATTATGACGCGATTGCGTCATACGAGCACTCTTCGAGGGGTGGCGTTAAGACGCAATCGCGTCCTAAAAATGCGGGAGGGTTAATTAACCCACCAGTGCAAACCAAGTGTATCTCCGTAATCTACGCAAGTACAAAGGAGTACAAAGGAAATCGAGCAACAACAGGTATAGTGACCCCTCTAGGCTGCTTTTCCTCCAAAACACTGAGGGTCAAGTGTCCAAACAGTGGATTAGAGTGGGTAAGGAAAAATTGGAAAGGGAACTACTGCCCTGGAACTAATGTTCATGGCAGGATTAGGAAGTTAGTAGGGGACAGAGGGGTTAGCAACATAACACTGTTATAAGTGATCTTTCGTATATCTGGGAAAAAGAGAGTAACGTCTTAGTAGTATATTTACGCAATAATCCTTGATGAATCTAAGGGAGGAATATAATAAAGTTATTCATTTACAAACGCAGTCAGTCGCGGGTTTGATGCAAGATATTTGTCTAGGCGAAGTTTAAAAGAATCAACGGTGCTGCAGTCTATAAGGTTTCGGGGAAGCCCATTCCACAAGTTGACAACTTGATTGAAAAAGACATTCTTAGATTCGTGAGAGTTATAAGATTTACCAATAATTTTGCAACCGCTTCCCTGCGTGTAATTAGATTGGTCGATAGTGAAGTACTTACTACAGTTCATATTGTCGATGCCTTTGATGATTTTGAGCAATTGAATTAAGTCGCCTCTTAATCTGCGCTGGGTTAAAGGAAATAGATTTAATTCTCTAAGACGCTCCTCGTATGGTTTGTTATTTTAGGATAGGTATCATTTTGGTAACTCTACGTTGAACTCTCGTTCTAGCTTGTCTATATCTTTTTGGCAATAACGGCACCAGGATTGAACGCAGTATTCCAGAAGAGGGCGGACTAATGAATTGTAAAGAGTTAGGATAACTTCTTTGTATTTATGCTCAAATGACCTGCCTATAAAGCCAATTATTTTGTTTGCCTTCTTAACAATTTCTGAACATTGTTGACTCGGTTTTGTGTTACTCGATATTGTTACTCCCAATTCGGTTTCTCTGTCTACACTCTTAAGCTGAGCGCCATTCATCGAATAGTTTGCTTTCTCATTTCGGTATCCGATATGTAGTACTTTACATTTATCCGCATTGAAACTCATTTGCCAAATTTTGGCCCAACATGACAACTTATCTAGATTGTGTTGCATATCGTCAACTTCTTCTTTTGAGAGTACGCTATTTGCAATTTTGTATCGTCAGCAAACTTTGAGATTGTACAGGTGAGACTCTCATCTATGTCATTGATGTAAATTAGAAAGAGAATTGGATCTAGTACCGATCCCTGGGGTACCCCGCTACTTACATTGGTCCATTTAGATGCCTTACCGTTTATGACTACTCTTTGCTTTCTGTCGCTGAGCCAATTTTCTATCCAATTCAACACACCATCTTGTATTCCATGCACTTATAGTTTTAGCAGTAAACATTTGTGGGGAACTTTGTCAAAGGCCTTTTGAAAATCAAGGTATATAATATCTACAGCTTTACTCGCATTATAGAGGTTGAGGATATCGTGAAAGAAGTCTAGGAGATTAATTTTGTGAAGCAGGAGTGTTTGTTACGAAAGCCGTTTTGAGTATCTTTAAGTATGCCATTTTCCTCTAAGTGATTTACGAGTTTGCCTCTTATGAGTGTTTCTAGCATTTTACATACAACTGAGGCTAAGCTAATTGGACGATAGTTACTGGGTAGGGATTTGCTACTTTTTTTTAATATCAGTGTTACGTTGGTGTTAAGTGATAGAATAGGAGTGCTAAACTGTATTCTATATGTCCGTCGAGGATCCTCGTCCGTGCTAGGCATTTTATATTGTGAATTATTCTATGTATCAGTGTAAGGTGAATTATCCATGTTGTGCATTTAAATTATTATTAACCCGGCAGCTACGGGGAGACTCTTAAAAGGTTTTACTGGGCGACTGCGGGGAGACTCTCAAGATCCTTGGCCTAAAAAAAAACTTTTAAAAGGCCCCAGTAGTACTTGAAATTTTGTTTTGTTTTCCTCCATACCTCATATCACTTCTCCACATCTGTCAAAGTCCCTTTCCCCCCCCCCCCTTCAATTATCACCTATTTTTCCTGTTATTCCCTTATTCATTGGTATATTTTCTTGCTAACATCTGCAAGCCGGTTGCAGGGTGTGGTTATGTGAGCAGCGAGTGTGTTGGGTAAGGTAGAGGGTGGGGTGAGACACTCAGTCATGCTTCAGACCTCGCGAGAGGTGGGCTTGCCTCGCTCAGCTCCACATTTCATTACTGGACCACTCCACATTTATTCACGATTTTGACCATCTAAACACTATTCCCACTTGTTTTATTGTTGTCACATGTTACTATTTTCATATTAAACGTAAAATAGGCGCATATGGATAAGTATTAATTATATTTATGGTAAATTAACGATTTTATTGAGGAATGATTCATAATACCTACGCACAGGGGTATGGTGTATACTACAGGGGCTGCGCAGCTGAGAGGTTAAAAGTAAATTCATGCGTGTATTCAGTACTATATTTACCCTTTACAACTTTTGTGCATGTGTAGTTTGGCTTTAGTTTCTCCAGTCAAGTAAGAACCTACCATTGTCCAATTAAACCCCAGTAAAAAAAGCCGGCATAACAATCAGAAACATTTATTCCTTTACATGGGAACAAGTCACCTTAGTCATAGTTATTAGACACGAATGATAAATCATTAGATATTTACATCACCATGACCGTACTAATAAATAATTATTAGTTCCACGTTCTTAAATCCCCTTTGCAATATTGTACACAGTTTCTAAATAAACAGGTATTTATGTCACCTTTATGATATCAGAACACAATTACTAAATTAACAAATATTTACGTCACCTTTACAATATTAGAACGCCATGTCCTTCAGGTTAATTTAACAAGGTTACAAACTATTATTCAATCAATGAACTCCTTAAAACTAGTTGGCTAGATATTTACGCGCAATCGAAAGCATGCTGTCGACGAGGTGAATATCTAATTGATACTGGTTGTTTCCTTATAACAAAAAGCGTATTTCATGGGTATGGGCTGAAGCCCTTCTCTAACTATTCCTTCAGCTAGGTCTAACCTACTCTGCAAATGCTGCAACCCTGAAAGCTGCTCAGGTAAACCCCGTTATCTCAATTACCTGGATGTTATCAATTATTTCCCTTTAAAACATTATCCCGAAGAACTCCCACTTAATACTGAATATATATTTACTTAATATCCTATAAGATCCTGTACTATTGCTAGCTGGTTGGCGGAGTGCCTTTACTAACAATAACAGATATATCTCATAATACTTCATCTCTTTATTTCATAATTTGTTTAATCAGTTTCTCTTTGGTTGTTCTATAAGAACACATAGATTTTATTGATGGAACTCACTACCCACTCTAGTAGAAAGGAGATCTCTTCTTTCCCTCTCCACCACTTGAAAGCTGGCCAACACCTGCCCGCTCTAGTAGACAGGAGATCTCTTCTTTCTCTCTTCACCACTTCAAAGCTGGCCAACACCTCAGGTCCCTCTTCTCAGTACCATCTACCACCAGGTGACACTCTTGAATCGCTTGGATTATTGTGTGAAGGCTAGCGATGTGTTGGCAGGCATCAGGATATTGTAGGTGTATCTGTGCTAAGGGTGGGCGGTGTACTAGGTCTGGCTCGTCTTGTGTTCAGTAGAGCTCGATTGCTGGAGGACTGGAACAGGCCTATATATCTCCCCATGGGTACCAAGATGAGCAAAGGGGATGTGTTTAATAAGAGCGCTGCTATGTGGTTCGGGCAGATGCCTGTGGCAGAGTGTGTCCTGTGGCCCCACCCACCTCCCTTTATACCCCTCCCTCATGGCACGAGGCCCTGTGATTGGCCGAGCCGCGTGCCCGGGAGGAGTTTCCTCAGCCTGCTCGCTTTCCAATTCCAAATTCCCTTCATCTTCGTAATATTCTCCTGGAAGTTTGTTGGAGATGTTCTGTAGTGGCTGACTGGAGTGAAAGGGTAGCACCATTGTAATAGGACATCTGCGACCAGGATAGAATATAGGTGTGCGAACTGGGAGTGAGTTATGTGGTGAGCGTTTAAAGGGGGATACAGGTGGCTCTGGTTTCATGTGTCAAAGGAGACCGTTGATTGGTCGAGAGCGAGGGTGTGGTAGGATCTTCCCTGTGACAAGATTTAAAGGTTAAACTATGCTTCACCACCTGAGCTAATCCCGTCTCCTGATTGGCGGACGGAATTACTCTTTTACCATCTCCTTCTCGAATAAGGCAAGCACCTGATCGCGTTAATACCGTTCCTTTAAAGTTGTTTTTGTCTTCTTGCCATTCTATCATTCCACTGTGTTCTACTATACACTTGTGGAGTTGGATAGCTGGGTTTTGGTTACCCACAGCTGTCTTGGCAAGTACAATCTGCCCCGGTTGACTGAGAAGATGTTTCAGGGTGCGTAAGGTTTGCACTCTCTGACCTTTTCCGTCTACTAATGCTGTGAGTCGATGAAGCCTGTACGGGGGATCGCTTGGGAGAGGCATGGTACCTTTAAACTGACTCTGACACACCTCAGACATCCTATTTATAACCGGATCCGGGTACCTGATTGGTGGACACTGGACAGCTAACCCTACCACTACGCGTAACTGTTACAGCGGAGTCAGTCGGGTTAAAGTCCCAGTATGACCATTTTTCAGTAATGAATCTTCCGTACCAGAACGAGTCGAATAGTAGTTCTTATTCTCTGCCCAACATTCTGGGTCTCACTTTCTTCTTCACTACTCCATTCACTCATATCTGGCGGTAGAATTCCCTCATACCGTTTAGTATGGCGGATATGCATGGTAGAAACAATATCCCCATTATGTAAATTATATTGTAAAACTTGCAAAATAAACAAACCAAAACTGGGACAACACAGGATAAATGCAAAAGAACTAATCAAAATCGCTATGTGGAAATAACGCTTAATAAAATAAACAATTTGAAATAAAAGAACGCAATCCATCACATAGGGTGTACATCACTACATGAGCAAGTCAATCTGGTTCCCAAGCAAACTAATCACACATATAACAATGCACTATCGTCATGTTCAAGGAATTAGTCAATTTGGGAAGTCCGGGACATTCTGGTAAATTTTTACTAAATTCTGTATGAATAAAGAAACTACAATTTACATCAAATTTTATATTAAGCTAAATTTGCAATTTGACAAGATATCAACAATAGTAGGCTACACAAAACATACAGCACTCACTAACGATAGTGCTATTGGGTAGGTACCTGTAAGCATAGCATGCCTCAAGTGACCCCTAACAATTACTACCCAGACCTGGTAGGGTCCATTAATCTCAACAACTCAGAAAGAACCCTCGTACTTCTCTTCTAATTTACCTGCCTGAGTGGGGTCATGCCTCTTGACCAGAATATATTCCCCTCGGTAATAAGGATTTGTCAGAGTAGGTTTCTTGGGTTGCTGTTGCATTATCTGGGTATGAACTTGCTGGTGTCTTTCCCCTTGACCTTTGAGGTACTGTTCTGGTCGAGAATAGGTGGTGCGGTTGGTAGCGTAAGGTAGGAGACGTTCCTGGGGTAGCCTATAGGTGTAATACCGAATATTATCTCATAAGGGGAATATCCGGTAGTCCTGCAAACTGTAGTATTAATTCCCCAAATTATTTCTGGTAATAGTTTTGGCCATTCTCTGGTTATCTCTTCCCCTTGTGAACTCAGATTAGCTCGTACACAATTCGCAAGTAACCTATGATTTCTCTCGCATACAGCATTCCTTTGTGGCCAGTACGG
This sequence comes from Paralithodes platypus, assembly GCA_032716605.1. Taxonomy (NCBI): domain Eukaryota; kingdom Metazoa; phylum Arthropoda; class Malacostraca; order Decapoda; family Lithodidae; genus Paralithodes; species Paralithodes platypus. The sequence goes on from CM064495.1 coordinate 22,627,992, forward strand.
GGAGGTATGCCGAATCTGGTATCCCAAGGTATCCCCCAAATGTTGCTAGATCTCGTTATTGTATTCTCTACCCCTATCACTCATAATGGACTCCGGGATGCCATACACGAAAATTACACTATCGAGTATACTCTTTGCCACGGTCTCAGCGCTTTAATCTGGGATGGCACAAGCAACTGTATATTTTGAGAAGACATCAACACAGGTTAAAATGTACCTTTTGTTCTTCTCTCTGGGCAGGGGCCCCACAATATCTCCAGACAACTTTTTCCAGGGCTTCCCAGCAAGAATGTGCCCTGCTTGTTGTTTAGGTCCTCATCCATCTTTCCTTCTCTGACACCCTAAACAACTTTGAACTACTTCCTTAACTATTTTGTCAGCCCGGGAGGTCCAGTACCTTTTATTATAAAACTACATGATCTTTAGAGTCCCTCCAGGCCCCATCAGAAAACAGAAATTTATTCCCCTGGTTTTGCGTAGGCTCCTTTTTCTTCTATTCACGCTGAGTGGATTGTACCGGGGCTACAGGTAACCTGGATAATCCATCAGCATTTGTATGTAGTTTGCCCGGTTGATGCCTAACATCGAATGAATATTCCTCCAGAATCCCGTTCCATTTAACAAATAATCCATCATCTGTCTTCATCTTTCGGAGCCACTGTAAGCTGTGATGGTCAGTGATTACTTCAAAATTTACTCCGGCTAAATAGGGTCGAAAGTATTGCACTGCCCACACTAAAGCTAAACATTCTTTCTTGGTAACACTGTAATTCTTTTCACCTTTATTTAAGGTCCTACTGGCACTGGCCTTGCCATCAACCTTCTGTTCAAATACTGCCCCTAGCCCTTCATCAGAGGCGTCGGTGTACAGCTGGAAAGGTTTAGTGAAATCGGGATGACAAATAATGGGGTTAGAGGTTAACTTTTGCTTTAAGGTTTCGAATGCCTTTTGGCAACTTTGGCCCCAGTCGAACTTTCTTCCTTTCTCGAGTCTCTTGGTCATAGGTCGAGCGAGTATGGAAAACTTGGTATGAATCTTCTTCGATAGTAAGAGGCCATCCCTAGAAATGCTCTGATCCCTTTGACAGTGGTTGGTGGAGAGATTTCTGTGATGGCTCTCACTTTAAGGGGGTCAGGTTGGATACCATTCTTTGAAACCACATGTCCTAAGTATGCCACCTCGCGTGCCCCTAGTTGGCACTTAGAAGATTATAATTTGAAGCCCGCCTTCCGAATTCTATCTAATACTTCTCGCAGCCTGTCAATGTGTTAACCTCTGAATCGAGGATACCTTTTTTTATACTGGATTATACCGTATTGCCATAGCTAATATCCTCTCAAAATAAGCTACTATCTACAGTATATAATACATGAGTATGGCCGCACAAACCCTAATAGTGACGGAAATCTTTAGAGTCACAATATCAGAGTAAAAAAAATTATGAATTAAGTTTTATATTGTATGGTAATCAATTAAGGGAGAAGGGTTTAAGTTTTGATCGATTTTGTACCGGCCTAGCTACATTGATGTCATAAAAAAAAACACACACATTGTGTGAGGTCTGTAAGAAGGGTGTTTGTGGAGTGTAGTGGGTTAAGGGGGCCCACCTCGCTTTTTTGTTCTCTCTCCCCCTCTTTCTCTGGGTTGTATTCATTCGGCCCCATTCAGCCTACTGTTTTAAGACGCTTACCCCCATCCAGGTATCAACATTTTCCTGGCGAGTGGTAGCGAGCCAGCATATATATACTGTATATTTTTGTTTTGACAGCAAGCTAAATTTGTAAATTTTTCGATAGAACATTTTTTCCGGCGAAGCCGGATTTCTCCATACAATGCTGGCTCGCTATCGCTCGCCAGGAAGAAATTGACACCTGGATGGGGATAAACGTCGTAAAACAGTTGGCTGAATGGGGCCAGAGAAAGAGAGAAAAGGACAGAAAGATAAAACAAAAACAGGTAACCCCCCTTAAAGCTGTGTTGTGATGTAGCTAGGGGAATGTGAGATGTGGTTAGCTAGCGTATGAGGCGTTTGGTAACTTTTGATGGGGTGCAGAGGGGAGTGATGGGGTGGTGTGAGGAGGGTAGCGATAGCGTGAGGTCTATATTAGGTTTAGGGATTGTGATGATGATACCATGATTCCAGATGTTGGGTATTGTGTTGTGTAAATAGCTGTAGTTTGATATGTTGGTAAGTGCTTGTATTCCTTGTGGTCCCAGGTGTTTAAATCGTATGACACGTATGTTGTCCGGAACCACAGGCGGATGAGTGGTTGAGGTTATTGATGATGTGCCACTGACTGTTAATGAAGGGTGCGTAGTCCGGGTCTATGGGGAACTGTCGCTTTCTCGGATGACTTGTCAGTTGTCATCAATCAATCAATGGGGGCATACGCCGTGACAGCGCGTAGCCGCACTCACATTCCATCTATGCTCCGGGGGAACCCCCCCCCCTCCCCCCCCCCCCCCCCCCCGGACAAGACTCCAGGCATCTGCCCCGCCCATATCAAACATCCTATCGCAAAATTAATCAACTTTCCTCAGCCATGAGTTCCGTGGTATTCCCCTAGGCCTCCTCCACTCCGAGTTGTCCCCTGTAGAGACCACCTGGTGAGCAGGATCAGCATCAGGGAGGCAAACCACATGTACACTCAACCAAAAAACAATCTTTACACTAACGCTCTAAACATTCTGGAAGTGGGTCGAAATCTTATGATAATACCTCACAGACGTATGTTTCACCCGATTAATTCCGTTCACACTAGATTATTTACAGCTCACCAGTGTAAAGATTGATTTTTGGTCAAGTGTACATATAGCCGAAGTTGGCGTGCACAGACCATGGTGAGGGTTAATTTTGGTAGTGGTCGGGATGGTGGTTGAGGTGATGATGATGATTAGGAAGATGTGATGGTGGTAACAGTCCCATGATTATGTGGATGAGTAGAAATTAATTATGGATGATAGTGGTAATAATAATTGATGGGTATTGTTACAACGGTAGTGGCAATAGGAATGATAATGATGGTGATGATCAAACATGTGAGGAGGAGGATGTTGAGGTTGGTGAGTAGTAGGTGACGATTATAATAACGATGCTGTTGAAGTTCGTGATGTTGACGATAATAACGATGATGTTGAAGTTCGTGATGTTGACGATAATAAGGATGATGTTGAAGTTCATGAATATAACGATGATGTTGAAGTTCATGAATATAACGATGATGTTGAAGTTCATGAATATAACGATGATGTTGAAGTTCATGAATATAACGATGATGTTGAAGTTCATGAATATACGATGATGTTGAAGTTCATGAATATAACGATGATGTTGAAGTTCATGAATATAACGATGATGTTGAAGTTCATGAATATAACGATGATGTTGAAGTTCATGAATATAACGATGATGTTGAAGTTCGTGATGGTGATGATGATATAATAATAACGATGATGTTATTTGGGTAGGGATGAAGATTATGGTGGTGAACGGGATAAGAACTACAGAGTATGAAATCCCAACCTCATCGATAGGCGCATTAGGCACCGAATATGTATATTTGAGAGAGAGAGAGAGAGAGGCTGTGTGGGTAGGGGGAGGCAGATAATTGTCTTTCCGCCCCGACAAATGTAAACTTCTCCACTTTACCCGCTCCCGATCACCCATCACTTTCAATTACACATTACTCAACCAACCACTAGAATCATACAAATATCTTGGCGTCCACCTCTCCACCAACCTAAGATTCAACACCCACATTCATTACATACAAAGTCAAGCAAACCGCACACTAGGGTGCTTGTGGAGGAATTTACACAATTGTAAACGAGACATCAAACACATAGCATATAACACCCATCGAACCCATCTGTCCCCTACTAACTTCCTAATCCTGCCACGGACATTAGTTCCAGGGCAGTAGTTCCCTTTCCAATGTTCCTTTACCCACTCTAAACCACTGTTTGGACACTTGATCCTCAGTGTTTTGGAAGACAAGCAGCCTAAAAGGGTCACTAGACCTGTTGTTGCTTGATTTCCTTTGTACTCCTTTGTACCCTTGTTCGCCCAACACTGGAGTACTGCGCCGCAGTTTGGGATCCATACACACAATCTAACATTAACTCACTTGACAAAATTAACACAAAGGCAGCCAAGTTCATCACACACAATTACACGCAAACCCCAGGCATCACAACCCGTATTAAACAACAAATAAACATGGAAACCCTTAACACACGAAGACTCAGGCACAGGCTCACAGTAATGTATAAAATCACACACAATTATATTGACATTAAAAAAACATGAATACCTACACAACTCAAACACCCCACACTCGTAACACACACTTCTCATAAGTACCAAACATACCACACTAATACTGACTTCTACAAACACTCATTCTTTCCACGAACCATACGGGATTGGAACAGTCTCCCAGAAGATACAATTAATAGCCCTACACGAGACACATTCAAACACAGACTAAACGAACATTTCGCCCACATCACACACACGCACACGTCATAAACCCTCCACTTAGCTCTCCCCATCGTATATCCTGACCACCCATCCTCCACCCTAATACCCTTGTATGTGTGATATGCACAAGTCCAGCGCCCTACACAAGTGCACATTATGAATCGAGATCGATATTGGAGGGGGAAGGGTCACTTAAAATTCAGCTCTGCTTTATTGTTCTCTATTTTCTGTTTCAGCTTGTTGCTGTGGCATCTGAAATATAGCTTTCTCTCTAATGAGAGAGTATAGTAGATAACATTTGATAAAATAATATACCTGTATGTGCATGTATTGGCGGGTCAGTATATAATGTTGATAACAATAAATATTCTTATTAATGAGAATGATCACTATTGCCTGAAATGGCATATCATTCACAAGGTTCTTATTTGAAGTATCCCATTTCAAGCACTCAAATATCAAGGGATGGAGAAATTTGGAATGATAAAATGTATTAAAGGATATGGCCACTCGAAACGATTGGGGTAAACGGAGAATGTGTATATTATATGGTGCAACTGGTATCTGACTATTTGTGATTGAAATATTGATTTGTTGGTCATCTTACTAGCGTCACTTTCCGAAAGCAAGAGTGCCCTGGTGGTGGTCAGCCTTGGTCGGCAACCAGTCTAGTGGAGACAACCTTATACATATCCGAGTGTATGGGACTCGTTAGCCTTGGTCACCAACCCATCAAGGGTTTTAAGCCTTATGCAAGTCCTTACTGCTCTACTTAGGGGTAAAGCAGGCTGGGTTAACCATTGACTCCAAGTAGGAAGACAGATAGTGTCTATCCTTCTGGGTTATATCTAGGTTATTGTAGTTTGTAGTAGGTTGAAATCTCAGCTCTCCGTCCTGCACTCTCATTGATTGATAGATAGATAGATAGATAATCGCCGCCACCATTCCTTACAATATAGGTAAGGAAAAGATATCTACTATATCCGTAACCACTTTGATTGATTTAAGTAACAACTGAAAGATGTATACAGATGTACAAATATAATATAAGGGAGAATGTATTCTGTCAAGAGAAAGATTATCTCCCAGACCTCTTGTTGTGTGTGAGTTCTGTTTCTTACTGATTAAACCCTCTCCATACCTCCTACCTAGTCTGCTCTGCCACACACCTTAAACCTGGTGGAAAATTCCCAGTACATTTCCGTCCACATGATCCAGATATGGAGAGAGGATCAGAAATGCAAGTTGGGCTTAAAGAGCGTGATAAGGGTTTCTGACATGATATAATTCGAAGGAAGGAATAACCTCCAAGGTGTACAGTTACCCCCATAAGTATCATTCACTGTAAGTAAATCACCTTAAAATTATATGAGAGTTGAATATAATGATTCCTAATAATAATGATATAATCTAAGATGTAATACGCCCCCATTTAAATACTTATGTTCCACCGCAAGGCAGACACTTAAAAGTATAATGAGAGTAAAACAAAATTAAAGATTAGAAGAAAAAAAATTGAAGAAAAAAAATCGAAAGTGGAATGGAATTTGTTTATAGTATTTTGTTAATAAAAATGAAATTAAAGAAATGCACCAATAACTTGGCACAACGTAAATACTGTACAACGGAAACAAATTGAACAAAGCAAAACAAAATGCAAAGACAATGAACAAAAGAAATTGCAAAAGAAAATATCATAGGTAGTATCTCTAAACAAAATTCCAATAAAGAAAACAACAAAAAACATACACTCATTATTTAATGAAGTATGTTGTAATTAAATTAACAAAGCAAAGTAATACAAATGCCAAATATAAAACTGCACTGACAAAAAAAATCCTAGTAGTGGAGCAGATAACTGCAAATTTCAGGAGAATCGTTCAAATGGTGATGCAAGCATGAAATTTGGTACATGTACCCTTCAAGGTCCATTCTTCTCAGAAATACCGCTGGCCACGCGAAAATCCAAGAGGGCGGTCATTTTTCAAGATGGCTGCCGTGCCTGACCATATATTGCTTAATTCTTTTTTAATTATTACCTGGTGAACATTTTAAGAGAAAACTGTTTCTTGCTAACCAGATTAATGAGAAGCACTGTTTTAATCATTGGCATAGTCTATAATTGGAATTTTAGAATGGCATCCAAGATGGCGTCCATTAATTTCATATGTTCATATTTAAGCAACTACTGAACATATATACATGATTTTTGGTGTGCACATACATTCTTTGGGTCAGATAATCTAATGGAGCCATTTTCACATGTGTTAGTAAGGACTGAGGCAGTGATGAGATCTTGCAAATATAATAGAGTGATGTCAACACCAACCAGGGCACACTGGTAATATCGCTGCTGTGCAACTCAGCATGGGGTTCAGTGTCAGCTTATTTTACTGCACTATACTAAAAGTTGTAGTGTAGTTTAATTTAGTGTTCCAAATGCTTTATAACAGCCCCATATCAATTAGCTACTAGACAGTAGTTGGTAGTTAGTAGATAGAGTTAGATAGCCGCACCTGAATTGACAGGGTGTGCCAGCGCGGGAGAGCCGAGCCAAGGGTAAGGGGGCTATACATGACTTGCTCATGTACTTACCTGGATGGTGTACAGATCACACGGGACTTAAATGGCACTGGATGAATGATCGGGCTAGGTGTAGGTCACACGAACCTAGTTGTATCCCATAAAGTAATGTGTGTGTAATTTCGTTAAGCTGGTAAAAGGATAAACCCTCGGCCTTCATCAGAAAGCAAAATGGCAGATTCAAAATCCATTTTTCCCATAAGACAAACTGACTGGTCAAAGCCGTCATGGTCAAGGCAAATGATACAGATGTTGTGGTCATTGCAGTGAGTGCCTTTCCAGCTCTTCAGAGTTTGGGGCTAGAGCAGTTATGGGTGGCATTTGGTCACGGTCAAAGACGGCGCTGGATCAGTGTGCATGGCCTGTATCGCTGTATGGGGCAGGAGAAGGCTAAAGGCATGTTATTCTTTCATGCCTTCACAAGGTGTGACACTGTTTCAGCCTTCCGTAACAAGGGAAAGAAAACTGCCTGGCAGACATGGGATGTTTGTCCAGAGGCCTCCCCTGTCTTCTCCAAGCTGAGCCAGTACCCTCTTAGAGTGGAAGATGATGACCTGGAGATACTGGAGAGGTTTGTCATACTGATGTATGACAGGTCCAGCACTGCTACCACTGTGGATGAGGCCAGGCTTGACATGTTTGCCAGAAAACAGAGGCCTTATGAGGCCATTCCACCTACAAGAGCAGCTCTGTTTCAGCACACTAGACGAGCTGCCTTCCAGGCTGGTTGTGTTTGGGCCCAAGCAACCCAGTGTCAACCAGAAGCAGAGAGTCCTGCTGACTGGGGATGGCAGAAGGTTGGTGAAGAATGGCACGTCTTCTGGACAGCCAACTCCCCCATAGCCAAGAGTTGCGAACAGCTGACCAAATGTGGCTGTAAATCAGACTGTTGTGGCAGGTGCAAGTGCTACAGGCTGGATCTCTCCTGTACAGCTCTTTGCACTTGCAAATGTGAGGTGTGAGTCTTTGATTCTATGGTATTTTTACTAATGTTATTTGTACTCAATGGATATGTATTAATGGTGTGAATTAGGCCGTTTCCTACGATATAATCTTCCTTCACTTTGTCAAGTTACTTATGACCCTGATGAGTAATAATGTGACAAGTCTTTCTAATTCTCTGACCTCAAAAATGTAGGATTAGATGAAAAAATCATTTGTCTAGCTCTACTAATAGCCAAGATATCACAAAATGTGTCTTTAACCCCAGAAGGCCGATACACTACTCAAATAGCACAGCTTTAAATAGCCTTTAAATAGCCTGCTGATGGCTGCTATTTACTTATATAACGTCACGGTACTTTCGCGGTAATTTTCACCGAGTTCCAATATCACCGAAACTACCGTGATGTCAACACAATGAGTTTAAGGAAATTTCACTATGGCAAAGGTGCGTAAACACGGAAAATCACGGAAAAGTTACCTCACGAAAACAAGCAATATCTCAGTAACTACTGGGCCTATGGAGCTGAATTTGTTTACGAGACAAAAGCTGAAAGTGACCTCTCTCACGTGGTTTATGACTCATTCTCTATCTTTATTCTTTGATTAGCTATTAAGCCATAAACACTACCGAAAATCGCCCAAAAAATCAGGCCTCCTCGGGTTAATGGCGGCCATCTTGGACGCCATCTTAGTTAAAGTCTAATATGCAACTGCTTTGGACAAAATTACCTTCACTTACCACGTTAGAGCCAAAAAAAGATGGATTGGACAGTATTCATGTCTTTTTTCTTTCAATTAACTGACCCATAACTGTAGGGCTCAGTCAGATGTGTCGGCCATCTTGAAAAATGGTCGCCATATTGAATTTTTGCGTGGCCAGCGGTATGTGCTTTGAAAGTGAGCTTTGAAGAATACCTGTACCAAATTTCATGCTTGCATCACCATTTGAACGATTGTTTCACTTATCTGCTTCACTATAGGTAAAAACTCAATTAAACAGCTGCAATACAAATCAAATTCTACCCATAGGCAAAAGGAATATCAGTACTAAACGCAGAAGTCCACATAGGCTATACCCGAGGTGCGTAACATAATACCTTCCAAGATTGTATAAAAAAAAACATATTAAAACCATTTTGCAAAAAAAAAAATCATTATTAAAAACCAGATGTAAAAATAAAAGGATATAACATCCTACCTATAGGAAAATTATATCAATAATAAACACAGACTGCCACATCCCCGTGGTGTGTATACGATACCCTACCTATTCTGAAAAACAAACCATTGCGCAAAAAATTCAGATATAAAATCCGAATAAAATTCGGAATAAATTATTTTCAGCCGGTAGCTAGCCGGTACCGGTATTTCTATGATCAAACCTATAGAATATAATAAACAATAGGCTACCATAGTGTGGTGGGAATATGAACATGATTAGATTAATATCCAGTATTCGAGAATGGATAATAAGTCATAGGCGTGTGCATAAACCTTTAACCGTCTTGGTGGTGTATTGGTTAGGGTGTCTAAAAATGTGTGTGTGATACCACGGGTTCGAATCCTGGTGGTTCATATATATGCTTTCATTAATTTCATTGGAGGTGTTTGGTGTTGTGGTGAAATTAATAAAAAATAGAATATCACACACTCGTTGTTGCTAATACCAAAATATTACAACCTAGTGCAAAACAATGTTAAAATAAATTCCTAAAACCCATAAAAAACAATACTAAGGATTCACAATAACCTACACACCAAAATAAATGGCAGGCTAAAACCATCCAAGCAAATATACCACACACGGGCAATACTAAAAATCACCAAGAAAGAAATAAAGAACAAATAAATACATAAAAGTTATATTAAGTGCCCGACATACAGATATTAATAAACCAACGCCTACATTTTATATTATCATAAAATCACACAGAAAATTCCAAATAAAGAATAAAGTCATATATGAGAGACATACTGTATATGTCTTCTTTCAGTATGTCTGTAGAACACCACTACAAACAAATATATATATATCCCGTCAGTAGACTCGGAAACAACATTTCAGTTTCAAAACGCTCTCTAAAAAAAAAATCCACAAATATTTCTTTTCAAGGAAATATGCCAAACGGAGAAAATCAAACATCTATATAGCCACTGTATCGTTCCATTCCAGATAAAAATTCATATATCAGACATTGAACTCTGGGCAAAGATAAGAATGACGATTTCTCAAGTTGCTTGAACTTCTTTGAGTAAAATTTCACACTTAATACCTCTACGGAAATTATACATAGGATTTCACTTCGAGAATATCGGTCAAACTTAAGAATACTGAACACTTAACTGAACCCAATTGTACAGTAAGCTAACTCGTTATAAAACATGGAAAAACGTGACTAAAATACCCCGTGATCCAACAAAATTAACTCGAAATAAACGTGAGGGAAAAAAATTGAGAAATCCACTTGTAAAAAAATTAGCCACAATATTAGCGAACGAAATTTACCGATTTATACAGTCCTTAACTGTAGCCAAAAAACAGAAAACTATACACTTAAATGGGCAAACAAAAATGTAAGCAAATAAAATCATTTAAGCTCCCAAAATTCGTCAGAAATTACTGAACGGAATTAAAAGTTATCTGAACGATTCCAAATAGAATACTTCAATCAAGCTTCCAACAACTAGATAATTAAAAACTCGGGAACAAAATTGAAGGAACGAACGAAAATTAACAGAGTTCAGAAACTTGGAATTAGATCAAAACGGAAAGATGTTATTTAAAAACCGTAAATGAATCTTTACAAAACTCGCACCCAATGAAAGCAAATAATATCGACCATCCTGTTAATAGAAGAATAAATATGCCAGCGAGTGAAAGAAAAAAAAATAAGTTGGAATATCAAAACTCGTTAGAAATCAAACTGAAGTTAAGAAAAACAAAATTACAATGTACGTACAGTACATAAGAATGTTGAAATAACGCACTTAGAAATAATAATACAAAGATACTCAATTACCTTGGCTGACGCGAGCGAGACGAATTCGACATAGGACTAGCCGGTCGAGCACTTGTGAAAATCACGACACAAATTTTGTTTTTATTTAATAAATGAATACTAGAATTACTTTAAAATCACAGATGTTCCTAAAACGAAAATTAACTCAACCGCATAGTTCAACGTGCGGGAGAAAGAACTTAGGAGAGAAAAAATCTCACAGAGAAATATAATTCAACGAATGAAAATGTACATTACAAATTTGAACACTCGTGAATACAAATTTAGGGATCACATCTGGAAATTATTAGTACACCGCAAACGCTATACACTCTGCACGAGCGACAACATGACTGACTGACTGACTGTCTGTCCGCCTGTCTACCCGTCCACGATGCCAGGGCATGTCAGGGGGTCGTATCCCGCATCTCACACACATAACGTGAAGATAATTTGGAGTTTTGACTGAAGGACATGATAAATTGACTGCCATTTCACTGATGATTTTACATGAGTTATAAAACACACGATGACTAGCACAGCTTACTTTATGAGACATAATCATCCGTGTAGTATATTTTCTTTGATTGGGTTTATACTGCCATTTATTTGATGTGCTGGTTTTTTGTGAATCCTTAGGCTTGATTTGGTGTGTTTTGTGACTTGATTAGTGATTTCAGTATTATAATTAATTTTACACTAAGTTATAGCCTAATTGGTTTTGCAACGACGAGTGTGTGATTGTATTCTATATTTAGGATTGGCCATAGGAATGCATTATTAGGATACCGGCTAGCTACCGGTTGAAAATAATTTACGAATTTTATTCAAATTTTCTGTGATTTTTTTGTGCAATGGTTTTGATGTTTTTTTTCTTTGTTTTCAAAATAGGTAGGGTATCTTATGCACACCATGGGAGTATGTGGAGTTCTGTGTTTATATTGATAATTCTTTTGCCTATGAGTAGGATTTTTTTTTTTCCACTACAGTTTTGTTTTAATTTTTACCTAGGATTTTATTTATTTTTTTGCAGCTGTATTTTTTTTTTTTTTTTTTTTTTTTATATTCCAACTTACTTCCTCTCGGGCATAGGCTGAGAGCCTTAACATTCACCGCTTTACAATGAACAGTGAAGCCTGTGAGGTCTTGTTCCAGTCTAGGGAGTGAGACATGTGAAGCACGTAGAGTACAACGAGCACCTGCCATCTTGCCTTCACATGAGGCACGGTGCTCACTCATGGCCCGAAACGACCCCATCTCTGAAGCCATCTCGTTCCCGTGCTTCACTGTCTCACCCCCTACACTCGGACTCTCACACTTACACACACAACGCCACCTGTTGAGCAGATAACTCACCAGGCATTGCACCCCTATAGCATATTTTGAATATGGGAATATTCATACACTGCTATTTAATCAGGGAACAATGAGGGTATTTTATTGACGTTTCGGTGGGCTTGTGGTAATGCACTGATACTAGGTACAGCACAAATTCCATCCCAATAATATCTTCCCATTGATACATCGGGATTTGAACCCGGGACCTTTGGATTACCAGGCCAGTGGCAAGACCACTGCACCACACCTCCCCTATTTTAGTTTTTACCTAGCCTGTTTTGGCTGAGTTTGTTCGCTGTTTTGTCTTGTGTTTTGTGTTTTCCTGTTCTTGCTCTGTCTTGAGTCGGCCACCCCCAAGACAAAAAACAAAAAACAAACAAAAACAAAATATTAATAATAAAATAGAGGAAAATAAAATAAAAACATAAGAAAAGTGGGGATTGGGCCTGAGCATATAGATAGATGAGATAGATAGATAAACATAGCATTTTATATTTGCGTTTGTATTACTTTGCTTTGTTAATTGAATTACAACCGACTTCATTGCATAATGAGTGTATTTTTTGTTCTTTATTGGATTTTTTTTTAGAGATACTACCTTTAGTATTTTCTTTTGCAATTTATTTTGTTCATTGTCTTTGCATTTTTGTTTTGCTTTGTTCAATTTGTTTCCGTTGTCTATACTTTGTGCCAAGTTATTGGTGCATTTCTATAATTTTATTTTTATTAACAAAATACTTTAAACAAATTCCATTCCACTTCCGATTTTCTTTTTTCATTTTTTTTCTTCTAATCTTTAATTTTTTTTTGCTCTCATTATACTTTTAAGTGTCTGCCTTGCGGTGGAACGCAAGTAGTTAACCCCTTACGGACGGGGATGTTTGTAACTTCTACTACCTGCCAGGCGAGCATATTTACCCTAAACGAGCTTAATTCCATGCTCTTTTTTATGCATAAACAAGAGCCAGAGCGTAATACAATTATCCGTGAAAGGGCGATAATAGAGCTTTCCAATGACACCTGAATCATCCTTGTACGACCACAGCTTATCCTGTAGCGATCGCGCAACGAAAGGTGAAAAACCCTAAAATACGGTAATTTCTCCAGTTTTTTCCCAGTCTCGCGAGGCCGTGGGTGTGGAATGTTGCAGAGGTGGTGTCAGTCGCTGCACTAGGGCCATGCCGAACGGTCAGAGCCTGCCTATCATCCTCCCAATGTGTGGACTCTCTCTCAGAGACGATAATGTGCTCAAAATCCCGCCCGACTAATGTCGGGCACCGCAGGGGTGGCCATTATTCTCTCGCCCGACATATATCGGGCGCCGCGGCTTGAGTGTTAAATGGGATTGTATTACATCTTAGATTACATCATTATTATTAGGAATCATTATATTCAACTCTTATATAATTTTAAGGTGATTTACTTACAGTGAATGATACTTATGTGGGTAACTGTACACCTTGGAGGTTATTCCTTCCTTCGAATTCTATCATGTCAGAAACCCTTATCACGCTCTTTAAGCCCAACTTGCATTTCTGATCCTCTCTCCATGTCTGGATCACGTGGACGGAAATATACTGGGAATTTTCCACCAGGTTTAAGGTGTGTGGCAGAGCAGAATAGGTAGGAGGTATGGAGAAGATTTAATCAGTAAGAAACAGAACTCACACACAACAAGAGGTCAGGGAGATATTATCTCTCTTTACAGAATACATTCTCCCTTATATTTTATTTGTACATCTGTATAAATCTTTCAGTTGTTACTTAAATAAATCAAAGTGGTTACGGATACAATAGAGATCTTTTCCTTACCTATATTGTAAGGAATGGTGGCGGCGATTATCTATCTATCTATCTATCAATCAATTAGAGTGCAGGACGGAGAGCTGAGATTTCAACCTACTACATCAACCTACTACAAACTACAACCCTTATCATAAACTATATAGGATTGTACCTCAAAACGTCTTCCTAGCATAGGTTAACTATACTACCTAACCTGAATACATTGACAACCAAAAGTCATTTGTAACATGAGTATGAAGTATCTATAGCCAGAAAAAATACTGACAACCCAAAGCATTTTTATAGCTACGTAAATAACAACAGAGAAATAAAAAGCAGAATAGGCCCATTAACTAGAGATGATCAAATAGTAACAGCCAACATAGATATTGCAAAATTAATACACTTAATGAATATTTGTGTTCTGTTTTTTATTGAAGTAAAGAATAATACAAAACATAGGGCAGTAACAACGCAATAAATAGTAAACTTTACTATCAGCGCAAGTGAAGTATTATGTAATAAAAATTATCAACAAGACACCGGGACCTGATAATTTCCATAATAGGATAGTAAAACAAGTAAAAGAAGAAATATGCGAATCCCTGACCATTATCATTAACTCATCACCTAAGCAGGGTTGCATCCCTAATGATTGGAAAACGGCCAACATTACACTCATTCGCAACAAGGGTGATCGAGCCAAAGCTAATAATTACAGACCTATAAGCTTAACGTCAGTAATAGGATTTTTTTTTTAAACCATTAAGAGGTAAAATAGTTTAGTATCTTGAATCTAATGAATTAATAAGAAACAGCCAGCACGGATTTAGGACCAGAAAATCGTGCCTAACAAACCTCTTCGAATTATATAATATATTGTTTACTCTTAATGACTCAACTAAGGTGCTTGACATGATCTACCTAGATTTTCAAAAGGCATTTGACAAGGTACCCCACAATAAATTATTAGACAAATTAGAAATGCTCGGAATATAGGGTAAAATATATCAATGGATTAAAAGCTGGCTTGCAAACAAAAAGCAAAGAATTGATATTATTGGTATAGAATCAGATTGGGTGCCTGTTACCAGCGGTGTGCCTCAGGGATCGGTCCTTGGTCCGGTTGTATTTATCATATACAGTATATAAATTGTGTCAAGAGCATTGCAACGTCCCAAAGCTGCTCGTCGGTGCAGCTTTTTCTTTAGTAATATAAGGGGACTTCACTCTAACATCAATTCTGTACACCAATTTCTTCAAGCAGAATCCCCTACTCTCCTTTTTTTGACAGAGACTCAAGTAACATCCACATCTGACACGTCTAGATTTTATTTTCCAGGTTATCAACTGCTCCAAAATTTCAGACCTAAAGGAGGTGTATGTTGCTTCGCAAAATCTGAAATTGCCCTGGAGGAGGTTACTAGTTTCAATTGTCCCTATTTTGACTATTCTATATACAAATTAATTTCTGCTGGTAAATTTAAATACATATGTTGCATCTACCGTTCCCCAAATACTCTTCCAGAGCAAAGTCTTTTTATTCTCTGTCCTCACAACTCAGTGTCCTCAACTTAAATGCTTCTTCTGAAATCACTGTGTTGGGTGATTTTAATGTCCATAATGTTGAATGGCTCACTCATTCAGCCAAGACTGATGATGCTGGTCTTGAATGTGAGCTATTTGCAGACTCATTTAATCTCACTCAACTAGTCAACCAATCTACCCGTGTACCAGATAATCCTAATCATAATTCCCACCTACTGGACTTATTTTTAACAACCAATTCAGAAAATTATGATGTTACAGTGAGGTCCCCGCTTGGATCTTCTGGTCACTGTCTGATACAGGCCACCTGTCTATCACCTACCACACCTTCCCACTCTGAACCTGTTTTGGTGACTAAATGGCATTACGATAGGGCAGACTGGGAGGGTCTTCAAGGTTTCTTTATTGATATTCCCTGGACCTCATTATTTTCTAATGATGCACACTCCACCTTGAGCCACATACAAGATTTTGTAAAAATTGGAATGGAAACTTTTATTCCTCATCAAAAGTACAGTAAAAGATCTAATTCACCTAAATGGTTTGACCATAATTGTGCTAGAGTAACTGAACAAAAAGCAATAGCCTACAATGCATACACAAGATCAAAAACACATGAAGCCTTTAATTACTTTAGAAACATCAGAAATCATGCCAAAACTGTATTAAACCTAACTAAATCAAACTTTCTCCACAAGCAGGCAAATAAACTTCTAAATAATCCAAATGATAACAAAATATTTTGGTCTACTCTTAACTCATTCAAATCCAACTTCACTACTGCTTCATCCATTCCACCATTAAAATCTCCGACTGGCAATCTTGTAAGTGAGCCACGAGGTAAAGCTAACCTTCTTGCGGATATTTTCTCCACCAACTCAACCTTAGATGAAATAAATCAAGATGTCCCTGTACTTGATTTTAATTCGCCTGAAATTCCCTCACTTAAGATCCACACCAGACATGTCAAAACTATTTTGCAGAATATCTCAGTAGATAAGGCTCCTGGTCCAGATGAAATTTCTCCAATAGTACTTAAGAATTGCTCCTTGGTGCTCGCTCCTGTAGTGGCAAAAAATTTCCGTCTGTGTACTCATACCTCATGCTTCCCAGTACCCTGGAAAGAAGCAAACATCCATCCAGTTCCTAATAAAGGTGCCTCTTCAGATCCATCAAACTACAGACCAATAGCTATAACTTCCACTCTTGGTAAAGTCTTTGAAATTATATTAAATAATCACATAATTAAGCATCTTGAGAATAATAAATTAATAAGTGATAGGCAATATGGTTTTAGACGATGTCGATCAACTGCAGACATTCTTTGCCTTCTTACGCATCAAATCAACCAAGCTACAGACCAACATGGTGAAACACATACAATAGCACTGGATATATCAAAGGCATTTGATAGAGTCTGGCATCAATCCTTATTGTCGAAGATGTCACACTACGGCCTTGCATCATTAGTTCCACTAATTTCTTCTTATCTTCATAACAGAAAAATACGTGTAATGGTAGATGGCCTTCATTCTCAATTTCACTCAATAAATGCTGGTGTTCCCCAGGGATCAGTTTTGACCCCAACTCTGTTCCTCATTCATATCAATGATCTCATATCTACCACTCATAATCCAATACATTCCTACGCAGATGACTCAACACTCCACAGTTCCTTCACATTTACCAATTCTTTCACCCAACCCGATCTTATAAATTCAAAAATAAACACTGCAATTTCTCTGAACCAGGACCTTTCTAGAATTAATTAATGGGGACAAAAGAATCTAGTTTCCTTTAATGCACAGAAAACCAAGTACATTCAATTTTCTAACCGACAGAATCTCACTGACTCCCATATATTTTGTTAATGATGTAAATATTCTCACTTCCCCTAGTATTGACATTCTCGGTGTAACATTAACTACTAACTTGAGTTGGACACATTATGTTAGAAGCATTGCTAAGAATGCCTCTAAAAAACTGGGACTCCTGTACAGAGTTCGAGAATTCTTCACTGACGAGCAGTTTATTGATATATAAAAGTCATGTGCGTTCTCAGATGGATTACTGTTCACCTCTGTGGGGTGGAAGTGGAGTGGTTGCATTGAGGCAGTTGGACAAAATTCAAAATAAAGCTATTAGATTAATCAATAACCCTGCAATCACACAGGACCTTCCTACTTTATCCATACGAAGAAACGTTGCATCCCTTGCATTATTCTACAGATATTTTCACAGCAATTGTTCCGAGGAACTTGCTTCAATTGTGCCGCCTCTCCACATCTTTCCCCGTAGAACTAGGGCAGCTGAGAGCGCCCATGAATTTACGCTTTCTCCTCCACAATGCAGAACTTCTGCTTATCAGAATTCATTTATCCCCAGAGCTACTACTCTTTGGAATTCACTTCCCTCTAATTGCTTTCCACAAACTTACAATCTACAAATGTTTAAATACAGTTGTTACAAACATTTTATGAATGGAGGATGCCTTTAGGCACATGGACCTTTTTGTTTTATCTGTGTTTTTCCTTCCTCCTTTCATTGTCTTTAAAAAAAAAAAAAAAAAAAAATATTGATGTAGGTCTGAATAACTTTATATCCAAATTTGCTGACAATGCAAAAATAGGGAACATGGTCTTGATTGAGGAAGACAGAAATAGCCTACAGTCCGACTTATGCAAAATAGTGGATTGGTCAGAAAAGTATCAAATGCCCTTTAATGTTGACAAATGTCAAATTTTGCACGTTGGTTAAAAAAACAGATTATGATTATCAAATGAAAGGCCAACCAATAATAGCAAACTCTAAGGTTAAAGATCTCGGGGTTATAATATCAGAAAACCTAAAATCCTCAGAGTAATGTGTGGCTGCGGCAAATAAAGTTAACAAAGCCTTGGGATTTATCAAAAGAAACTTTTTATTTATAAAAAATAAAACATTTATTTTGCCGTTATTCAAAAGCCTTGTTAGACCCCATCTTGAATATGGCGTTCAGTTCTGGTCCCCATATCTCAAGAAAGACATTAAAAAACTCTAATATGTGCAGTGTAGAGCAACTATACTAATTCCCTCTCTGAAAAACAAGCCATATTATGAAAGATTAAAACAAATAATTTTGTTCTCGCTAAAGAAAAAGAGGTTGCGAGGCCAACTTATCGAGTGTTTTAAGATACTCAAAGGATTTGACAGAGTAAATATCAGTGCACAGTTCATGATAAATAATATTCCTGCAACCCGAGGTAAGGGAATGAAAGTAATTAGAAAAAAGGCATATCCTTAGATGTGACACAAAATTAATGTCTTCACATACAGTGTGGTTAAAGAGTGGAATAGTTTACCAAGGGAGGTGGTCGACCGTAATTATGTTGATACATTTAAGAAAAGACTGGACGATCATTTAATGGAGATTTGATTAATATGAATTAATCAGTAGGCATCTGTAACTTCCCTTTCAAACCAATTTCTTCCTATACTATATAAAACAACTTTCTTTGTGGGCATTTCCTGACCCATAAGGTTACACTTCATCCTATTTACCGGTACGGCTTTTTAGCCGGAGTGAGCGGAGGGTGGGGAGAGAACCTTCTACTATACTGTCCTATTCTTCCACTGTAAAAAGTCCATGTCTATTGGTATTAAGGCCGGACCACCTAGTTGGTACTGCAAGGTCTGTGTGGTCTGAGTATCTGTGTAATTATGTATAACTCTCTCTCTCTCTCTCTCTCTCTCTCTCACACACACACACACCCACATACTCACATACACGAAGTCAGCCGCCATCAATTACCAATATCTTAAAGGAGACATTCATATACCTCTCTCTCTCTCTCTCTCTCTCTCTCTCTCTCTCTCTCTCTCTCTCTCACACATGGCTAGAAAATTGGCTCAGCGACAGAAAGCAAAGAGTAGTCATAAACGGTAAGGCATCTAAATGGACCAATGTAAGTAGCGGGGTACCCCAGGGATCGGTACTAGGACCAATTCTCTTTCTAATTTACATCAACGACATAGATGAGGGTCTCACCTGTACAATCTCAAAATTTGCTGACGATACACAAATTGCAAATAGCGTACTCTCAAAAGAACAAGTTGACGATATGCAACACAATCTAGATAAATTGTCATGTTGGGCCCAAATTTGGCAAATGAGTTTCAATGCGGATAAATGTAAAGTACTACATATCGGATACCTAAATGAGAAAGCAAACTATTCGATGAATGGCACTCAGCTTAAGAATGTAAACAGAGAAACCGATCTGGGAGTAACAATATCGAGTAACCTAAAACCGAGTCAACAATGTTCAGAAGTTGTTAAGAAGGCAAACATAATAATTGGCTTTATAGGCAGGTCATTTGAGCATAAATCCAAAGAAGTTATCCTAACTCTTTACAATTCCTTAGTCCGCCCTCTTCTGGAATACTGCGTTCAATCCTGGTACCCTTATTACCAAAAAGATATAAACAAGCTAGAACGAGTTCAACGTAGAGTTACCAAAATGATACCTAGCCTGAAGAACAAAGCATACGAAGAGCGTCTTAGAGAATTAAATCTATTTCCTTTAACCCAGCGCAGATTAAGAGGTGACTTAATTCAAGTGTTCAAAATCATCAAAGGCATCGACAATATGAACTGTAGTAAGTACTTCACTATCGACCAATCTAATTACACGCGGGGAAACGGTTTCAAAATTATTGGTAAATCTTTTAACTCACACGAATCTAAGAATTTCTTCTTCAATCGAGTTGTCAACTTGTGGAATGGGCTTCCCCGAGACGTTATAGACTGCAGCACCGTTGATTCATTTAAACTCCGCTTAGACAAATATCTCACATCAAACCCACGACTGACTGCGTTTGTAAATGAATAACTTTATTTTATCCCCCCCTCAGTTACTAACCCATCCGTCCCCTACTAACTTCCTAATCCTGCCACGGACATTAGTTCCAGGGCTGTAGTTCCCTTTCCAATGTTTCCTTACCCACTCTAAACCACTGTTTGGACACTTGATCCTCAGTGTTTTGGAGGACAAGCAGCCTAGAAGGGTCACTTGATCTGTTGTTGCTTGATTTCCTTTGTACACACACACACACACACCCACATACACGAAGTCAGCCGCCATCAATTACCAATATCTTAAAGGAGACATTCATATACCTCTCTCGCTCAGAGGGCTGTCTCATACTTTTCATTCAGAATACTTTCATTTATATTATATCATGTTATATTATATTACTTATATATCTTGTATTACTGCTAGTTAAATGTTTTTTGTTCATCTCGTTTTACTACTGTATTCGGTCATAATTTTTTTTTTCTTGTCATTTTCACCGTAATTCTCACCATTTAATTACATTTCTCGAACGTTATACACACTCATTTGTTATCCCATTGTTTACAATTTGTTATTAAATTCTTGGATACACTAAAGTATTCTTTGATACCAGAAAACGATTGATATATCTTTGGTAAAACTTCACTATACTAGTATTATTATACTTGTTCATGGGTAGAAGACTGATTGAATTTATTATTGTTTATTATCTTCTTGTGAATTACCACATATGAACAGTAGAAAGAACAATATTAGTGTATGTTTATATTTGTTGAACTGACATTTATAATACAGATAATTATATGTGATATCAAAAGTCCCCACACCCGCCCGATCTTCCCCTGATGACCCCTCAACATTCTCTGGCCCTCGGCCTGGTACTCTTACTATTAACTTCTGCAGCATTCGCGGCCTTTCCTCTAATTTTTTCTTTGTTCAACACCATCTCTCCTCCTACAAACCTGACCTTCTTTTTCTCACTGAAACTCAGGTGTCTGAAGCAACTGCCCCTTCAATGTATCCTCCTGCCTTCTCTATCCTACACCAAAGGCGTATGTTGGGCATACGTGCACAACAAACTCATTTGCTCTCATGTTCCCGATTTCGACTCCTGAATTCTGAACTTGATAGCTCAAACTATCCTGTCATTCTCATACTAAATATTTATGGGCTGTCTATCTTTCCCCTAACTCTACCGACTTTCCCAAATTCTTTGACTATCTAAACTCTAATGTGGAACACATTCTATCCATTTCTCCTTTCTCAGAAATCTCCATCTTAGGAGATTTCAACATTTATCACCGCCAATGGCTCTCCTCTCATTCCACTGACCAATCTGGTGAACAAGCCTAAATCTGTTCTATCCTAAAATGACCTAGAACAATTGGTTCAGCATCCCACCCGTATCCTGGATCGCTTAAGAGATCGGCCAACCTTCTTGACTTGATTCTAATCTCTAACTCTTCTTCTTATACTGTTGATCTTTGCTCTCCTTTGGGCTCCTCCGTCCACAAACTTATCTCTGTTACCTGCCCTATCTCTCCAGTATGTCCACCCTATCCTCCCAGCCAGCGGCGCTTGTGGCACTTTGGCGATGTCGACTGGAACTTCTCATGGAATTATTTTTGCTTCTGTGGCCGGGGACCCTCGGAGAGAGCTGAACACATTACCAAAGTAATCCTATCGGGCATGGAGGCATACATTAAATTTTCTTTCTCTCAGAATAATGTAAAAAAAAATTGGTATACTTACACTTGTTCTACTGCTGTCCGCAATAAGGAGGAAGCATTTAAATTATACCAATGCCTTCAATCTCAAGAATCTCATTCCTATGTTTCTGCCCAGAATCAAGCCAAAACTGTCCTTCGACTCGCCAAACACTCTTTCATACATAATAAATTCACTGAACTATCCAACTCTAGCTCTTCCCAAGCTTTCTGGTATCTTGCCAAAAACCTCTCCAACAATTTTTCTTCCTCATCTTTGCCTCCCCTTTTCCACTCTGATGGCACAACCATCACTTATTATTCTGACAAAGCTGAACTCTTTGCTCAAACTGTCGCTAGGAAGTCCACCTTGGATGATTCCGGTGCTATTCCTCCCTCTCCACCCCCCCCCCCCCCCGCTCTCTTACTTATGCCTAATATCCTAATCTTTTCTGAAGATGTACTTTCTACCCTCTCTGGGCTTAATACTAAGAAGGCGTACGGTCCGGATGGTATTCCTGTTGTACTCAAAAACTGTGCTTCGATGCTGACTCCCTGCCTAAGCAAACTCTTTCGCCTCTGTCTCTTCTCTAATGTCTTCCCTTCTTGCTGGAAGTTTGCTCTCATTCAACCTGTTCCAAAGAAAGGTAACCACTCTCAACTCTCCAAAAATCATCCAATTGCTCTCATTTCTTGCATCTCTAAAGTTTTTGAAACTATTCTTACTTCCAAATTTCTTAAACATTTATCTTCTCATAATCTACTCTCAGATCGCCAGTATGGCTTTCTTAGAGGTGATCTTCTTTCATATCTTACTGACTCCTGGTTATCCTCCTTTCGGGACTTCGGTGAAAACTTTTCTATTGCGCTGGACATATCATAAGCCTTCGATAGTCGGGCACAAATCTTTAATTTCTAAACTACATTCCTTCAGTTTCTTTCCCTCCATCTGTGCTTTTGTCTCTCATTTCCTTTCTGGCCATTCCATAGCTGCAGTTATGGATAGCCATCATTCACTTTCTCATCCTAAACCTATGTACCTCCAGTCTTATCCATTCATTGTTAACGACTACCTTACACTATTCAACTAGTTTTCCAGAACGCCCCAGCAAGCAATTCCTCAAAAACAAATAATAGAATACTTATCTACCTTTTCCAATTGGGGCAGAGAAAACCTTGTTGCTTTCAATGCCTCCAAAACCCAATTGCTCCATCTATCTACCCATAAAGAACTCCCAGAGGACTATGCCATATACTTCAACAATACAAAAATCAACCCTTCCTCCTATCTCAGTATTCTTGGTGTCTCTTTTTCTCCTGATCTCTCTTGGAAAGACCACATTACCACTCTTGCTAAAACGGCTTCCCAGAAGCTGGGTATGGTCAACCGCCACAAGGGGTTCTTTACCCCTGCTCAGCTTCTTGCTCTGTACAGGGGCACAATACATCCGTGTATTGAGTATTATCCTCATGTGTGGGGAGGATCCTCTCACACAGCACTTCCAAAGTAAAAAAGAAAGCCTTTCGTATTATTGTTGAGCGGTACTTTAAAAGTAGACAGAATGGATAAAAACACCATCTGAGGAAGAGCACTTTATTGACAACGTTTCGCAGATAGCTTCATCAGGTCACTGTGACCTGATGAAGCTATCTGCGAAAGTTGTCAATTAAGTGTACTTCCTCAGATGGTGTTTTTTATCCATTTCGTATTATTAACTCCCGTCACTCACCGATTCTCTGCAATCACTCTCTCTCTCTCTCTTCGCTGCAATGTTCCATTTCTCTCGCTATTCTATCGCTACTTTCGTCTCTGTCTCTCCTCTAACGTCCCTTCTTGCTGGAAGTTTGCTCTCATTCAACCTGTCCAAAAGAAGGGTGACTGCTCTCAACCCTTCAACTATCGTCCAATTGATCTCATCTCTTGTATCTCTAAACTGTTTTAAACTATTCTTGCTTCCAAATTTATTAAGCATTTCTCTTCTCATAATCGCTCTATTGGTGATCTTCTTTCATATCTTAATAACTCTTGGTCATCCTCCTTTTGGGACTTCGGTGAGACCTTTTCTATTCCTCTAGACATATCGAAGGCCTTCAATAGAGTCTGGCACTAATCTTAAATTTCTAAACTACCCTCCTTCAGTTTCTATCCCTCCATCTGTGCCTTTGTCTCTAATTTCCTTTCCGGCCGTTCCATAGCTGCGGTTGTGGATGGTAATCACTCACTTCCTCATCCTATCAACTCTGGTGTTCCTCAGGGTTCTTTCCTATCTCCCATTCTCTTTCTAATTTTCATAAATTATCTTCTGAACTGTACCTCCAGTCCCATCCATTCATAGGCAAACAACTCTACCTTACAACACTCAATTAGTTGTCCAGAACGCATCAGCTAGCAATCCTTCAAAAACAAACATAATGAAGCCATAGAACACTAATTATCCACTGATCTAACTACTATTTCCAATTGGAGCAGAGAAAACCTTGTTACCTTTAGTGCTTCCAAAACCCAATTTCTCTATTTTACTACCCGTCCGGAACTCCTAGAGGACTTTCCTTTATACTTCAACAATACAAAAATCAATCCTTCATCTTCTCTCAATATTCTTGGTGTTTCTTTTTCTTCTGTTCTCACTTGGAAGGACCATATTACCAGTCTTGCTAAGGCAGCCTCCCAGATGCTGGGTGTGCTCAACCACTTCAAGGGGTTCTTTACCCCTGCACAGCTTCTTGCTCTGTACAGGGGCACGGTGTGTCCTTGTATTGAGTATTGTTCACATGTGTGGGGAGGATCCTCTCACACAGCACTCCTAGACGAAATTGAAAGGAAAGCCTTTCGTATCATTAACTCCCGTCCACTCACCAACTCTCTGCAAACTCTCTCTCTCCAACGCAATGTTGCATCTCTCTCGCTATTCTATCTATCGCTATTATAATAAGCAGTGTTCCTCAGAGCTCTCTCAGTGTATACCACCTCCTCTGTGTAGGGCATGTGGTACCCGTCCTGCAATACAATCCCACCCTTACTCTGCGCAACTCTTCAACTCAGATTGAAATGATACTCCCAATCTTTTTTTTATTCAACAGCTGAGCTCTGGAACTCTCTCCCTGAATCCTTCTTTCCCTCATCCTATGACATAAATTGCTTCAAACTCCATGTATCCAGAGGTTCTGTCACTCTTTCAACTCTGGGGGAGGCACTCGTTACAGGGAGTATTGCCTTTTGCCTCTCTCATCCACATAGAAAAAAAAGGCAACGCCATAGTTGCAACCCAACCCTGAGAAACCACAGATAGCTGAGCAGCACATTGTTGATTTGATTCCGTTATCGTATATATACTGCGCTGAATTTTGGCAACGTTATGGATATGGCTCAGGGGCAGGTCATCAAATGAATTTAGCTGGACAAAAAACTTCATATAATGTACAGTCAGAAACCGCAGTTTCTGAGACACCTGGATAGGGCCCTGACATTGGGAGCTTATTGTTTCTGGACGACAGGCCACTTTAACTATCACAAGGCCGCATACGTACGAACACACGTTTCGAACCAATAGATGCTTCACTCAGTCTGTCATGTAAAATTATTATGCTGTTGTTATGCTACGATACTTTTCATACTACATAATCTTAAAAATAAATGACAAAAATACCATTGTTTGTTATTCCCTCTTATATCTACATTACACACGGATAGGTATTACAGAATTAAGAATGTATAGAAACACTACCAAACCGCAGTGAATGGACAGGCTGTCGTTGTGCGTGTGTGTGTGTGTGTGAGGGAGAGAGAGATTCATCAGACGTCATCAATAGTAGCTACTATTAAACACATACCGGTACTCACATATAATTCATCCATTCTTTATCATGGTATTAACCTTGTTACACTGTGCAAACATTGCAATATATCAGATACTATAATACTAACATCGAAAAGGTATATATAGCCATTGCTAAACGTAATATCACGATGCGATTCTTATATAGCCTTTACCCTTTAAAATGTTATTTACATTTATTACTAAATGTATTACTAAACCGAATATATAAACCTATCAGCGTCCGAGGCTTAACTTTGTGTGGTATTACATAATACCCCCATATATCACTACTGATAACTCATTGCTGTTGCACACCAGAATTTCATAACCAGATGATAATATGTAATATTACATTGCATAGTTCGTGGTGTTGTATGTCATGGAGCAGACACTTCTGTTTGTAGTCAAATTAGTGTTTGTCATCTACTGTAGGGCATTATGTCTATTACAACACACATCGGTTCACTTACACACACACACACACACGCACACACTAACCAAAATCCTGTTCATTCACTGTGCAATTTGTAAGTAATTTTTTTCATTTTTATTTTGTAAAAGCTTTTGTAATATTTGTGTCCGTATTTACTGTGGATACGTAAGGGAATGTAATAAAGGTATTTTTGTAATTTGTATATCCATAAATATATGAATGCGGATCATAGCATAGCAGCAGCATTATAATTTTACATGGCAGACTGAGTGAAGCATATATTGGTTCGAAACGTGTGTTCATAGGTATGCGGCCTTGTGATAGTTAAAGTGGGCTGTCTTCCAGAAACAATACGCTCCATATGTCCGGCTCCTATCAAAGTGTCTCAGAAATTGTGGTTTCTGACTGTACATCCTTCGATAAGTGAAGGATTTAGTTGTCGATATGGAGATCTGGAATATGATAACCATATGGCGATTGCCAGTAGATAGGTCCACATTCACATATTGCTGGATAGGAGTACTACACACTCATCCCTACAAAAGGTGGTGCATAAAACAATTTGCATTTGCGTGTTAGTATCCCAGCCTATGGGTTGCAATATAGCAGGCCTATTAATATGACAAATATGTATGCCCTCAAATTAACCATTCACATTTGTTATTTAAGGAAATCACATACTCTGCTCACATGAAAGAAAACCATCAAACACATATTAGTAATACCCACCTTACAGATAACCCCTAAATACATAATTCGTACTTGCAGGTTACAAGTTATATAACACTTCATTATATACAGTATATACTGTATATATAAAATTAAGAGTTAAATAACTTGTTGGAACCTGCAAGAACGAATTATGTACTTAGGGTGTATTACTAATATGTATAATATATATATATATATATATGCCGGGCTGTAATCCAACTGGCTTCAGTATTATATATTATCAATCCGGGTTTCGGATATTTAGATTTGGAATATTGCTCAACAGGAACACATCGAGCTTAGTGAATATGATAATTATTTACTCAATCAGGCAACGATAGCACGATAAACACACAGGTTAGATTTCATTCTTATTTATTCAATTGCATGGTATACATAACATGGGGTACTATACTATACTATTATATGAAACAGCAAGTAAGTTGAATGGTGACTGAAATGTCGGGTTGGTATTCCAAATCGATCTAGTATTATCTCGTTAACAATCCTGTGATAGGATATACACAGATAGAATATGCCCGACAGGGTCACATCTAGCTTTATGAATCTTTCTCTAACTTCTTATACTAAGGCAGCATCAACGCAATAAGAACACAGGTTACTTTACACTCTTATTTATTCAATGACATATACTGTATATATATAGAAAAATAAATTATACCTATCTGTCATATCCGGCAGAAGGTAATTGATACAGGTGACGAATCAGAATAGGATCTACTACACTGAATAATTAATGCTCTATGTCACGTTACACACAGTATCAATAGTGGAAGTATGCAGGAAAATAATATTATACATGTACACTTGTACAGTCGTCAGGATTAATTCGTTTTATTTTCCCTGTTAGTAGTAGCACTGCACGGTGGAGAGGTATCCCCTCCACCTCCTCTCCTTGTTCCCATACCCCCACCTAAACCCTCCCATTTTCTCTCCGACCCCAGAACTACACCCACCCTCCCTTCTCTCGCTCTCACCCAGCTAGGAGCTACTTCTGGGACCTCACCGATTACATTTATTCTGAACATCTAATGAAGGAATGAAGTATTTCACACACATCTCTCGACCACCATCTCCTGCACATTAAACATATGAACTAAACAAAACCTAACCTGAAGCTGATAATTACTACCGTTACTAGTAGGGTTAACTGTATAATGATATAATATACCAGGTATGAGGGGTAGAAATACACACTTGTATAATTATATATAAGGTATAATGAGATTATTTGGTTATACACGAAACTGTTATAGAGTGGTATTGTAGTAGAAGAATTATTGATCAGTTCAATATTATAACTCTTGTAGTTAATCTGGTATTTATTAAATGGACGTTATATAGTTATTTAGTAATTATTCTTAACAGGTGTGAATTCAAATTATCTTGAAAGTTATCTCAAGATAATAAGCTTGAATAGGCGTGAAGCTTTCAATAGTATTATGTGGAGTAGATACCCTACGGCTTACCATTACTCAGGGAGTATTTAACGCAATTTGCTATGTTTCAACCCATATTGCTATATAGCCATAGTGAACGCCCCCCTTAACTTGGTTACAAAGCAAGATACCTGATCCAATAGAGTAACCTTATGACAAGGTGTTAAGGGTAAGGTGACAAAATGAATAATTAAATCCTTCCCTAATGTATGGGTGAACGTAACTGTTGAGGGCAAGGGAACTTTAAAATAAGACTCTCCCTAATGGATAGATGAACGTAAGAGTAACCGAAGGGTAGTTAAGTAAAATAGGCCATATAATTATATTGGTTATCAACCCTTCAGGATTATTAAGCCTATTTATGTCAAGTAATATTTTCAAGCCTGGAGCCTCTTCTCGAAAACCCCAGTACCTTGCCCGAAGGTAGTTCGTGTCCCGTTTATATACAGTAGTTATACATTATGGCCAATTAGGAAAAGAATATGGCCTAATGATTGGGTAGATAGCTCCGTTAAGAGGATGAGTGTTGAGTTAGCGTAATGAAGTCACATGGCCGACTCACTGGGCACATTCTCGGCAATAATTCATAGCATGTATTGGCAAATTTTCTGTTTACACTTAATGAGTCCTGAACTGTCTGGAAGCAGAGAGATTTGTGGTGAATATGATTAAGCAAATATTTTGTTCTTGTATACGGTGCTAATAAGTAGTGATATTAGTATTTAATAATTGTATAAAAAGAAATAATTCAAAATACTTGAATGGTTTACTTTGTTTGTTTATTGTTTATTTTGCCAAAAATAGTATACAATATATACATATGCAGAATATAATATATGGCTGTGCCCTTTGAGAGAAATACTCTCTTTAAAAGGCACCTCAATATCAATCTTACTCACATGCTCCGATAACAAAATTGTGAACATATATACCCATATAAATATATATACACACATGCACACATTTACACATACGCAAACATATACATACACTTACATATATAATACAATAGAACCTTTTGCATGATATTATTTTCCACCTAGATTAATTTGGCAATACACGCCCACATAAACACACTATAGCAGCAATACACCCCTTCACAACCAAGAAAAAAACAAAACACATACACACATCCACTCAAATTCAACCTATTATACTTGTATATAAAATCAAACACATTAATTTATAGACACACATAATTATAGTCCTCATTAATACTCACTAAAGAGTTTGTAGTTATATTAACCCCTGGGGGTTAGGGAATAGAATATGCCCCACGTGCCTTCTGCGTGTCGTAAGAGGCGACTAAAGAGGTTGGGTCGGTGGGCTTGCGACCCCCACCCGGAAAAAATATCTAAGCAAAAAAAAACCAACGAACAGCCTCGGATGCGGACGGAACCAACGTTGACGAACCACGACCGACTAAGGACATGCCTTCGGACATTCTGAGAATGGCTACGTGGAATGTTAGTGGCATGAATGATGGCACAAAAGAGAGAGAGGTTCTGGAAGTGTTAGTGAATGCCAGGCTGGATGTATGTGGAATGACAGAGACCAAATGGAAAGGTTCAGATGTGAGAGAGTGGGAGTGTGGAATGGGTGTGTGTGCTGGAGTGAGTGAAGGAACAGCGAGAGAGAAGGTGCATGTTTGTTTGTAAGTAGCAAATGGAAGGAATGTGTAAGAGAGTATGGGTCTGTGGGTTCAAGGATTGTGTGGGTGAGAATGAAAGTAGGAATACAAACGTGGGTGATTGTATGCGTGTATGCCCCGACAGAGGATATACTTGAAAGAAAGAAAGAGGAGTTCTGGATGAATGTGGAGGCGTGCCTGGAGAAGTTTGACAAGAACGAAAGAATATTTCTGATTGGGGATATGAATGGTAAGGTGGGTGATAGGAAAGTTGAGGGAGTGGTGGGAGGGTGGGGGGTACCATCAGAGGTGAATGGGAATGGTAGTGCACTTGTGGACGTATGTGTGGGGAGGAGGCTGTGGATAGCCAACACCTTCTTCCGACACAGAATGATCCACAGGTACACATGGAAACGGATGTTGACGATGAAGGATAAGACAGTGGTGGAACGAAAGTCATTGATTGATTATGTATGTGTGGATGAACGAATGAAGAAATCTGTGATGGATGCTAGGGTGTATAGGGGTATTGGAGGGGGTCTGTCTGATCATTATGTAGTGGTAGCTAAGGTTAGGATACAAAAGAAGTGGGTGAGGAGAGCGGGAGGGAGGCGAGAGGAGGGTGGAATGGTGAGGAGGGTGGAGAGGTTGCAGGAGGAGGAAGTCAGGGAGGAGTACAGGAGAGCAGTGGAAAGACGACTAGGTGGGTTCGACCTGGAAGTTATGGAGGAAGTGGAGGAGATGAGCAAGGTGTTTAAGGATGAGATCTGTGCAGCATGTGAGGAGGTGTGTGGAGTGAGGAGAAGAGGGAGGGGAGTGAAAGGTACAGCATGGTGGACAGAAGAGGTAAGAATAGCTGTGGAAGAAAAGAAGAAAGCATATAGAGAGTGGTTGGGTAGTAGAGGGAATGAAGATTCCGAGAGACAGAAACGAGCGAGGTACGTGGAGAGTAAGAGGGTGGTGAAGAGAGTAGTGAAGGAAAGTAAGAGAAGAGTAGATGAGGAATTTGGAAGGAATCTGAGTGTAAAATGGAGGGAGAGTAAGAAACTGTTCTGGAAAGAAGTCAAGAAAGTTAGGGAAGGTAGCAAGGGAAACAGTAAGGGTGTGAAAGATAAGAATGGGATAATGCTAGCCGAGAAGCAAGAGAGAGTCGAAAGATGGAGGGAGTACTTCAGTGAGTTGCTAAATGAAAGGAATGAAGAGCCAGCAAACATAGCTGGATATGGTATGGGAAGGAGAAGAAGAGAAGTAGTGGAGGAGGAGGTGGGGATCAGGAGGTCAGAAGTGTGGGAAGCCATGAAAAGAGTGAAGTTGGGGAAAGCACCAGGAACAGATGGAGTGTGTGGGGAAATGTTGAGGTATGGTGGTGAGATAGTGATAGAATGGGTATGGAAAATGTGCAAACTAGCATGGGAGAAGGGGAGTGCACCCGATGACTGGAAGACTGGCATAATAGTCCCCCTATCTAAGGGCAAAGGGGAAAGAGGAGTGTGTGGTAACCACCGAGGAATATGTCTTCTAAGCGTAGTAGGGAAGGTATACAGTAGGGTAGTGATTGAGAGAGTGAGAGTGAGAACGGAGAAATGGATAGGCGACGAGCAGGGAGGTTTTAGGAAGGGAAGAGGATGTGTAGATCAGATTTTTACCCTGAATTGTGTTGTGGAGAAGTATCTGGAGAAGAAACAAAAGGTGTATGTTGCCTTTATGGACTTGGAGAAGGCCTATGACAGAGTGGATAGAGAAGGTTTGTGGAAAGTACTTAGAATATACGGAGTAGAGGGCAAGTTGCTGAAAGCAGTGAAGAGCATGTATGAGGGTGCAAAGGCGGCAGTACGTGTGGAGAGTGAGCAGAGCGAGTTCTTTGACCTGAATGTTGGTTTGAAACAGGGGTGTGTGATGTCCCCGTGGTTGTTTACTGTATATATGGATGGAGTTATGAAAGAAATACTATCAAGAGCAGTGGATGTTGGTGTATCGCTGAAAAGGGAGGGAATTGAGTGGAAGCTACCTATACTGCTGTTTGCGGATGATACAGTTCTGATGAGTGATAATGAATGGGAGTTGCAGGGTCTGGTAAATGAGTTTGGAACAGTGTGCGAAAAACGGAATTTGAAGGTAAATACGGGGAAGAGCAAGGTTATGGTCTTCGAAAGGGGTGAAGTCACAGAGTGTGAGGTGAAGCTGAACGGTCAGGCTATGGAGATCGTCAACTCTTTTAAGTATCTGGGCAGTGTGTTGAGTAAAGATGGGACTATGGATGAAGAGGTGCGGGAGAGGGTACAACAGGGGAAGAGGGTTGTAGGAACGCTAAAAGCAGTAACAAGAAATAGGGTGGTCAGTATGGAAGTGAAGAAGTCCTTGCATGACAGTGTGGTAATCCCGACACTGACTTACGGAAGCGAAGCATGGACGTTGGTTGAGAGACTCAGACCAAGAGTGAGAGCAGTGGAAATGAATTACTTAAGGAGTGCGTGCGGAGTTACATGGAGGGATAGACAGACTAATGAGGAAGTAAGAAGGAGGTGTGGTGTGGAGGTAGATGTGCTGGAAAGTGTGAAAAGGAACAACTTGAGATGGTTCGGCCATATGGAACGTATGGAAAGCGAGAGAATGACTAAGAGGGTGTACGAGAGCGAGGTGGAGGGACAGAGGGGGAGAGGTAGACCGAATATGAGGTGGAAGGATGGAGTGAGGAACTACATGAACGAAGGCGGTGCTGGTTGGGGGGAGGGGCGTCGACTGACTGGGGACAGAGGTGCATGGGGGCGGTTCGTTCGTGGCCACCCCTTCGGGGATCACGGCGTCAGGCAATAGATAGATAGATAGATAGAGTAACTCACTTCACATTAAGACCTTCCCATTCTATGTTTAAAGATATCCATCCACCAATCCCATTCAAATGCACATATAGTAAAATACATAAACACAACAACAATTCTCCTAATAGAAGCACAGTGTTATATCCTCAGCAATTAATATTGTTCCAAGAGATATTTGTTTTATAGTACGTTTGAACCCTATCAGTGTTGGTTGTTGCCTAATTTCGAGAGGTAAATTGTTCCACAACTTTACACCTTGATAATGGACAGACATCTGGGATTGGACTGAAGTCATTTGTGGCAATTCCAAAGACAAATTATTCCTGAAACTGTACCTGGCATTTACTCGATATTTAAAGAAGTTGTTCTGGGTATATCCATTCAGTGATTTGTAAACATATAAGGTGCATGCATATGTAGAAAGTTCCTTAATCTTTAAGATATTTAGGGTTTTGAAAAGTTTGTTTGTATGATAATATCTAGGTTTAAACGTTATTGTTCTCACAACTCGCTTTTGTGCAATACTAAGGGATTGATTTTTGTATAATGTTACGGTTCCCCAAACTGTATGACAATACTACAGATGTGAATATATTAGAGAGTAATAGATGTTCATAAGTGCTGATTGGTTGAAGGAATTTCTAGTTAGAAATAGAATACCACATTGTTTATTTACTTTGCTTGTTACATGTTGAATATGTGATTTCCATGATAATTTGTCATCAACAATTACACCGAGGAATTTTACTTTGTCCACTTTACGTAAGTTGGATCCACCGATTGTTATTGGTTGAATCTGATGTACAGCTTTTTTATTTCTGTTTAAGTACATATAGTTTGTTTTATTTATATTAATTGTAAGTTTGTTGTTAATAGTCCAATCTCTTACCTTATTTATCTCTTGATTCATTATATTCGTCAACATTTGTTGATTATGGTGGCTGGCATATATAGTACTATCATCTGCATATAACACAAATTTCACTTCACTACTACAGTTAACCATATAATTTATATATAATAGAAAAAGGAGTGGCCCCAATATGGATCCCTGCGGTACTCCGCAATTTATTTCTTGGACACATGAATTTACACCATTGTATTTTACAAATTGTTTTCGATTTCTAAGGTATGACTGAAACCATACATTTGATTTATCTCTTATTCCATAATAATATAATTTATGCAAAAGTATGTCATGGTCAACTGTATCAAAATTGTGTGTTCATTGATGGGATAGACTCATGGTGGAATTGACACAGACGGTCCTCGTTGTCTCAAGCTTGTTACGTAGCCCAGACTGAGCCATTACAACGATGAAAATTAAATACAACTTCACCTGGGTTAGTTTGGCAGCTATATTAGAATATGATACAGTACTAAACCAGCAGTACATCGGTATGAACCTTTCAGGGGTCAATGGTAAATTTATCGGTATGAATCACTCAATCATATGAAAGGTTCTCGGCGAACATCACCCCCCCACCCCCCACCACTCTCTCTCTCTCTCTCCCTCTCTATCTATCTATCTCTCTCTTTCATTCTTTCAAATTTAGTAAACCTACTACTTGTCTCTGCTTATGATACATTGCATTCCTTCATTAGGTGTTAGGAATACATGCAATTGGTGAGGTCCAGAAGTAGCCCTTAACTGGGTGAGAGCGAGAGAAGGGAGGCTGGGTGTAGTTCTGGGGTTGTAGAGAAAATGGGAGGGTTTCGGTGGGGGTATGGTAACAACAAGGAGAGGAGGTGGAGGGGATACCTCTCCATCGTGCAGTGCTACTAACGCCTGAGTCCAGGGAAACTGAAACGAATTAATCCTGACGACTGTACATAGTATTTCAGTTGAGATAATAATACATATGTAAGCAAAACGTCTAGCGTGAAGAATTCTGGTACTGAGCGAACCTGAATGAAAGAGCGCTCACTGGCAAGGGGAGGTGAGCGACAGTTAAAGAGATTAGCAAAGGGTTACACAGGTGAGATGGTCAGGTATAGTGTGTTGAACCCTAGGTCAGATGGACTGCTATATTGAGAAATCTCGATTTACTTTAGTGCGATGATAAATCGCAGATAAGAGGTATATATACACTTTAGTTCTTAGAGGCAAGGTAGTTTAAATTCGAACAAGATGGTCTAAGCGGTTTTGTGAAGAAGTCTACACACGAGTTATGAAAAATAATTATTGAACGGGTATGAGATCAAATCACACGTATATAGAAATTCAAATTAAAAATTAAGGGAATGAATAACTATAATAAGTTTTGAATAGAATGCAAATTAATGCAGAAAGAGTTAAATTATACTCGATTAACTTGCGACTGCAAATAACAGTAATTAACCCGGCAAGCGCGATAGGCCTCACGGAAGGCTTCCTATAGGGAACGCGATAGGCCTCACGGAAGCAGGACCATAAAAAAAGCCTTCCAAAAAAAAAAAGGGCCTATCAAAACAAAGGATTTTGTCTCTAGGTGAGATAATTCCCC
This sequence comes from Paralithodes platypus, assembly GCA_032716605.1. NCBI lineage: Eukaryota > Metazoa > Arthropoda > Malacostraca > Decapoda > Lithodidae > Paralithodes > Paralithodes platypus. The sequence continues at coordinate 22,663,572 of CM064495.1, forward strand.
TCTAGTACTCATCCATGTGTTTCTCACCCCTCCCCCTCCCCTCCTTCCCCACCTTATTCCCCCCTCCCCCCCCTCCTCAATTATCACCTATTTATCCACTTATTATCATCATTTATCGGTTATTTTTCTCTCCCGCGATAATGTAGCACAAGTGGGTTGCATAAAAGATCGTTATGCAACACCCAGACACCGGCACACACCGCCCCGCTCGTCTCAGTTGACTCCCAGACAGCGAGAGGGGAGGGCTGCCTGTGTCTCTCTCTCGCCTGAGATTATGACCGGGTGGCCAATATCTTCGTTTTTCACCACCCAAATGCTTTTCCCACTTATTTTAGCACTCTTGAAGGTTCATATATACATCATATATGTAAAATAAAAGAATACCGAAAACAAATAATGGTTTATATTGTAAATATAACGAATTCTGTCAGAATCCAGGGCTAGAAATGCACAAATAACTACCCTAGCACCTAGGTCTATATCGCGCTTGTCAGGTTAAGAGCTTCGAATGAGCTCAGAATAAAAGGGGTGCGCACAACGAAGTTGTACTAGATAAAATACTACGATTGTAGCATAAAAAGGTAATTTGAATATATTAACAAATCCCTAAAAGCAATACACGAATCAAAGATACGAAGTAGAGCGTATTACATAATTATACACAAGATGTAATAAAAGATTTACTTTGACAATAGTAAATTAAGAGAAATCGGTCACATAAGCAATATAGTGAAACAAATTAAATAACTGTAATATGAGTTACTATAATGGTGTGAAATGAATTACGAAAACCCGCACACGTAAACTAGACTAATTCACAAACACTGGATAAACTGGAGAACTTGATTAAATGAATTGTATTAACTCAACGGGGGGTTCTTGACTTTTCGATATGGAAGGATAGATAAATTAATTTGGGGGGATAGGTACTAGGTAAATGATGGTAAAATAGGGAATATCTTCACGGTATACACTTTCGCCTCAACTTGGATACACAAAAGAATAATAACACATAAAGGTGAAATCTGAGAGAATTCCGTTTAAGTCTTTGATAAAGGTAGGTTTATATAACGTGTACACAATTATGAATTACAATAATTAGTTAGAAAGTACACTAGATAGGATTCACTGGGCAATATCTTGTACTTATGAAATCACTTGTACAGATAAATATTTATGGGAGGATAGATGACTATGTAGCGTGTACACAAATATGAATTATAATAATTAATTAACACAGATTCTTGGCACAGGTCAAATCATTAATACTTTAGGAATACTCGCATATTCTACCTTACCTTCAACAATAGCCACAAATTGAGATACACGGGACACTTAGGATAGCTTTTTAGGGAGAAGGGCCAGGTACGAGGGTCGGGGCGTCGTAGAGCTCTGGACACAGCGGCTGGACGTCGAAGGACCACTTAGTCAGGAGTCCAAGGGGCAGGGGGGGGACAGGACTTCAGGCACCTTCTCTCTCAGGGGCAAATGACTCCCGGACAATAATCCGGACGGAGCGTTGTAGTAGGCAGCTAGTATTCCCGGACAATAATCCGGACGGAGTAGTTTAGTAGGCAGCTATTAGTCCCGAACAATAATCCGGGCGGAGTAACCTAATGAGTTTGAACTACCTCACTATAATTTCAGTCAGGCTTTATTTGGATTATTCCTCTTGGTCAGGTTGCATTATCTCAAATTAACAGGGGCATAGTAAATACATAAAAAGTGGCTATGTCTAAGGTAAAAATTACATGAAAAATATATGTAGGTGCTTAATAATATCGCACTGAGGTTCTCGTCTTTCTGATCTCTGTTTCTTATTTCTACTAGGTGGCATGGTGATGTAATTAGTTATTTTCCATTCACTAGCTGGTTTGTCTATTTGTATTGTTTATGCAATGAATTTGTTATGTGGCACTTTCTATCACCATTTCTCTCCGTTTTTCACAGTATAGCTCCTCAAGGGTGGAGAGCCCCAACGATTTAGGTATTCCCATAGCTCTTGATGCATAGCTTGCATAAGTACCTTTTCATCGTAATATTCGAGGGGTAATTCCGCCTTGGTCGTTTGAGTCCGGCGCTGTGGTTGGTGGGGCGTGACCTGTATTGAGGGAGCAACTCACCTGTTTGCCCGGGAATTAGAGAATGGGTATTTGAATCCTTTCCTCCTGGTCTGCCTCGACTCTCTGACTACCGCTATCTTGTGCGGTTCTTCTTTGGATCCCGTCATTTCAGTGACTAAGAGAGTTTACTGGTTTTACTCTCTAATGAAGTTCAGTTTGTCACTTACATAATAATAGAAGAGTGAAAATACGCAATGATAGACAGATACATATATACACAAACAAGAATCATTGACAATAATACATATGCGAGTAAAGTGTCTAACGCGAAGTATTCTGACAACGACACGGTAGGCTGCTGTAGAACGTATCGTTCAGCTGTGCGGGAGTATGAGTGGTAGGAAACAGGAAGTGAGGCTGCGCTCAGGTGAAAACATCAAAAGTGCTGCGCTATGGAATATAGTCAGGTGGACTTGGGTCACAGGCAATAACAATTTGCTTTAATGCGATATTAAATCATGGACTAAAGTTATGAAGTTTATTTGATTCTAGGGGAGGAAGGTAGCTTAAATCTAAATTCAACTATCTAAGAGTTTATTACGAATAATCTCTCACACGAGACACGAAAAATAATATTCGATCATAGATGAGGTCAAATCACACAGGTTGAGTAACTCAGATTTACAATAAATATAGTGACTGAATCGGGATAGATAAAATATAATTTAATACAAATTTGGGATAAATTAACCAACTAATTCAGAAACGCAAATGAAAGAGCGTGATAAAATAGCTTAACAAATAGCTATCTACAATGGGCGTACACGACGAAGTTGCACTTATGAAATAACAAATATGGCATGAAAGGAGTTCTGAATAAATTAACAAATTCCTAAGAGAACGCAGAACTACTGTAGCGTTGTATTATAACGTAAATACAATTATAATCAATGGATTACTAGATAAAGTAATAAATAGAATCAATAGCCAAATAGTAGGCGGAATCGATAAAGGAATGTACAATCTGAATTCCTAGATTGGTGTGGAAAGAATTACATGACCCGAGTAACATATATCATCAGATTATTCACAAGAACTAATAGAGATCAGATATCTTGATAAAGAATTAATTCTAGTTCAACGGAAAGGGCTCTTGACTTTCAAATAAGGGAAATTACATTAAAAGTATTCTCTGGCGATAATTAGGCGGATATATGGATCCTGAATTGGGCGTAGGTTCTAGGTATATATTGGATTAAAGAAGGGAATCAGTTCACGTTATACACTTTCACTTCGACTTGGATACACAAAGAATAATAAACATACAAATAAACTCTTAGAGTATTCTGACTAAATAACACGTGTAACAATGACTATGTAACGTAAGTACAATTAAGGTTCTGATGGATTAACATAGTTTATCTTAGGAATATCTCGTACTTAATGAATCACTGTACGGATCAAAATTTGTTATCTTACACTGGTATCAAAGGTTCAAGATAGATCTTAGGCACAGATCTAGAGTTAACTATATTAGAATACTCGCATATTTTATCTTACCTTCACAATAATAGCCACAACTTAAAACACTTAGAGACACTTAGGGTAAAGGGTAGAGATAGCCATGAACGAGAATCTGGACGACGTAGGATTCGTGGTCCTGCTGGGCTGAACGTCAGGGAGAACTGCCTCTCTTTCAGGTACAGAGGAAGTTGGTTCCGGGCTCCTCTACACACTCTCGTTCAGGTTGAGCTCCAATACCAATCCTTTCCCACAGCCGGCTTAACCAGTGGAAGGAAGCAATAGTATTTGCTAACTTCCTTCAGTTTCAGTCAGACTATATTCGGGTTATTTTTAGGATTCAATTTGGTCTATTTCAATAACATAGGGACATGTGGACATCGTTATTTTGGCTATGGTGAAGGCAATTCTTAATCTAAAAATACACTGAAGTTATTTATTTACACACACAGAGATTCTTGATCTCTCATATTGTCCCCTTATTTTTAGAGGGCATTATGGTGACGTAATGGATGATTTTCTGTTCATCGTGATATCTGGCTTTTCTTATTCTGCAGGTCATAGGTTTCTTACTATTTACTTTGGTTGCACTATTCCCAGTCTTCCCGGGAGGTACTGTAGAGGGGGTACTGGGATTCCCATTGATGGTGATATTGAGATGGTTCTTGGTGTTGAACTTGCATAAAAAGTTCTTCACTATATTGCAAGTCGGGCTGGAACTGGTGATATGCCTTGGGCATTTGTCTCGGTCTCTGCCATTGGAGGAGCTGGGGTCCCTGTGATTGGTCTGAACTCAAACTCCTTTCTCGAGCAGACTGACCTATATTCCCGGAAATTAGAGCATGGGTAGATCTGGGAAAAGGGGTAAGCTGACCTATTCTGGCAGGTATTAAAGCCTGGGAAACTGGTCGGGTTTTATTGTCTCTCGCCTTCTCCAGGTGTTGTCTTTTCCTGTTTCTCTTGGTGTCTCTTATTACAGTTATTCTGGTGCTGTGAGGTCTGCTCTCCGGGCGTGATCGGGGTGTGGCTGGTCAACCCCGTCATCTCACCACCTTCTTCCAACACACAATCTCGGCCTCGAGAACTCAGGTCATACATCCTGAAGGTTTCGGTAGTGAGAGAGGGTTTCAGGTTCTGGAGTATTAGACACCAGATGGTTGTAGGGATGTCGACAGGGCTGGTGGTGTCGATTTCTAAGGTCAGCCGAAGAGGAGTTTTTGAGGACTTTGCCACATGGAGCAGATGGGCAGGAGAGTTGATGATAGTGTTGATGATGTCTGAGGACACAACCAAGCTGTTGATTTTCATCGTGGTGGTAGGGTCAGTTGAGCTAGGAGCTGTGGCTGCTGGAGGAGTTGATGGTGTACTGCCATTACTTGAGTTTGTAGAACTGCTCGGCCCAGGTGGGAGGGGCTTGTTGTTTTGGGGCCTTTCCCTATGGTAGTGGCTGGTGGGGTAGGTCGAGGAGTTGACCTCGCACTAGGTGTGGTGGTGACCCTTTGAGGTGGCGAGGTGGTGGCTTTGGTGGGAGCCCGCCTTTTGTAGGTCGGCTTGAAGGTGGAGTCACACGTCGGCCAGATCTTCGACATGGTGGATTAGATAAAGGTTGCATTAAAGATGGTGACCTTAATTTCATTTCTGGCATTTTTGGAACAGGATGGGGGGTGGTATAGCTAGACTTAGAATTGGTGGAAGGATTAGGTGACGGGGTAGGTGATTTATGAGAAGAAGTATTGGATTGAGGAGACTTAGTGAGAGGTGTAGGTAATTGTGAGGAAGTTTCAGGGCTGTTTTCAGATGACGTTGTTGGGCAGTTTTAGAGCCAAAGGTGTGTGAGGGGGACAATAGTGCAAGTGGATGTTGCTTGATAGTAGGTTTAGGTACTGGTTGAATAGGTGGTGCAACAAGATTTGGTTTTGCTAAGGGTAGAGGAGAGATGGGTGTAAGAGTGGGAGGTGTCAATGGTTCTGTGGATCCTAAATTCTGGTAATCAGTTGCAGGCAATGTGTCATTATCTTTGGGGTTAGCAAGCATAATCATATTCTCATCAACGGGTTGATACGATAACCTACGTATAATATCTATTTCGGTATGTGCGTGACTCACCAAAATAATTAATGGTAACCTGGTAACAGTTTGGAACAGTTAGGATCTCGAAAGGACCTTGGTATCTAGGCTTGAGTTTGGATGGCTCTGGCAGCTGAGCAACCATGACAAGATCGCTGACATGGTGGGGACTAGCTTTGGCTGTTTCGTCAGGTTGTAGGTCTTGGATATATTGCAGCTGTCGAAGGCAGTTCTTTAGATGCACTAAAGATTGGTCAAAATTGGAGGAGGGCTCGTACGGGACAGACAGATGACGTAGAGGTAGGAGCAAAGGTGGTACTCCAAACACAAGTTCGTGGGGTGAAATTCTGTCTTTTCTGGGGCAGGTAATTATCCCCCACTGGACTATTTTCACTTGGCTGGGCCAGTCCTTGGTGTTCATTTGTTGCAGGCGTGTTCTTATTTTGTTTGCAATTGTTCGGTGGCTTCTTTCGCAAATTGAGTTACCCTGAGGCCAATACTGGGAGGAGTGGCTTATTTTGAATCCACACATCTGTGATAGTTGGGACCAAATGTGACTGGTAAACTCAGGGTCATTATCAGAATGTATAGCTTCCGGTAATCCAAAATAAGGAAACACGTGCTGTATCATTGCTTCAGCTACTGCTAAAGATGAATGTTCTTTTGCCGGACAAGCAATTACATACTTCAAGTACGTGTCCACAAAAGTTATAATATACTTATAGCCTTGGTTTCCTTCCATAGGTTCCATCACATCTACTGCAAGAAGTTGCCATGGTTTGGACGCTACTAACTTTCCTGTAGGTCCGGCTGTACGGGTCCTGTCTTTGCCCAATGCACAGGCTCTGCAGGCTTCCGTAATTCTTTTAGCTGTGATGTAAGGAGAAGGAGTCCAGTATACTTGCTGGAAAGTAGCAGTTAACTTCCTTTGGGCTAGAATAATAAAATCGCTAGATGGATGCCATTGAGCATATGGATGGATTGCATGGTTGAGAGTGCTGCCTTTGGTGTTATAAAAAAGTTTCCATCTGGCGTGAACAAGTTATCTCCTCTTCTGGCTATTTGGGAGAAAATACTTCTAGGCATCCAGTCTGGTTTTTCTTGTCGTTGAAATTGTTTCAGCAGTTCTTGTTGGTCTTGATCTAATGAGTCTTGATGATGGATTGCTAATATTGGCTGAATCTCGGTGTTCTGGCTGGAGGTGTCTTTGGGTGAGTTAGTTGGAAGTCTTGATAAAGCATCAGCGTTAGTAAGGAGTTTTCCTGGTCGACAAGCAATTTCGAAGTTAAACTCCTCTAATGACTCTCGCCATCTGACGGTCAAGGCGTTTTTGGTGTCAGATTTTCGAAGCCATTGGAGGGCGTGGTGATCGGTGATGATGGTGACCTTGACACCTGTTAGGTATGCCTTGAAGTGTTGCAAGGCCCAAATGATACCTAGACATTCTCTTTTGGTTACTGGATAGTTGACTTCTGCTAGATTTAGTGTTCGGCTGGCACAGGCGACTATATATTCTCTTCCTTCTCTAGTTTGCCCTAGAACGGCACCTATGCCGAATTGTGAGACATCCGTGTATAGGCGGAGTGGTTGGGTGTAGTCTGGGAAGGATACTACGGGAGATGCTACTAGTAGTTCTTTTAGGATGTTGAATGCTTGTAGACGTTGTTCTGTCCATAAAATTGGTTCATCTTTACTGATTATGTCATGAAGGGACTTGGCAATGGTGGCAACATTTTTGAAAAATCTACGGTAATAGGAAGCTAAGCCGAGAAAAGCTCGTACTCCTTTGACATTTGTGGGAGGAGTTATGGTGCTAATGGCATCTAGTTTGTCAGGATCTGGGGCCATTCTTTTTTCTGAAACGATGTGTCCTAGAAATTGGACTTCCTTCTTGGCCAGAGTACATTTTGATGGTTTGAGTTTTAAGTTGGCCTCTCTGATCCTCTGAAACACTTGTTTTAATCTCTGTAGGTGTTCAGCCCGGGTTTTCCCGAACACAATTATGTCATCCAAGTATGCCAGGCATGTTTCCCAGGTTAATTCTTGTAGGACAGATTCCATTAACCTGGAGAAAGTTGCAGGGTTGTTGCATAGGCCAAAAGGCAATACTGTGAATTCGTATAATCTCCCTTGACTAGTGGCAAAAGCTGTCTTTTGTTGGTGTTCTGGGAGGACTGGTACTTGCCAGTACCCTGCTTGCAGATCCAGGGTAGTGAACCATTTAGCTCCTAATAGGGAATCTAAAGAGTCGTCTATCCTTGGTAGTGGGGTAGCATCCTTTATGGTGACGTCGTTCAGCTGTCAGTAATCAATACAAAAACGGGTGGATCCGTCTTTCTTCCGGACGAGTACCACCGGAGATGACCAAGAGCTTGTGGAATGTCTGACAACTCCAGTTGCCAGCATATCTTTGACTTGGAATTCTTTCTCCTGTCTTTGCATCGGATTTTTCCTCCGGATTGGTTGTTTGATCGGTTGTCCTACAGTATGGATAGGATGGTGAAGTACGTTGGTTTTCCCGACGTCTCGGTTGGAAGTAGCGAAGATGTCTTGGTAGGTAGTCATTAAAATCCGCAGATCGGTTAGTTGTTGAGAGGTTAAATGGGAAGGAATATCAGGCAGGGGAAGAGGAGTTTGGGAGGTATTTTCTGCAGGTACAGATAGTTCTTCTGCGTAAGGTTCAAGTTCCCCAATGGTTAACCCTTTTGGTAAGGTAATAGGTTGATCGGAGATGTTTACTATTTTTATGCATTTAAGTTGATTTGAGATTAGGCTTGAAGTGGTCAGGCAGTCCCTATAAAAAGGGCTTTGGAGGTGAGGGGTCATTATGGCATCCCCAGATAAGGTGGGCAAAATGGGTACCCATCTTTCATGGTGGGGGGGAAGTGTCACTAGTTTGGACGAGACAGCTTGAGTGGTCTGGAGGAGACAAGTGGTAGGTTTACTCGGGTTCTCCTGATTGATCATAAATTTGGGTTTAGGGTTTAAAATTTTGGGTTCTTGGGAGGAGGGTAAGACTGTGGAAATTTGTATTGGCTTGGTAGCCTGGTTAGCTCGCATGAGACAATTTGTAGGGGGGTTGGATTTTGTTGGGGGAAGTTTTGGCTGGTTGGTAGTGGCTACGTTATTTGAACTTGTAGGGAGGGGTGTGGTTTTTTACTTTATGACTTTTTTATTTTTTTTTATTTTTTTTGTTTTTGGTTGGAGTGGGGGTGAGAATTTCAGTGTTCTCTTCCCGCAATCGATGAAAGCGCTCAGGGAAGTGAGCAAATTGAGACCCAAGTATCCATCCTACTTGGTCTTTTTTGGGATCATAAATCATGAACGAGTGTTCAGTTCCATGATATGGGACAGGGTATTAACATACAGTGGAAGAGTCTGTCCATAGTTTGGGATAATATCATCATTATCACTCATCAAAACTGTTGAAGAAGGTTGGATAAGACCTAAAGCTTTGCGGTGCTGCTTGAAGAAAGGAAAAAAGAGACATGACCGGGAAGCCCCCGTGTCAATTAAAAGTCGTACTTTCACTCCATTTAGAGTGATCTTTCTATAGATGGGAAGATTATCTGGATTTGTTTCTTCGTGAGCCCCCGCCATTCTGACAACTATCTGCGTACGGGGGCGGATTAAAAATCCAGATCACCTGTAGTTTCCACTACTGGTTCTGGTTCTTCAAGATCTTCTTCCTCATTGAAGCTTCCAAATCCTGCAGTTCCGTCTTCAGTTATTGTAGCTATGCGTCTGGGCTTTGATTCATGGAATCTGAGCCCACCAACTAGGTGACCTGGTCCTTCTCTTGGTCAGTTCCGTGAATGACTTTTTCAATGATGTCAATACACACTGTCCATTACATGGCTTCCAGTCGGCGGGGCGAATCCTGGCCCATTCCTCAGCTTTGTCACTGGCTCTTGGTGCCATAGGGCCAGCTGTAGGTACTGTAGACGGGCGCATTGTAACTCTACTGATGACGGCGATCTCGTCTTGCTTTCTTGTTTTTCTCAGAGCCATAATACGCCTTATTACTGGCATATCGTGTTCGTAGTTTGTGGGCTCTGTTATTGAGAAATGATCTGCCACTGTCTCAGGCAGAATTCTCAGTAACGCCTTAAACACTATTTTCTTTCTCTGAGCTGGGATCTCGTCAGGGAAAGCAGTTATGGCTAGTTGAGTCAATTGGCTTATAGTGTCGTCCAAATCTCCTGAATATTTAACTTCACAAAATTTACAGTCCGCAATTGTCTGGCCAAGGACTGGGTTGATAGCTACTTTGATGTAACTCTCAAACTGTTCCCAGGTTAACCAGGGCATATTGTCACGCACTTACCCTGACACCTTAGCTGCGTATTTTCCTAACTTCATTACCACAGTATATATCTTGGATGCGTCATCGTTCCCGAACGTCATGTCCAGGACCGGTTTGCCTATTTCCATATATGTATTGATATCATACTCCTCTGGCTTGAATGCCGGGATATAGAGCGTTTTAGTTGCCGTGGTGAATGTTGTGTGTGATGCTGATCGAGTAATAGCAAGTTTATCAATAACCACACAAGAAAAGCTGATATGCCGTATCGAGACACCGCTGCCCCCAGTGTTATGCCGGGTTGTAATCCAACTGGCTTCAGTATTATCTATTATCAATCCGGGTTTCGGATATTTAGATTTGGAATATTGCTCAACAGGGACACATCGAGCTTAGTAAATATAATAATGATTTACTCAATCAGGCAACGATAACACAATACACACACAGGTTAGATTACACTCTTATTTATTCAATTGCATGGTATACATAAAATGGGGTACTATACTATACTATTATATGAAACAGCATGTAAGTAGAATGGTGACTAAGAGAGTTTGCTGGTTTTACTCTCTAATGAAGTTCAGTTTGTCACTTACATAGTAATAGAAGAGTGAAAATACGCAATGATGGACAGATACATATATACACAAACAAGAATCATTGACAATAATACATATGCGAGTAAAGTGTCAAACGCAAAGTATTCTGACAAAGACACGGTAGGCTGTGGAACGTATCGTTCAGTTGTGCGGGATTATGCATGGTAGGCAACAGGAAGTGAAGCCGCGCTCAGGTAAAAAAATCAAAAGTGCCGCGCTAAGGACCTGAACTATAGTTCAGGTGGACTGGGGATACGGGCAATAACAATTTGCTTTAATGCGATATTAAATCAGGGACTAAAGTTATGAAGTTTATTTGATTCTAGGGGGGAAGATAGTTTAAATCTGAATTCAACTATCTAAGAGTTTATTGCAAATAATCTCTCACAGGAGACACAAAAAATAATATTCGATCATAGATGAGGTTAAATCACACAGGTTGAGGAACTCAGATTCACAATAAATATAGTGACTGAATCGGGATAGATAAAATATAATTTAATATAGATTGGGATAAATTAACCAACTAATTAAGAAACGCAAATTGAAGAGCGTGATAAAATAGCTTAACAAATAGCTATCTACAAGGGCGTACACGACGAAGTTGCACTTATGAAATATCAAATATGGCATGAAAGGAGTTCTGAATAAATTAGCAAATACCTAAGAGAACGCAGAACTACTGTAGCGTTGTATTATAACGAAATACAATTATAATCAATGGATTACTAGATAAAGTAATAAATAGAATCAATAGCCAAATAGTAGGCGGAATCGATAAAGGAATGTACAATCTGAATTCCTAGATTGGTGTGGAAAGAATTACATGACCCGAGTAACATATATCATCAGATTATTCACAAGAACTAATAGAGATCAGATATCTTGATAAAGAATTAATTCTAGTTCAACGGAAAGGGTTCTTGACTTTCAAATAAGGGAAATTATATTATAAGTATTCTCTGGCGATAATTAGGCGGATATATGGATCCTGAATTGGGTGTAGGTTCTAAGTATATATTGGATTAAAGAAGGGAATCAGTTCACGTTATACACTTTCACTTCGACTTGGATACACAAAGAATAATAAACACATACAAATAAAATCTGAGAGTATTCTGACTAAATAACACGTGTAACAATGACTATGTAACGAACAGTACGTACAATTAAGGTTCTGATGGATTAACATAGTTTATCTTAGTAATACCTCGTACTTAATGAATCACTGTACGGATCAAAATTAGTTATCCTACACGGGTATCAAAGGTTCAAGATAGATCTTAGGCACAGATCTAGAGGTAACTATATTAGAATACTCGCATATTTTATCTTACCTTCACAATAATAGCCATAACTTAAAACACTCAGAGACACTTAGGGTAAAGGGTGGAGTCTGTCTGTCTGTCTGTCTGTCTGTCTGTCCGTCCGTCTGTCTGTCTGTCCGAGAACTCCTCCTAGACCGTTCGATGGATTTTCACCAAACTCCACACGAACCTTCGGTGCGTGAATGCGATGGTAATTAAAATAAAGTGTTTGGAATTTGTGCAATAGTAAATGATCTTAGGTAAAAAAAAAAAAAATCCCCCCCCCAACAGCCCCCTCTTCAACCAGCCAATACTGACAATCTAAGAGTAGATTATGAGAATAGAAATGCTTAAGAAATTTGGAAGCAAGAATACCGGTAGTTTAAAAAACTTTAGAGATACAAGAGATGAGAGGAATTGGACGATAGTAGGAGGGTTGAGAGCGGTCACCCTTCTTTGGGACAGGAGAACTTGCCAAACCCTCAAGGACTCTCTCACAGACCTTCATGATTTGGTCAAGCATTTTCAAGCCCCTATAATTTCCTCTATCTAGCGCATCCCCTTTTCCTTTGTATATATTTACTATTACACTTTTGAGCCAATCCTCTGGGATTGTTCTCATCTTTAATAATGGTGTTTATCAACTCGGTGACTAAGTTTACACCAGTCTCCCCTGAGGCTTTTATCATCTCAGCGACAATGTCAGAGCAACCTGGAGCTTTACCGTCCTTCATTTTATTGATTGCGTCGCTCACTACAGCTGGTGCTATCAAAGGAGGGGGCCCAGATATTGTTTTTTCGATACTAAGCTGTTCCTTATCCCATGCAAACTCTACATTTAGCAATCGTTCATAGTGTGCCTTCCATGCTTCTCTGATTTCATGTTCTGCATACACAATCTTCCCATTATCATTTCTAACACACTGTTCACCTATAATATCCCTACTGTCATTTTTAACTCGCCTAGCTAGGTTGAAGATCCCATTGGGATTGTCAGTGTTACACACTTGTTCGAGGACCAGGTCCTTAATGCCATTTTTAGCATTGTAAATAACTCTTTTGGCAGTTCGTTTAGCTGTCTGGTATTCTTCGTTGCTGCCTTCCTTCTTCCATGCTTTGCATAAATGTAATCTTTTTAAGGTCAATTATTGTGACTTTATTTTAAAATTTGATATCAATATTGTTAATCAAACATTATTAACTTGAAGTTTCTGTTATAACCTCTGCTTACTTTATGTCTGTATGTTGTTGTTGTTGTTATTGTTGTTCCCCAAGATGCCTGGCCGAACAGCCCCAAGGCCCCGAGCAAGGCCAAGGCCATAACCGAGCACCCCCACAGAACCCTCCCTGCCGACCACAATAAAGCCTAGGTGACCGAAGCCACTCCATGGCGGGGAGCTGAGGAGGGTGCGGAAACGCCCGGGAAACCAAAGCCCCACCCAGGGCCCTGTGCCCCTCAGCAATTATGAAGAGAGAGTTGAGGGGCAAAGGAAAAATGTGACGCTTTGGCTTCCAATCTTGGTAGAATGGGAGGTCAATCCACGGAAGAGACGCCGTTACTTGAGATCTAGAAAATATATAAGTAAAAGGAACAGTCAGAGTAAGCTATGGGTATGGCAGAGATCGCTCAGTTCTCACTCTGATAGACCAGCCCATCACCACATGTCTGTATGTATTAATGTTTATCTTTTTCTATTGTTATTATCAAATTTTATAATTAATTGTTCTTGTTAAAAGAGTACTCTTGTGTTTAAATCTATTGTGCCTTCTTCATATTTTCAAATATTTGTAATTATTATATTGTATTTATTCATTGTCGATAGTATCAATTGCTTGCTTTTGCGATTTCCTTAGTTTATTTGTACAATAAATGTAGGTTATTAGTAGGGTAGTAATTGTTAGGGGTCACTTGAAGCATGCTATGCTTACAGGTACCTACCCGATAGCACTATCGTTAGTGATAGCCATTTGTATTTTTTACTATTGTTATGTCTTGTCAAGTTGCAAATTTGATTTTAATAGAAAATGTTGACACTAATTGTAGTTTCTTTATTTATACAGAGTTTAGTAAAAATTTACCAGAACGTCCCCGACTTCCCAAATTGACTAATTCCTTGAACGTGACGATAGTGCGGTGTTATGTGTGCGATTAGTTTGCTTGGGAACCAGATTAACTTGCTCATGTAGTGATGTACACCCTATGTGGTTGATTGTGTTATTTTATTTATAAATTATTATTTTACTTAAGCGTTGTTTCCACATAGCTATTTTGATTAGTTGTTTTGTCTTTTTACTGTGTTCGTATAAGTTTTGGTTTGCTTATTTTACAAGTTTTAATTATAATAGGTACCTACCCGATAGCACTATCGTTAGTGAGTGCTGTATGTTTGTTGTACTATTGTTGATGTCTTGTCAAATTACAAATTGAGCTTAATATAAAATTTGATATAAATTGTAGTTTGTTTATTCATACAGAATGTAGTAAAATTTACCAGAACGTCCCAGACTTCCCAATTTGACTAATTCCTTGAACATGACTATGGTGCATTGTTATATGTGCGGTCAGTTTGCTTGTGAACCAGATTGACTTGCTCATGTAGTAATGTACACCCTATGTGGTGGATTGTGTTTTTGTATTTCATAAATGTTATTTTAGTAAGCGTTGTTTCCACATAGCGATTTTGAGAAGTTAGTTTGCCTTTATATTGTCTTTGTTCAAGTTTTGGTTTGTTTAGTTTGCAAGTTTTACATTTTAATAAAACAGTGATATTGCAGCCAAAGGGCTGACTAAGAGGGATGCCAAAGACCAAGCTGACTGGAAAAAGGACTGAGGTACACACGTGTTGATCATAGTTTTTAATGATTTTATGTGGATGAGGGAGACAATAGGTAGCACTCCTGGTGATGAGTGCCTCCCCCAGTGTTTAAAGAATGACAGTGCCAAAATAAAGGAATGTTGGAGCTAAAATGCCTGCATGTACGTCAACCATACTGCAGGGTGCCAAACGAAAGTCGAGTCCATTATTTGTAGTGTATTACTCTATATGTAAAGATATAATTAGGGTTAATAGTTCATATGTTTTTGAAGTGTTAAAATGGCGAAAACAATGTTATTGTCTGTTAATTATGTTATATTCCTTCTCATCTTCATACAAGTCTTCAAAGTAAAGTAAATTGGTCCGGCTTGACAAGCTACCGTGCTGAAAGGGTTAATGAAAGACCAAATATTATCACTCGGTCTTTCAAGTATATGTATTTATAATTGTTATGTAGAATTTTAATGCAATTTTTTTTGTTACAGATGCTGTATATCCCGGGCCTGTAGTGTAGCAGCCTAGCAGTCCAACACCAAACCGACTAGATCTCTAAGGACGCCGGGGTTGTCTTCATTCATCTGTAATTTTAACACCTTAAGAGCGGCCTAGGCGGTAATTTCTATGTACCGCCCAGCGTTTTTTTTTTACCCTAAATAGGGTTGTTTCCATGCTCATTTTCATGCATAAACAAAACCCAGAGTGTAAAACAAGTATCTATCCATGAGAGTGCGTAAACAGAGCTTTCCAATGACACCCGAACCATCCTTGTACGACCACTTGCAACGATCGTGCAACACGAGTGCAAAAAAACTAAAATAAGGTAATTTCCGTACATAATTCCCTGTGTAGCGAGTGAGAAAGGGGGGAGAAGGGTGGGATACAGTTCAGTAGGTCCACGGTGGTCGTGGGGAACGGTCATAAGGTTACTACGCTCGTCCCACCGCTCAGCTCTCTCTCTCAGCAACATTACGTGCTGAAAATGGCACTCGACAGCTGTCGTGAACCGACACATAGTCCAAATTTATTTCACTCGACATATGTTGCGCGCCGCCAGTTATGGGTTAAGGTAAGCTTTATAAGATTTAACATTTTAACGTTTTCATTTATATTAAGTTGTTGTCTTTCCGAATAAAATATTATAGGAAGATACAAATGAAGTTTCAAATGTTAGTAAATGATTGATGAAATAAATATTTATCATAGATTTATGTAGCTTAGCAAAATGTAACGTACAGTAACCAAAAATGTACAGCAAATAAAATGTAAAAATGCAACTGGAAATATTTGGAACATTGAATTCTAAGCACATTTATAATATTAGTTGACAATTGCACTAGGGATTTTGTGAAATCCCTGATTATGCAATTCCCTGTAACATACAGTACTTTAAAAGACTAACGGGTCCAGACAAAGTGCCATTTTGTCTCACATCCTGATGGCACCATTCCAGGCAACCCTATTCAGGATTGCCTCACTTTCCAGGTACCGTATTTATTTTGAGATCATATTTTACTAATGGATCCCACATTTGTGTACCCCTCAGTGCAGCTACCTTTATGTTCAGAGATTTGCATCATATCACTCAAATTACATAATCCATCCTCTGCACATTCCCAAAGCCAGCTTGTTTGCATATTTTCCTTAATGCTCTTGATACCGAAGTCGTAAATTGCTGGTTTGCTTTTGCTCGCCAGGAAGAAATAGACACCTTAATGGCACGAAAGGCCTTAAAATTGCCAAACTTAATGGGGTGACTGTCTTAAAATCCCCAAAGTAATGGGGCTGAACATTAGGGAGGAGGATGTCCAGAAAATCCCCTCTTTATCATCATCATCTCCGACGCCTTGTTTCCCCCTGGGAAACCCCCGCTAGAGGATGGCCATGACAGAAACGTCTCCAGGCTACTTTGTCAAGACATGCCTCCTTTGCCCGTTCCACAATGCCCCTTCCACTATGTGGAAGTTTTTCTTCAATATATTTGTCTACTTTCTTTTCCCATACCATAGGTGGTCTTCCACTACTAGCAGTTCCGCTCACCTGACTCCCATATATGTTTCTTGGCATTCTGTCTTGATCCATTCTCTGAACATGACCATACCACCTCAAAGTACTTATCTGTATCCACTCCACCATACCACAATCAATGACCAAAGCCTGCTCTTCCATTCCAAAGGACTCCTACACTTCCCTATTACTTAGCCCATCTAGTCTATTCATGCCAGCTGCCATTCTGAAAAAGCTCATCTGCACAGCTCTCAGTTTGGAGAGGTCCTCGTCACTTGCTGTCCATGTCACACTTCCATAAGAGAGTGTTGGGAGCAGCACACTGTTTCTCAGTGACTTTTTGACTTCCTGACTAACCATTCTTCCTTTAAGAATAGTATGAAGTTCTCCAATCACCTTTCTCCCTTGCATTTTTCCAGAGGTGGGCGCGCTCCGGTGGGACCGGTAATGCGGCAGCGCTCCGTGCTCATCAGACATAAGGTAATGCGGCAGCGCTCACGCGCTCCTTTTTTCAGCAGACCCGATGCGCTTCCCGCTCCGCGCTCCTGCGCTCCGCGCTCCCAAAAATAGGTATATAAAAAACAAAACAAACAAAACAGCTTCTAGAACTTATTTAATTATTTACCTTTGTCCTTCACTTTGTCCTTTGTCTTTCACTTCACTAAATTCCAAGAATTCAAAACATTAAAAAAAACTCAAGTCATGGTGTCTTTCTGAAGTTTAACTGTTTAAGTTTCTCACTTTCTCAGTTTCTGTTATTCTTTATGTCATATCAATGAATCAAATGTCAATGATATGATATGATTGATATCATTGCAAATGTCAATGATATGATATGATTGATATCATTGTGAGTTTGTGACATTGTGACTGTCCATTGATATCTATGATATGACATAAAGAATTACAGAAACTGTCCAAACTGAGAAACTTAAACAGTTAAACTTATCAAGCTAACATTCTAACAAGCCTAACAATACAATAACAACAATACAACATGATTACATTGATTAGTATTTACTATTTAGTTGATTACATGATTAAATGAATTATAATTTAATATCATAATATCATTAATAATTTAATATGATATGATTAATTGATTATATTATGATTGTTGGACCCGTCCAAGCTGTCCACAGACACTCAGACAGTCAGACAGGCTCGGGCTATACCACTGCCAGACTTACCCTTAGGCCCCTTCGTAAGCTGTAACTTGCCCGTAAGGTTTACTTTGCGTTAGCAAAAGCCAAAAAATAAAAAAATAACAACTGTAACACTGTCAGTCTGTCACTATCATAGTATCACTGTATCACAGTTCACTAACACCGTGAGTAACACCGTACGAACGGTACGATGACTGTACACGATAATCACGTTCTTGTACCTGTTGTTGACAGGAAAAATCGCCTCCGGAGCGCCAGAAAGGAGCGCGAATTTCTAGCTGCGCTCCCCGCCTGCACTCCGATTTCAGAATTTTGCCGCTCCTCGCTCCGCGCTCCTCTATATTGGTAATGCGCACCGGATCGCAGAGCGCAGAGCGCCAAATGGCGCGCACCTGCCCACCTCTGCATTTTTCTCTCTTTTATCCCAAATACTTGAAACTTTCAACCTCTTCCAGTACTTCATTTTTCATGTTTATTTTACAACTTTTCTCATGTTGTTTCTTGGTTCCATATTTTTCCTTAAAATCTATGGTTTCATGCATTCTTCTCTCAAACACCATTACCTTAAAATTTCCCTACATTGACCTTTAACTTTCTCTTTTCACATACCCTGTCAAAGTCAGTGACCACTCTCCGAAGTTCTTCCGCATTTTCCGCCAACAGGACTGCATCGTCCGCATATAGGCATGTTAAAATCTTCCATGGTCTTCCCTCTGATTCCAGTGTAGCTCCTACAACCATTGATCCCGCCCTACATTCTGTAATCACTCCATCCATGTATATATTGAACAACCAAGCTGACGTGACACATCCCTGTCTTACTCCTACATTGACCTCAAAACTTTCACTTAACTTATCTCCTACCTTCACATTTGCCATTGCATTCCTATAAAAAGAATTTACTGCCATTAGCAACTTTCCTCCCACACCATAATTATACTGTTAACGCATCCCACAGACCCTCCCAGTGTACTTTGTCGTAGGCATTTTCCCCTCTTAATTGTAGATATGTTGTAATGGCTATATATTTGAATTACTGTAGCATCCACTTACCTAACGATGTTGGTGGAAATACTAAATATTTGTATGAATCTGGCCCCGAAGATATGATGGAGCTACTAAGTGTAGTGAAAGTATTGAAGCGAGTTTGTGACGAGTACCCACAGCATTACAAATTATTACTCTATAAATGCTCATAATTTCATTGTGAGTATCCTAGGTTTGAGTCCTTGGAATGCCACATGTATTTGTGAATGTAATTAATTAAGTTTAGAAGTTAAGTTGGTTGGTGAAAAGATATGAATGACAGTATTACATTAGCTAGCCAGCTGGTCGAGTGGATAGCATCTCGAGTTTCTTGACTTCCTACCGAGCAGGTCGGGCATTCGCGTCGCACGTGGGTGTGATTTTAGTTATTTATTGGGAGGTTTGACGTACCTCCCATCCTACCAAATAGGAAAACCTACTATTTGGTAGTAGTCTTGGAAAATCCAACGTCAAGGCTATTAACCTAATTGCAATGACGACTTGTCTATTTTGACTGCTATGTCGTCATTCCAACCGCGGTTAAAAAGAAAACGTCTAGAGTCTACTCCTTATCTTGCTCTAGGAGACGTTGTACATTAACCAAAACTACCACCGAAGGTGAAAAAAGCATAGAAGAGAAGAAAAAGGGGTTTACCTTAGTTACCGCTTAAGGCCCATCCTGTGTTCCGTCATGTGCAGATCCCTGTCGAACGTGCGCATGAGCGACCCTCTCTTGTCATCACATCTCACGTCAGCAGAAGAACGCGGATGGGCAGGGGTCCGGCGTGAGGGAGGGTATTATGTACGTTGGATTTTCCAAGACTACTACCAAATAGTAGGTTTTCCTATTTGGTAGGTTGGGAGGTACGTCAAACCTCCCAATTTGTTAGTAGTCTTGGCAAATCCAACGTCAAGGCTGCATAACAAATAGGAGGAGGACATCCAAGCCCAACCTACCAAAAAAACCAATGCATAAAACAAAATTACGAATGACAAAGACACAATGTAAACAAGAGAGTTTAATAAAAGAGTGAAAAACTGAGGAGTAGCTAAAAAGAACAGTTTTAACACATGCCCGTCATTCATAGTAATGCAAAAACATAGACTTGTCTGAAACCAATAAGGTACTGTACCCAAAATCCCTTTTCTTCAAAAACCAACAAAAACACTGAACACAAGAACAAAACACAATTTTCAATGTGGCAAAAACACTTATGTACTGGAACAATACATAATCCCAAACTTGCAATCCAGTGTTGCAAACCCATACACCCCCCCCCCCCCCCTTTGTCAAAAACAAAGGAAAAGAACGAGGGACAAGGGGGGAAGACCAGGGATCTTCGCCAGAGCACCAGGAAACACGACCCCCGAGAGCAATCACCGGCCGAGGGGGTCGAACACTGGACACGGAGAGGTAGGAGGAGATGAAGGAATTGATAGAAGACCACAAAACCGCTGAGGCGATGGCAGGGAAGGATCGACGTGGCAGGAACCGGAAGGAGGCAGCAAAGGATCTGACATCGTGCGCAGAACCCCTACAAACAGGGTGACGGGCACGAACGGTCCGACAAACGTGGCGGCCCATCTGCACCTGCGAGAGCCTCCCACCTGTCCGAGGAGACACCCACACAGCAGTACCCGAAGGCGGCGCCACAGACGCAACAGAGGAGTGCAAGGCTGACACCGGGCACAACACATGGCGAGGATGCCCACGCCGTAAAGCCTGGACGGCGAAAGGCTGGAAAACGGGGGCCTCCCTCCCATGCGTGGTAACAAAAGGAGGGGAGGAGGCGAACGAGACGCCATGCAAGGACGGGGAGAATCGCACGCAGTCCCGGGGCCGTGACAATGCCGCTAGTGCAGACACCCGATCCCCAGTGGCCAGAGCGACAAGGAAGAGTGGACGCCCGAGCAACGGAACCGGCGTAGCGGCCCTTGTATACGTGGGGGAAGCCAGAAGGACCAGAGCCCGCCCCAGATCCCACTGCGGAGGGACCTGGCGCGGAGGCGGTCGATCCCGGAAGGCAGCCGTCAGGAAGGAATCCAGCTCCCGTGGCGGAAAGACCAGCCCAGCGACGGACCCAAAGAACCCCCCGGACGGCAGACAAGTGGGTACGTATAGCGTCGACTGGAAAGCGACGTGTACGGAAGAGGTGAAACAAGGAGCGTAGGACGAGGGAAGGAGAGCCAACTGGCAGGCGAGTGGCCTGTAGCCACCTAGTAAAAAACCTCCAGCGGGACCCGTAAGGCCCCCAAGGAGAAGACGGCCAGGAACGCTGCAGGAAGTCAGTCAGGGCCCGGCCGGGGACCGGGAGCCACCGTGCCCCATGAACAAGCACGATGCGAAGGCCAAAGAGGGCCGCAGGACCCCAACCTAGCCCAAGTGGAAGCCGGAGACAGGGAGAGGGACCGGACCCGGGCACCACCGCGGCAACCGGGCGGACCAAGTCCGTGCCGGCCACAGAGGCGCGAGGAGCCAGACGCAGCCGTGGTACAGCCGCAGCTTCGCGAAGACTGGGCACATCAACAGCGCGTCTGGTGGCGGAAAGATGGATATCGACCGCCACCTGTACCAGGCGACCATGAAAGCGTCCGGACCCCCCCCGGAGCGCGAGGCCGGAGGGAGAGGTCCAGAGGCAACTGGCGCGGCACCCCCGATGCGAACAAGGCGACCTCCGGAACACCTCAGGAAGCCGCGAGGTCGGCGAACACAGTCCGTGTCAACGCCCATTCTACAAGAACGCCCTGCCCTCTCGACAGGGCGGCCGCCCAAAGGGTGGCAGGCCCGGGCAGGGAGGAGGCATGCAAGGAGAAGGGGTGTCGGTCCGCGAGGAAGAACAACTCCACCGAGACCCCTAATAGAGTCAACGACCTGGAGGACCCCCGCATAAGGAAACAGGGGACAGCTTGTCTGAGTGTCCAACCCGAAGGCCACCGACTCACCCCGAAGGGCCAGCGCGTGGTCCCGCAGGAAGAACAAAGGAACCAACAATCCGAGGGCATAGACAGGTAAGAGGAGGGAGACCCACCCATCTGCCGGGAAGTGGACGTCCCAGGTTCGATTGGGAACCTCACCCAACCTCGCTCGACGTATCTGTGGTTACCCAGACCGTCGGCGGGGGGGTCGGTCCAGGGCACAGCCGCAGAGAGCGAGCCCCGAGCAACCCAGCGACCAAAGCGTCGGCGAACGGTACGCGGGAGCGGCAGGAGCCGATCCATAGGGGCAACGGAAACACCGCGGTGCCCATGAGGAGGAGGCGGCGTAGCCAGAGGCTCCCTAAGGGAAGGGGCAGAGCGGCCCAATGCAGCGAACCCACGAACGAGTCCCAGAGGGAGGGAGACCGAGTGCAACACGGCGAGGACCGTCCACCGAAGGTGCACCGCGGCCGGCAGACCCCGGGTCACCGTAGCGCTGGACAAAACCCATGCGAGACCGACCCATGGCACGACACGCGACGGGGTCAAGCGTGACTTGGGAACATCGAAGGGGAACCCTAACCGTGCGATGTCGCGAACGACTGTGAGGGCGTCGCCAATGCACAGGCCGAGGGCGTCGGAAACTACCAACCAAACGGCCAAGGAAAACAGGAGCTGGAGCCCGCTCCTGAGGAGAGGACCCAGAGCCTGCCCCACCAGTGCGGAGAAGATCTGCGGCGCGATGTGGAGACCGAAGGGAAGGCCGTCGAACAGGAACACACGATCGGAAGTCCGAACGGCCAAGAATCGCTGGAAGCGAGGATGGAGAGGAACGAGCCAAGACACATCCTGGAGGGCCAGCGACACTACCCACGACAGAGGGCACAGGGCCAGGCGTACCAGGGGTACCGGCAGCATCCGAAACCGTGTGTGCACGATGTGCCCGTTGAGGGCCAACAGATCCACCACCGGTCGCATCGCGTCGCAGGTCGGCGACGGAACCAGAAAGACACGGGAGAGGAAAACCGGGTGACCGGCGGCCAACTCCCTCGACGCTACCCAGCTCGGGCATGGAAGTGAACACGAGGGCCACCTCTGAAGAGATGGGCCGTTGTCGGTGACAAGAGCGGAGTGGGGGTCTGGACGTCCACCTCCAGGTGAGACCCCTCCGCGCAACCCGCCGCCCCCAACGTCCCTCGCGGCTACCGAGGGGCGCAAGGGCGAAAACAACCCGAGGGAGCACCCGAGAGGAGGGGAGCGACCCGGTACGCCCAGGCGAGAAGGAGAACAAGGAGGCCGACCCAGAGAACTACACATTGTGTTGACGTGGAGGTACCCCCGGTACGGGCCGTGCGGGCATGAGCGCCACGTTGACCTCCTCTACCCCCCCCCCCCAACCTCGTCGAAAAGGGCGGGCCACCCCAACCCAAGGCCGGCGCGGGGCTGACCCCTTTGAAAGGCGGCCGGAAGTGGAAGGCCGGCCAGCCCCGACACAGAGGGGATGAAAGGGGCAAGAACAGAAGTGCGAGGCGGAACCGAAGCACTGGCCAGCAACGTCCCAGTCCTGCGCCCGTGCAAGGCGGCAGCACTTGCAGCAGCACCCCGAAGAGGACCGGCAGAAGGACGGGACTGAGAAGACCCCGCGCGCGGCACAGCGCGTCGGTGCGTGACGTAAGCAGGGTCCGTAACGACACAGCACGGCGTCGTGTGGCGGAAGCAGGGGCCGCCGACAGAGAAGCGGAGCATTCCCAAGCATCCTGCGTAAAAAACCCCGACGGATATAGCGCAGAGTACAACAAACCCTGACGAATAACCAAGGGGGCCGGCCGGCAGAACGAAGACCGTACCGTCGTGCGGTGCCGAGTTGCCGCGCACAAAACCGCCTTCAGCTCGGGAACCAAAGACACCGCGAGCCGAAGGTGGACCCGCTGAACGCGGTCCAAACCCTCGCGAAGATCGCCTGGCGCAGACGCCACGAAAAGCCGCAGGAGGTGAACAGACGTCTGGAGGGAACCTAAAGACAAGACAATAAGTCCGTCACCCTCCGTCGCAAGGGAAAAACCTTGGCGACAGAGGGCTGATCCGGGTGAGAGAAGAACGGGGTAGCAATAGAACAAAGTTCAAGAACGGGCGCGCTCATCCAGGACCAGAACGCGCCGTCCAACCCGCCGACAGACACAAGAGGAGGCAAAATCAGGGACGACTCCGGGGGAGGGACGGAAGGAGAGCCGTCGACGGATCGGTGTGTGAAGTCGAAGGCCTCAGCAAACCAGGCCTCCAATGGGAGAGGGTGACCGAGCATGATGGCTAAGCCAGGCGTACCGGCGTCGCACAAACCTGTCCCATAGGAGGACAGACCCGTCAACACAGCCAGGGACTGAACAGCCGGAAGGATGTCAGGGCGGCTGAAGTCTGACCAGAGCGTAGGCCCGCAGAAGGGAGGGGGACCGTAGCAGGGGTAGGTAGGGTGAGGTGCTGAGGGTGAGGCACCGCCAAGAAGGGTGAGGAGAGGGAGTCTTCCATCGACTCCAAGCGCCCGTCGAAGCGTGACACAACCCAGCCCTGCATAGCCGACAATTGATCCGAGAGAGGCTACCCCCCCCCCCCCCAGATTGGTCGGCCCGCAGGGGCGAGCGTGAGCGGGAGCGAGACCCACGACACGAACCAGCAGCGTCGCGGCCCAAGGAAGGCGAGCGACGACGGTTGTGTCGCCGTTGAGGGACTCGTCCCCGATCACGAACGGCCGAGGGGGAAACAGCACCATTCCCCTCTTCCAGCGACACATCAGCTCCTGAGAAAGGGGACCCCGAAACCTCGCGAAACCCCACCGAGGCAAGAGGAGGGGTACCCCCCTGGCGAGACGGTAAGTGAAGGTCAGGAAGAGAAGAATGAGGAGGAGCAGGACGACGGGAGTGGGAAGGCTGGCCGGGTGAAAGGAGGCCAGGAGCCGCGGGGGGAAACAGAGCAAGGATCCCCGGGGCTGAGATAACAGGGCGGCCCGACACCGAGGCGGAGGAGGGAGGGACCACCACCGTGGGACGAGACCGTGAAGGAAGAATAGGCACTGAAGCAGGTGAAGTAGGAGAAGCAACGACATCCAGGCGGACCCTCCTGGACAGTGTAGGAGGAGGGAGCAGAGGGCCAGCTACAGCATGAACAACCGCGCGCGGAGAGGACAACGTAAGAGGAAGTCGTCTGGGCTGGGGAAGCGGGCGGAAGGGAGTAGAGCCCCTATCCGCAGAGGCCAGGGGAGGGCGCACAGGGGCAGAGCCGCTAACCCCGGCCTCAGGGCGAGAGCCATGACGAGGGCGATGGGCGGCGTCAAGGCGATCAGGAGGACGACGAGGCGAGCGAGAGCGTGGACGGGGCCGGGGAACCCCCCGACGATGGGACGACCGGCTGCGGGACCCAGGGGAGAGGGCCCGAGCAGGGAGAGGGCCAGGTAAATAGCCTTCAGTCGGGTCAGGGATACCCAGGGCGACGCGGATCCGGTCGCCAACAAAGGCCGGGGAACGGTGGCCCACAGTCCTAATGTGGCGGGAGACCATCGTCCACACCGACGGAAGGGAAGCAGGAGGCCACAGCCGCCGCCGAGGAACCAGGGCCATGGAGCAGCACAACCACCAGGGCCAGACACGTGCCACACAGAGCAGGGAGGTAGGCCGTAGAGGACACACAGAGCGAGTGGCGCAAGCAGGACTTGTGGCTCTCCAAGCACGGGGAGCGACAACCAAGGCGAAAGCAAGGCAGCCTACCTGCACTAGAAGAACACACACCATAATCAGCACGTCGAAGGAGTAAGTGGAGAGAATGTCCAAGAAGAACCAGGGAAGGAGCATGGGGAAACAGGAACACACATGCAAACAGGTATCCGTACTCACCCTAAACTGGTAGCACAGAGGTAGGTGAGGGCGGCCGAGGCGCAAGAGCACTAGCAGAACCTGCAAAGATGGAGAAAGTGTTAACCACCACTCAACATCTTACATGCAGGGCCTATAACACCAGTAAAGTGCATACACCAATATAGTATCAGGCAACAAGATGACATAACAAAAGTCAATAGTGAAAGCCAACTATTACCGCAAATTTGCGGGCCAATGGAGGCATAACCGTACCGACACCACCCTCCTGCAATTTCGCGGGACCCCCCCAACGATCTCCGCAAATGTGCGGGGAACCGAAATGTCCCAGAGGACCGAATCGAGCACCCCGCAAATTTGCGGGACCGGCCGAGATGGTCCGGCGCCGAAAAAGCGAGAGGAGCGTCTAGGAAATACCAAAAGAGGCCCAGAAAAAAGCGTCATCTCCTTATGAACTCCAAGCGACGATGGCAATCAAGCTGAGCAGTGTCTTCCTTGATAATATCCTGACTCAACCGGTCAAGGGAGAGGCAAGGAAGACACACCAGGGGAGAGGAGGCACATCCCCTAGGAACCACCCAACCCACAGAGATAGAGCAAAGCCCATGAGGAGAAGTGGCAGGAAGGGTGGTTTGGCACAAACAGGGGCCCCCGTAGGGTACCCCAGGATTGGGCAAAAGGGTATGAAAGGATGGAGGTGAAAACAGTAAGGGAACACAAAAACCAGTAAATGAAACTGGCGAGAAAAAGGGTGGCCTAGCCGTGAGGAGAGAATGTGTCAGGGGCGAAAAACCCTGTGGTGTGAGGGAGGGGCCCCCGTGGGGTACCCCAGGATATCACGAACCACCAAGCGCCCAGGCCCTTGAGACACAGTGAAGGCTCGAAAGGGGGGACTCGGGAATAACGCTAATAATACGGCCGACACAAACCCTACAAACAGCACCGCCACCACGAAATCTCAGATCGTGAACCAACTGTACACCTAGGCTATGAAAATATGAAAACTCATAGGGGCATAGCAATTCCTGAATGAGAAACAAGCTAGGCTAAAATAAGCTAAAAGCTAAACTATGCCCAGACTAACAGGAAAAAAGAATATGAAAAGAGAAAGGAATGAAAAACACACACGAGGAACGCCAGGCGCCCCCGTACCTTCGGTAGCTATTTCCACACGCGTCTCCATTAAACACACTGAGGAGCCCATTTACGTGTGCCCTAGATCACGTAACATCTGTCTAACAAAAAAGAAGGCCAGATAAGCCGAAACGAACCTAAACAGGGTGAATTAAAGGAGCACAACAAAAGCGACTGCATTCAATGGAGCGCGTGAAAAAATGATGACAAGAGAGGGTCGCTCATGCGCACGTTCGACAGGGATCTGCACATGACGGAACACAGGATGGGCCTTAAGCGGTAACTAAGGTAAACCCCTTTTTCTTCTCTTCTATGCTTTTTTCACCTTCGGTGGTAGTTTTGGTTAATGTACAACGTCTCCTAGAGCAAGATAAGGAGTAGACTCTAGACGTTTTCTTTTTAACCGCGGTTGGAATGACGACATAGCAGTCAAAATAGACAAGTCGTCATTGCAATTAGGTTAATAGCCTTGACGTTGGATTTGCCAAGACTACTAACAAATATTGTATTTGTAGTAAGCTGTGGTTGGTTACTGTCTCCCTTGAGCACAGGGGTGGGGTAATGGTGTGTTAACAATTAGAGCGCTATTGGGGTTATTATGAATTCTGTATAACTAGGAGGTCTTTTCTAACCTGAAAAACATATAATACTGGAAATTAACAATAATTTCCAGTATTATATGTTTTTCAGGTTAGAAAAGACCTCCTACTTATACAGAATTCATAATAACCCCTTCTGTACTGCAGCGTCTTTTGAAGTTTGTTGTAGCTATAGCCTATGTAGACAATTTTGTGCAGCTTGAGAAGGATATGTATAGTAAAAATGGTTAAGTGAGATAGATTGTAGCCTTTTAATGGGTAGATGTCCTTCCTAAGCTGAATAAAATTGTCTAATAGTTGCCAGAATATAATGCAAAATACGTCATCGGTACAGAAGGGGTAAACTGGGGGAACATCGTCCGATTTTTGCGTATTTCCGTAGCATGTATTTTTGTTTTATTTTGTAATTCTAAGATCTTGAGTATTGTATGTCTAGCTGGTAAATTTGGGTATACAATCATAGCCTTAAAAATAATAAAATGCATTGCATATATTTATTATAAATATAATAAAGGTGTCCGAATACGGACATGATTTGGGGCAATTTGGGATACCTAGCCTGAATTCGAACATGGATTTAAACTACATTCAAAGGACTAACCAGTGATCTCGGTATACAGTAGATTCGGACCTTTCATGGGTCAATTCGGACATCTTTGTAAATGTTAAAATGGTCTGATCACACTCTCCCTCCTTTGTACCCACACCCCATCCCTCTAAACTTTAACTTTTATTTTGTCCATCTATTAGCAGTCCATGTGTTAAAAAAAATTATCCCAGTGTATGCGAAAAACCTTCATGCCTGAGCGTGAGATTGAACTTGGGTCACCTGGGGTGGGAGGTAGAGACGTTCTCCACTACACTAGCGAGCCGGTAGTACGTAGGCAAAGCATATTTTCTCCATGTGATATGAATTAGGGTTCTAGTGGTTAAATGGAGCCAGATCTGTTTAGAATGCCCCAAGTTAACCCCATCAGTACCATGACTCCTTTGTGGCTAAAAGTACATTATTTTATATTTTTTGGGAAGGACCGATGATACCACGATGGTTTGAGATTGTATTTACGTATTATTTGTATAGGTACCGGTAGATTACAAACCAAAGAATTGTTTAACCCCTTGAGTTGCACTTAATTGCAGGCTCGCTATCGCTCGCCAGGAAATAAGACTCCTAAATGGCACGAAAGGTGTTAAATTGACAACGACATGGGGGAAATGGTGTTAAAGTTGGCAGTGGGCCGAACGTCTTGTAATCTGAAAAGTCGTGGGGCTAAACATTAGGGAGAAAGTGGGTCCAGAAAAACGGATGCAATAGTATCTAGCCCACTCATAAATATTGGTGCACTTCATGCATTTCTAATAATGGAAGTATATCTCGGAAACCGATTTTATTTATACTAACTTTAGACTATAAATCAATTGCAAAACTATATAGCCTATACTACTTGTTGAAAAGCAAATTGTATCAAAAAATCAATCCAGATAGCGATTTTGATTAGTTTTGTCTTGACTGTGTTCGTATAAGTTTTGGTTTGTTTCTTTTGCAATTTTTACATTATAATAGGCTAATAAGGAAAACCTAGGGATCCACAAATGATCATGATTGGGCTAGAGAGTATGGTATCAGAGTGTACAGCAGTCCAGTATTAATATTTGTTTTTGTTCGCAGATGTTGATAAAAGGGGTCAAGGACTTCTACTCGCTCTGATTGTTTTTAGGGCATCTCTAGATGCAAATTATTTGAATTTACTTTGAACTTAAAGCGTTAATTTAGAGTAATGTTTTTAGAGTACAGTATTGAAATCCTGCAATGTTGATATTATTTCCCAATTTCAAAATTAAATTAGGCAAATTGTTTTTGGTCACGATTATTAAAGTAAAAAATAATTGAAATAGAGGTAAAAATTAAATGTTATTCATTAATCAGATAATTATAGAAGACCTGATTACCCCAGCACCACAAATACATAATGCCCTACAAATTGTTGTGAAATATTTTATTAGTGTTTAAAATGAGAAATATATACGGTACCTTAAATTTATAATAAAAGAAAGAATATTAAAATACTGCACTTTCATTGAAATTGTATTTGTTGTATTAAATATGAAATTAAAATTCTATGGCTCAATATTATTAAATTTTAAAAGTTTTAGATTGCAATTTTTAAATTAAATTAAGAAATAATGCGACTGTATATTATAGTATAAAAATAAGAATTATATAGAGGTAGATATTAAATATATTCTTAAATTCCGCAGATAAAAGACTTCGACCACCACCACCACCACCACCACCACCACCACTACCACCAAATCTACCACACCACCTCTACCACCATGAGTATTATTAAATCCAGGTATGTTAGGATATTATGGGGCCATTATTTCAAGCTGCATATAGCCTAGTAAAGGAAGTTATGGACAAATGTTATTAGAAAGGCCAAACTGTAATTCTTGTGGATTACTGTATATAAACAAATTAAATAACTTTATGTATTATTTATAGTACCGTACCGTACTGTACTGTATGATATAAAATAAGAGGCAAACTGTATTTCTGGATTCCTGCCTAAAATATGAATTTGTAGAATAAATAAATTAGGATGAAACTTAAGCCTATATTTTGGATTAGTTGTTAAGCAACATTATGTGGTTGAGAACATGGCCCTTTATGTCCTATATTAGTTTGCCTCATATTGTAATAGAAGTACCAACTCTTATATTTGTTTTAAGTTGACTGCCAATCTGAATTTAAACCAAAAACATCTGTAGGGAGATACCTTTTAAGAATGCACCTTCGTGCAGAGGGTTTAAAGTTTGAAGCACAGGAGTCTTGTATTAGTCATTCTTAAATATTAAAGATAATATAGAGTTAAAATTTGACTTAATTTTGTTGCAAGTAATTTCAAAATTTTCAGTACAGTAAATAACATTAATATATATTAATTCCAGTTACTGTTTTATAAATAAATGTTCCAGTATAGACCGAAAACACTGATTTATCTGATGAGAGTTTTCCATTCATATATAAGGAAACATGTCATAAAAATTACAAAAAGTATGTGCTATCTAGATGAAGCTATGTACATTGAGGGTGCTCCTCGCGGATAAAGTTATCGCCCATTGGGGTGAGTGCATAGCAGGTGGTATCGTCTTGTTAGGGGAACCACGGCGGCAGTATGACAGTCTATATCTATATATAAATGTTAATGTGTATTTGTTAAAAATATATGTATTTGTGTAATGACGTGTGTGTTTCTATTTCCAATATTTTATCATAATTGTTGATTAATAAGATGACAAATAAAATCTATAATGAAAGTAATGAGCATACAAAATAAATAATTCATTTAAACGCAATAATGATAATATGGTTAATACTAATTATGAAAATCATTGATGGACAACTTACATTAAATATAACTGTTAGACATAAAGTACAAAACAAAGGTAACATGGAAAACATAGCAAAATTGAATGCAATTAGAAAGTCAAAGATGTAAAATTAAATAAGCATAGTACAATTTAAGTACACATATAATTTAAACTACATAGGAAGAACCTAAACATTAGAGAAAATGCACTTTCAAAGATACAATTACAATACAAAGCAAACTAGCAAAGCATCGATGTATTTAAAAGTAAATGTAACTCACCTAAATCCGGTCATCCTGCCAAGCCACAGATCCTTGAGGGGAATTGAAGTAGGTCTTGAGGTAGTTGCGTTGAGCCTTGGCAAGCAGGGTTGCAGTGTTGCGGGTCACGGGTGGCATGTTGTTTCCTACAGGTGGGTCAGTCCTCCAGGTGGCAGGTATGAGTTGGTGGGTGTGTGGGTCCTCTTGATCTACCTCTGATTGGGGTGGGCATCGGCCTCGTAGGATGTTGTGCAGAATGCATGAGGCCAACACAACAACCTCTACACGTTCAGGTTTTAGAGATATTGCAGTGTGGAAAACCCGGAAGCGGTTGGCAAGAATGCCAAAGGCGTTCTCTACCGTCCGGCGGGCCCTGCTGATTCTGTAGTTGTATATTCGTTCCTGCTTCGTGAGGGATCGTAGGGGGTAGGGCTTCATCATGTAGGCGTGTAGAGGGAATGCATCATCACCTACTAAGAAGTATTCCGTGGGTGGTCCAGTGGGATCGGTAGAGATGACCTCGGCGGGTGGCAGATTTGCGTCCTGTTTCTCAAGCAAGTTAGACAGACTGGTGTGTGCAAAGCCACCACCATCAGACTCTGACCCTATGGCACCAACGTCGACGTATATGAACTTGTAGTTGGAGTCAACAATTGCCATCAGGAAAATGGAAAAAAACTTCTTGTAGTTGAAGTAATATGTGCCACCAAAGTTTGGGTTTCGGATCCGTATGTGTTTGCCATCAATGGCTCCTACACAATGCGGCAGATTCCATCGTTCCTCATAGCCGCTGGCAACCTCCTTCCATGCAGCAGGCGATTGTGGCGTCTTGATCTCCTGATCTCCGTAGACAGAAATGATGGCCTGGCAGGTGTCGGGAACAATTTGGCTGATGGTGTTGTGGGCAACACGAAAGTTGTATTGCAGGCTCTTATATGAATCACCCGTAGCGAGGAAACGTAGGGTGATGGCCACCCGCAGACCAGGAGGAATGGGGTTCTGCCAGACTGTAGGTTTCCTCTGAATGAGGGGTGTGACACGTTCCACTATCTCATCAAATAGTTGTTTGTCTACCCGGGTGAAGTTTTTGTACAGTTGTGGACATTCGGTGGCCAACTCTTGCATCAGCTTCTCATAATGGCCATGTTCAGGCCTTCGTTGTAGATATGGCCACACCCACACTGTCCTCTTGCTCCTTTCCTTCTTCTTCTCTTCTTCTTCTTCTTCATGGATGTGGTTTTCTATTGCAAGCAGTTCTAACATTTCTATGTAGGAAATGATCCATTGCATGAGCCGGGTGTTATGCCTGTTCTCCGGTTTGATTAGGGAGTTCACCATCTTGAACTCCTCCAGGATGTATTCCGTGATGTTCATCATGGTGCCGAGTCAGGAGTGGGAATGGGAACGTTGTGGCCAGCCATGCCCTTTTCTAGTTCCCAGATTCCAACCAAGACATACGTGGTTGACAAAGACTGTCTTTGTCTGTGTTTGGACAGACGGGGTGTGCCTACGATTGTCCGGACACGGTCCACGTAATGCCTACAAACTCACAAGACGTACGGCCTCAGCTACGTAGTCTTGTGGGGGCGTGGCCATGGGCGTGGCCTGTGTTCCCGCAAATCGGGCAGCCCAGGCGGACTAACGGGGACATGCTTACGCAAGTCGCAAGCACGTACGTAGCTCCATACGACTACATTACGTCTGACGTAACACTGGCCCCGTTACGGTACGTATGTCGGGAAGTGCAATAGTCTTCCTCTATACGGGCGTACACGGCCGGACTACGCCCGTCATTACACAAAATTGGCGATCACGCCTGACGGGAGCATACGGGAGCGATATACGTAAATGTGTGACCCCAGCATAACGGGTGGGGACTGTCTCTAGGACTGATGGCTCTGCTGTTGTCTCTAGGACGGATCGCGCTGCTGTTGCTTGCTTCACAAGCTTGCTATGTCTGAGGTCAACATTACCCCTCGGGGTCGTGGAATTTGACCATGGACGGCCCTACACTCTCAATGCTTTACAAGGAGCTTTTTCTACTTAGTTCTAATGTATAATTTAATATTTAATACTTGCAAATCAACCAAAAATAACCTTTAGTCACTTCAGATGAAAATTGTAAGTGTTTTACATTTCAAGCAAAATAATAAATTCCTTATTGAGAACTTTTACTAAAGTAAAAAGATAAAGTTGCAAAGACAAAGTAACTTATCCAAATAAATGGAAATAAGACTAATTTAGTAGCTATTATTTCAGTTAGCGGATATCCTATAGTTCCTTCTGTGTTGCATGTCATTCCTAAGGCACACCCATGTAGAACATGGAACTGTCTTTTTATTATATACTAGCAGGGGTACCCGGCGTTGCCCGGGTTTAAATTCTACTACCATAATCACCATCATCAATCACTACTACCACAACCATCACAATACTACTACTACCATAATCACCGGCCTCGACCTCCCTGTGCCTCATTAAACGGCGACCTCGATTTCGGGCGCTAAATGACCTCCGATTTTGGATCTGACCTCATCCGTACCCCCATTTTGGGGAGCTGCGAACAACTTTCGTTCCATACACCTTTTCGATCGGAGGCCTCCCTCTGCCCCAAACGGCCATTTTTTTTCGCTCACGTTTACACTTCCGTTTACTACATAAGTTCTGCCGAAAATTTTATTAAACAAAAGTGTCTCTGATTTCCACTAAACTCGCCTAAATCCATCTCCAAAGCCTGGGCTCTCCAACGGTGCCCCACACTCCCACCTGGCACCAAAACTGTGGGAGGAGTTTAGTAACAAAGGTCAGGTAACTGACAAACATTGACCTTTGTTTATTAAGATAATTGGCAAATGTTACTTTAACATTTCTATTGACGTCAATGACGTCTTCAATACGTCATAGAATGTTCAATATTGTTAAAAGGGTTTAACAAACTTTTGTATACAGTTAATGTTCACTTACTGAAATCTCTTGAATTCGTGTTGTTACTGTCCATTAATGAGAAAGTTCAGTTGCTTATTTGTTTAGATAATAGACTTAAATTGTATATGTTCTCTTAAAAGTAATTTGAATTCGTTATTTGAATGTTTATAATTTAAAGTCAAGTAGTTTATTGTAAGGTATAATATAAAGTATAAAGTAGTATATCTTAAAGCCTGATATAAAGTAATGACATTTCAAGTCAAATTTGTAAAGCCTTCAAAGATATTAATTATATGCTGTAAATGAACAGTCTATTACAAAGTATTTTGTTTGTTGTCAGTAACGTTGCTTTAAATTGTAAGTTGTTATAAACATTTTATGAATGGAGGATGCCTTTAGGCACATGGACCTTTTTGTTTTATCTGTGTTTTTCCTTCCTCCGTTCATTGTCTCTTAAAAAAATAAAAAAAAATTACTTACTGTATTGCAATATTGTGCCGCCAAATATTCGTGATTCGAAACTTTGGTCCTTCGAACATTGAATGGACCTAGTGGGTCCAGTTATCTAGGAATGGTATTGACTTTGCCTTGCAATACTTCTCCAGCCGGCTATTTACACCAATAGCCCTGGAGGACCATTCCTTCCGTACCCTCTTCTTGGCAGGATACTGTGTACAACAGGAAATCCACCCTTCTCCTTGATCCAGGAAATGCTGGAGAGGATCAAGGAGAAGGGTGGATTTCCTGTGGTACACAGTATCCTGCCAAGAAGAGGGGTACGGAAGGAATGGTCCTCCAGGGCTATTGGTGTAAATAGCCGGCTGGAGAAGTATTGCAAGGCAAAGTCAATACCATTCCTAGATAACTAGACCCACTTCTATGGTAAGGATGAACTGTATGCCCAGGATGGAGTACATCTTTCTCGACTAGGAGTTTCGACCTTAGCCAGCTCACTCGACAAGATTGTTGCGGGGTTTCGTTAAAAAAAACTGGGTGTGTAAGTAAAATACTGTCTCCATATGGAGCAGGTACTTCATGTGACAAACCAGTGAGTAAAATAGATATAATCAGTCAAGATAGTGCGGATATAGTGATGTGTAATAGTAGTATCGATAACACTACACATGTAACTGATAGTAAAGATGAGAATACTGATAGAGTAGAATTTCCGTCTAGAGCTAGTAGTTCAACAGGAAATAATAAGTTAGCTAAACACAATAGAAAATTAGTTGCAAATAAAGGTAATAGGTTGAGGGTATATTATACAAATTGTAGGAGTTTATGTAACAAAATGAACGAACTTAGAGCACTCGTTAGCACAGAAAATATAGACATAATAGCGCTAACTGAAACTTGGATTAATACAGAATCTAGGCATTTTTTTAGCAGAATTTGATATTCCAGGATATAGTTTGTTTAAATATGACCGAACAAGTAGGAGGGGCGGGGGTATAGCAGTGTTTGTCAGGAGTACATTAAAAAGCTGTATTAAATCAGGTATTAGACTAAATAATGATAATGAAAGTGTTTGGGTAGAGGTTAACGAAGGTAGTGAGTCCATAGTTATTGGAGTTATATATAGACCGCCAAATATGAGTAGAAATGGCGGAACATCGTTATGGGAGGAAATTAAAATAGCATCAAGGTTTAGCAATGTGTGCATTATGGGGAATTTTAATTTTCCGAACATTGATTGGCAGCACCAAATAGGCGACTCCGATTCAGTAGAGTTTATTGAGGTAGTACAAGATAGTTTTTTATTTCAATTCATAGATACTCCGACTAGAGGTATTAATATTCTTGATTTAGTTTTCAGTAACCATGAACATAATTATGATAAATAATGTAGAGATTGGTGACCACCTAGGAAATAGCGATCATAAATCTATTTATTTTAATATACAATGGACAGGGAATGCTAAAGAGAATACGACACTTATCCCAGATTTCAGAAAAGCCGATTATGGTGGGCTAACAAGAGACTTAAGGGTGGACCCTATTGTTAAGCAATTAAGTCAGGATATGCCAGAGTTAAACTTGCCACCTACATATAACCAGTTTATTGCTTCACTCCACAATGCTCAAAATAAATATATCCCTAAAAGAAGATTTAGATCTACGCAGAACCAACCAAAATGGATGACTAATAAGCTAATAGATCTTATAGGAAAAAAGAAAGGAATATATAGAAAAATAAAGAAAGGCGAAAATCATATACGTATATACTATCAGACTCTATCAAGACAGGTCAAAAAGGAAATCAGGAAAGCAAAAAGAAATTATGAAATAAGGATAGCCAGTGACTCAAAAAATAACCCTAAAGCTTTTTACCAACTATATAAATCTAAAGTTAGAGATGTAATAGGCCCCCTAAAAACTTCAATTGGAAAAATATCAGAACATTATTTAGAAATGTGCAGTACATTAAATAGTCAGTTTCTTTCCGTTTTCACTAATGAAAATTTGACACAGATTCCAGAAGTCAATATGATATATAGTGATAGTATAAAAAATGTGTTAAGTACAGTTAGTATAAGTAGAAATGATGTGCTTAAGGAAATTGACAGACTAAAACCTCAAAAATCGCCTGGTCCTGACGAGGTATATGCTAGAGTATTAAAAGAATGCAGAGATGAGTTAAGTAGCCCATTAGCATTTTTATTTAACAAGTCGTTAGAAACAGGTTTAGTTCCAGAAGCTTGGAAGCTTGCAAATGTAGTTCCGATCTTCAAAAAAGGTGATAAATCGATAGCATCCAATTACCCTCCCATTAGTCTCACATCAATCATAGGAAAGTTGCTAGAGTCTATTATTGCTAGGAAAATTAGAAGCCACTTAGAAAAATTTAACTTAATAAATTCTTCTCAGCATGGATTCACTCAGGGACGTTCTTGCCTTACTAATTTGCTTAGCTTTTTCTCAGAGGTATATGAAGCAGTAGATAGTGACAAGTCATATGATATTATATATTTAGATTTCAGTAAAGCTTTCGACAGAGTCCCTCATGAGAGATTGATGAGAAAGGTTGAGGCACATGGAATAGGAGGGTCGTTGTTGGGATGGATTAGGTCATGGCTAATTGGTAGGAAACAGAGAGTCAGCATAAATGGTACCAAGTCAGAGTGGGGAGCAGTCAAAAGTGGTGTCCCCCAGGGATCGGTTTTAGGTCCCCTGTTGTTTCTTATATACATAAATGACCTAGATTTAGGTATAACTAGTAGGATAAGTAAATTCGCAGACAATACTAAAATGGGGAGATCAATTGATTCAGATAGCGATATAGAGTGCCTCCAAAGGGATCTAGATAGCTTACATGAATGGTCAGTAAATTGGCAGATGAAGTTTAACATTGACAAATGCAAGGTATTAAAGATAGGGAAGATGCAAACAAATGTTAAATATAAACTAGCTAATTTAGAATTAGAAAATTCAGACTGCGAGAAAGATCTAGGTGTGTTTGTTAGCAATGATTTGAAGCCTAGAAAACAGTGTATAAGCGTTCGTAATAAGGCAAACAGGATTCTCAGGTTCATCTCTAGGAGTGTGAGTAACAGAACTGCTGATGTTATCTTAAAACTTTACTTGTCATTAGTGAGACCCCATATGGATTATGCTGTCCAATTTTGGTGTCCTTATTACAGAATGGACATAGATTAATTGGAGAGAGTACAGCGTAGAATGACAAAAATGATACATAATATTAGAAATCTTCCGTATGAAGAAAGGTTGAAGATATTAGGTTTACATTCGTTAGAGAGATGCAGAGTTAGAGAGGATATGATAGAGGTGTTCAAGTGGCTTAGTGGGATTAACAAAGGGGACATGACAAATGTACTAAAGCTCAGTGATAGCGAAAGAACTCGTACCAATGGTTTCAAATTAGATCAATTTCGTTTCAGAAAAGATATAGGCAAATATTGGTTTGGTAACAGAGTTGTAGATGGGTGGAATGGACTACCAAGTGCTATAGTGGGATCAAAAACGGTAGGGAGCTTTAAGATAAAATTGGATAAGCATATGGACGAGAAGGATTGGGTGTGAAGGGTGATCAGCCGGGGTGGGCCAATCAGCGCTCTGCAGACCCCCGTAATCCTGTGTTAATCTCTAACCGTTTTGGTCAGATGATCCACAGGGTATTAGAGTGTTGAGCCTATAATTGGGCTTTGTAATTGAGGTTGTGTGGGACAGGGATCTGCCTTTAGCCTTTGGGCCAATCGGCTTTCTGCAGACTCCCATTTTCTTATGTTCTTATGTATAGTAAGTAGTTTTTAAGCTGGCGAGAAATTGACTTGTGTAAATTTATATATATTAGAATATTTAGTGCCTAATACATAGTTAATTAAGAGCTTTAAAGTAATATTACAGTAAAATTGTATATTGTTAGTGATAATTTGCACATATTGATTTTGATGAAAGTTCTTTTGTCTTTATATTGTGTTCCTTGTTTTGGTTTGATTATTTAGAAAATATAAAATTCTAATAAAAGCGGCATAGCGGTTCATTGATTATCGAAATGTATTGTTAAGGAAACTAGTTTTCGCGAGGTTTAAAAATAATTGATTATAGCAATTGGCAAGTCATGTTTTATGTTGATATGTTGTAATGTTTAAGTTTAGCACCTTAAGGAAGCTTACAATATTTTTCAATAGTTCACTGGTAACCTTGTTCAGAAACTATAAATTGCAAGTTGCAATTGCTTAAGTGTTCATTTGATTTTGTAATGGCTTGTGAATAATTGTTGTATTGTCCGAAATATCTAGATTAACGACTCTAAATTTCAAACTTTATCTTTAAGGTACAATTTGATACTTAATATTGGTTTATCTTGATTTAAAGTAAGTTTGCTCAAACTTTCTTGAAATTGGTTTTATAATTTCATGTAATTTGTTGCTTTGCTCAAACTTAGTATACATTTAATTGGTCTGAAACTTTAATATAGATTGTTTTGGTGTTTAACTAATTTAAATGTAATTGCTCTTTAAGTTCAATTAGTTTGCTCTGTAACTATATTTTGATTGTTTTTGTCATAGTTAAATGTAAGTGACTTTGCTTATAATTTAAATGTTAGTTTACCTCTTGGAACTTTAAGTTGCCCGTCGTAGACGTGGTGAATAAATGTGTGAAATGTAGAGACTATAAGGTTTTTAGTGAACGAGTTGATTTAGATTGTACAATAAGAGTTGGTACATAATTGACAAAATGAGGCAATGTTTGGATTTGTAGTGTTGAAGGCTGTAATTGCGTAAAAGTGTAAAGAAATTGAAGATGTTATTTGGTTTATATTTTGTTTCCTGATTTTAAGTAAAGAAATTTAGGATTTTCTTTACTTTATATTTTCTCCTGATTTAAAGTAAAATGAAGTCCATAGAAATTTTGGAACAAAAATGGTTGAACATGTCTACAGCTTTCCATTACGGTTCAAATAGGTAATTGTAAGGTAATGATTTAAGTTACGGTACTGAAAATGTATGTAATTTATATTAATTTTGCAGATAATTCAAACGTTTAATCATCGGTAGGTTTATCCTGGTGAAATAAATTGATTAGTCTTTGACCTAGTTTAAAATGTTATTGTGGCTATGGTTAGACTATTTGATTATGCTTAGAAAATGTGTTTAGATTGGAAAGTGTAAGTGTTAGGTCCTGTGAAAGTTATACACCATCCTGTTTTATGATTGTCAACTGGGAAACTCCAGTAAAGGATGGCCTTAGGCGAATTAATATTTGTTCATCAACCAACTTGACTTGTAAAGTCGATCAACGAAATAAGAAATACTCGAACCTAGGATACTCGGACCGAAATTCCGCGCATTTATGAATTTCGCTATCAAGGCAGTTAACACCTAGTAGATTGTTTCGACATAGTGATTTTGACAGGTTCGGTTGTCTTTATGTTGTATCATCCCTGTTTGTGTTTGTTTATATTGAAAGTTTTAGATTAAAATCACTACACTGAGTATATTATATTGGTCCCTTTTTCTCCATATTATCTTTCCAGCTTGATATTTCCCAGCAGATAATATCAGCGTGGGTAATTTCCCTCATATCATGTGTTGCTCACACCACCTATTCCTTTCTCGTCCCTGCATCATGGTCCCATTTTCTTTGATGCATTTCTCTCCTTTAAATGATCTTTAACATACTTATCTTGGTTTAAATTATCTTTGACGACGCATTTCTCTCCTTTACATTTTCTCTAACATATTTAGCTTCCTTTACATTTTGTTTTAGTCACCTATACATTGTGTTTAATGCATTTCTCTTCTTTCCACGATTTCCCTCACTACATATAAATAGTTTATCACCTTGTCTGATCGTTATTATGTATAATTCGGCTGTCATGTATAAATTGGCTGTGTCATGTATAAATCGGCTGTGTCATGTGTAAATCGGCTGTTTCTTGTGTAAATCGGGTGTTTCATGTGTAAATCGGCAGTTTCATGTGTAAATCGGCTGTTTCATGTGTAATTCGGCTGTGTCATGTGTAATTCGGCTGTGTCATGTGTAATTCGGCTGTGTCATGTGTAATTCGGCTGTGTCATGTGTAGATCGTCTGTGTCCTGTGTAATTCGGCTGTGTCATGTGTAATTTGGCCGTGTCATGTGTAATTCGGCAATGAAAGGACATACACCTTACAACTGCTATTGAAGTATGCTCTTCCATGTGTAAAAATTGAAAATACTGTACTGGTATATTGTATAGTGATATGACTTTATTACACTATCATTTTAGTATTGTGAAAGTGATTGGAGTGTTATTAGAAGTCTGACTAGTAAAGTGGGGTTCATAAAGTTTAGGTATATCACAGGAGTTACAAGCTTGGATATTGATACTATGAGTAATGACATTTTAGAAATATGGCAATTAAGAAATGATATGAATGAAAATATGAGTAATGCATTTGACAAGTATTATACCATAAATGTATTTGGATAAACAATAAAGTTTTACTCTTCATAGGGGAAGATATGGAAATTGATATTGGGAGGGCAGGTGTTTTGGGGTGTTTTTATACCAAAAACTATAGTCTTGTTGACTCTTTAAGTTGCCCAAAGCCTATGAAAGAATGTATAGAATGAGTACAACTAAGTTTACAAAGTACACAACAACCCCCTGGATCCATTGGTAGCATCAACATTTCTTTTGGGGCTATATTATTGATACTCTAATTCGAGCTATCCTCTCAAACCAGTCGAAAAAGGCAGTTT
This sequence comes from Paralithodes platypus, assembly GCA_032716605.1. NCBI lineage: Eukaryota > Metazoa > Arthropoda > Malacostraca > Decapoda > Lithodidae > Paralithodes > Paralithodes platypus. The sequence continues at coordinate 22,704,727 of CM064495.1, forward strand.
TGGTATTTTAAATAAATCCTGTTGCCAAAAATATGGGCCCAATTTAATTTTACCTTATATCAATGGACTCTCCATGATGGCAAAATTCCAAATATAGTCGTGATTTAATTGTGCACATTCTCAATTTGGTACAATCCAATTTGCCTGGGCAATACTAGGTTAGGTCAGGTTACATAGTTCAGGCGAAAAGTTTTTGGGTCATTTTAGAATTTCAAATTTTTAGCGGTATACCACGACGAAAGGCTATAGTCCGTGGGTGTTTTGAACACAAGGTGGGTGTTTTGGACACAAGGCTATAGTCTGTGGGTATTTTGGTGTGTTTTTGGACACAAGGCTATATAGTCCATTGGTGTTTTGGTGTGTTTTGGACACAAGGCTATATAGTCAATGGTGTTTTGGTGTGTTTTGGACACAAGGCTATAGTCCGTGGGTGTTTTGGTGTGTTTTTGGACACAAGGCTATAGTCCGTGGGTATTTTGGGGTGTTTTTGGACACAAGGCTATAGTCCGTGGGTGTTTTGGGGTGTTTTTGGACACAAGGCTATAGTCCGTGGGTGTTTTGGGGTGTTTTTGGACACAAGGCTATAGTCCATGGGTGTTTGGGTGTATTTTTGGACACAAGGTTATAGTCCATGGGTGTTTTGGTGTGTTTTATACCAAAGGTTATAATTATTACATGGGTTTTAGGGTGTTTTTGACCAAACTCAATAGTCTATGGATGGTTTGGGCTGTTTTTGGACCAAAGGCTGTAGTCTATGGATGTTTTGGGGGGGGTTTTCGACCAAAGGCTAGAGTTCATGTTTTTTTATTAATAAAAGGCAATAATCCATGGGTGTTTTCGGGTGTTTTTGGATCAAAGGCTATAGACCATGGATGTTTTGGGGTGTTTTGGGACCAAAACCTGTAGTCCATTGATATTTTGGAGTGTTTTTGGACCAAAGTATATAGGCCATGGTTGTTTTGGGGTGTTTTTGGACCAAAAGATACAGTCCATTGATGTTTTAGGACCAAAGTCTATAGGCTACGGTTGTTCTGGGATGTTTTTGGGGCAGTGTCCATGATTGTTTTAGGGTGTTTCAGGACGAAAGTCTATAGTCCATGGATGTTTTGGGGTGTTTTAGGTTCAAAGCCAATAGTCCATGGATGTTTAGGGGTGTTTTAGGTTCAAAGGCTATAGTCCATGGTTGTTTAGGGGTGTTTTAGGTTCAAAGGCTATAGTCCATGGGGTGTATTTTGACAAAATGCTATAGTCCATGGTTGTTTTGAGGTGTTTTAGGTTCAAAGGCTACAGTCCATGGTTGTTTTGCACCAAAGGCTATAGTCTTTGGTTGTTTTGTGGTGTTTTTGGACCAAAGGCTACAGTCCAAGGTGATTCCAACGATATGGTCACAAGTTAAAATAGAACAACTTTTTTGGAAAAAATAGATTTGGACATGTGGGGATATGTTTGGATTCCTCGCGATGCGCTGAATCCAATGGTGAAATCCGTATTTAATTATCTACATTTTTGTAGAAATGGGAGCCTATTATAATTTTAAAGTTATTAACAATTAAATTAGTTTAATCATAAGTCTAGGGTAAAGTATACCCAAATTTCAAAAACTCTTTCAATAGGCTCTCAATATAATTATATATTATATATAAGTCTAGGGTAAAGTAAACCCAGATTTGACTTTAAATATGAATTACTACCGCTGAAATCTGGGTTTACTTCAGCCTAGACTTATATAATAGTTAAAACAATATTTGTATATATTTTATTTAAAATTTTAATAGGCTCCCATAATAATTATATATTATATATAAGTCTAGGGTAAAGTAAACCCAGATTTCAGTGGTAGTAATTTATATTAAAAGTCTTATAGTTGTTAATTAGTCTCCCCATTATAAATTTTTGATATTTGGGTATACTTTACCCTAGACTTATGATTACACTAATTTAATTGTTAAAAACTTTAAAATTATAATAAGCTCCCATTTCTACAAAAATTAATATGTTTAAAAACGGATTGCGCCATTGGATTCAGCGCGTCCTGAGGAATCCAAACGTATACCCACATGTCCAAATCTAATTTTTCCAAAAAAGTTGTTCAATTTTAAGTTGTGACCATATCGTTGGAATCCTCTCGAAGCGGAGAGTTCTCAAAAATTAATTCAGGTGATTCCGATCTATTATAACCCCACAAAACACAAATCAAAATTGTCAAATTCCTTGTAAAGTATTGTAAAATCTTAAAACAGCTCCCAAGGCCACAAAAATGGGCGAATTTGAAATCGGTTTGCGCCATTGGATTTTTCGCGTCGAGAAGAATCCGAATATACCGCAACAAAATATGAAAATCGAAAATGTACGGTCAACTTCCAAAAAAAACTAAGGGCTAACTAATTATCCCCTTAGGATTTTGGCAAACAAAAAATTGAGTTAAGACACTATTCTGAATCCTTTCGAGGCGCTGAATCCAATGGCGCCAACCGATTTTAATTACATCCATTTTTGCGGTCTTGAGAGCCGTTTTAAGATTTACCAAAGTGTTGTTTTTTTTTTTTATGGGGTTATAATAGGTCGGAATCACCTTAATTAATTTGGGGGAACTCTCCGCTCCGAGACAATTCCAACGATATGGTCACAAGTTAAAATAGATCAACTTTTTTGAAAAAAATAGATTTGGACATGTGGAGATACTTTTGGAATCCTCACGACGCGCTGAATCCAATAGTGAAACCCGTTTTTAATTATATTCATTTTTGTAGAAATGGGAGCCTATTATAATGTTAATGTTCTTAACAATTTAATTAGTGTAATCATAAGTCTAGGGTAAAGTATACCCAAATTTCAAAAACTTATAATGGGGAGACTAATTAAAAACTATTAGACTTTTAATATGAATTACTACCACTGAAATCTGGGTTTACTTTACCCTAGACTTATATAATAGTTTAAAAATGTGGTTATGTATATTTTTTTTAAATTATAATAGGCTCTCATTATAATTATATAATATATATTAGTCTAGGGTAAAGTAAACACAGATTTGACTTTTAATATGAATTACTAACGCTGAAATCTGGGTTTACTTTACCCTAGACTTATATAATTGTTAAAACAATATTTTTATATATTTTATTTAAAATTTGAATAGGCTCCCATAATAATTATATATTATATATAAGTCTAGGGTAAAGTAAACCCAGATTTCAATGGTAGTAATTTATATTAAAAGTCAAATAGTTTTTAATTAGTCTCTCCATTATAAGTTTTTGAAATTTGGGTATACTTTACCCTAGACTTATGATTACACTAATTTAATTGTTAAGAACTTTAAAATTATATTAAGCTCCCATTTCTACAAAAATTAATATATTTAAAAATGGATTGCGCCATTGGATTGGGCGCGTCCTGAGGAATCCAAACATATCCCCACATGTCTAAATCTATTTTTTACAAAAAAGTTGTTCTACTTTAACTTGTGACCATATCGTTGGAATCCTCTCGAAGCGGAGAGTTCCCAAAAATTAATTCAGGTGATTCCGACCTATTATAATCCCACAAAACACAAAAATAATTGTTGTCAAATTCCTTGTAAAGTAATGTAAAATCTTAAAACAGCTCCCAAGGCCACAAAAATGGGCGGAATTAAAATCGGTTTGCGCCATTGGATTTTTCGCGTCGAGAAGAATCCGAATATGCCGCTAAAAATATGAAAATCGAAAATGTCCGGTCAACTTCCAAAACGAACTAAGGCTTAGGATTTTGGCAAAACAAAAATTGAGTTAAGACACTATTCTGAATCCTCTCGACACGCTGAATCCAATGGCACCAACCGATTTTAATTCCATCCATTTTTGCGGCCTTGAGAGCCGTTTTAAGATTTTCCAAAACGTTTGTTTGTGTTTTGTGGGGTTATAATAGGTCGGAATCACCTGAATTAATTTTTGGGAACTCTCCGCTCCGAGAGGATTCCAACGATATGGTCACAAGTTAAAATAGAACAACTTTTATGAACAAAATTAGATTTGGATATGTGGGGATACTTTTGGAATCCTCACAACGCACTGAATCCAATGGTGAAATCTGTTTTTAATTAAATACAATTTTGCAGAAATGGGAGCCTATTATAATTTTAAAGTTCTTAACAATTAAATTAGTGTAATCATAAGTCTAGGGTAAAGTATACCCAAATTTCAAAAACTTATAATGGTGAGACTTAAAAAAATTATTAGACTTTTAATATGAATTACTACCACTGAAATCTGGGTTTACTTTACCCTAGAATTATATAATAGTTAAAAAAAAATGGTTATATATCTTATATAATATTATAATAGGCTCTCATTATTATTATAAATTATATATAAGTCTAGGGTAAAGTAAACCCAGATTTGACATTTAATATGAATTACTACCGCTGAAATCTGGGTTTACTTTACCCTAGACTTATATAATAGTTCAAACAATATTTTTATATATTTTCTTTAAAATTTGAATAGGCTCCCATAATAATTATATATTATATATAAGTCTAGGGTAAAGTAAACCCAGATTTCAGTGGTAGTAATTTATATTTAAAGTCAAATAGTTGTTAATTAGTCTCCCCATTATAAGTTTTTGAAATTTGGGTATACTTAATCCTAGACTTATGATTACACTACTTTAATTGTTAAGAACTTTAAAATTATATTAAGCTCCCATTTCTACAAAAATGAATATTTAAAAACGGATTGCGGCACTGGATTCAGTGCGTCCTGAGGAATCCAAACATATCCCCACATGTCCAAATCTATTTTTTCCAAAAAAAGTTGTTCTATTTTAACTTGTGACCATATCATTGGAATCCTCTCGAAGCGGAGAGTTCCCAAAAATTAATTCAGGTGATTCCGACCTATTATAACCCAACAAAACACAAAAATAAACAAAATTGTCAAATTCCTTGTAAAGTAATGTAAAATCTTAAAACAGCTCCCAAGGCCACAAAAATGGGCGGAATTAAAATCGGTTTGCGCCATTGGATTTTTCGCGTCGAGAAGAATCCGAATATGCCGGTAAAAATATGAAATTCGAAAATGTCCAGTCAACTTCCAAAACTTGAACTAAGGCTTAGGATTTTGGCAAAACAAAAATTGAGTTAAGACACTATTCTGAATCCTCTCGACACGCTGAATCCAACGGCACCAACCGATTTTAATTCCATCCATTTTTACGGCCTTGAGAGCCGTTTTAAGATTTTCCAAAACGTTTGTTTGTGTTTTGTGGGGTTATAATAGGTCGGAATCACATGAATTAATTTATTGGGAACTCTCCGCTCCGAGAGGATTCCAACGATATGGTCACAAGTTAAAATAGAACAACTTTTATGAACAATAATAGATTTGGATATGTGGGGATACTTTTGGAATCCTCACGACGCACTGAATCCAATGGTGAAATCCGTTTTTAATTATATACATTTTTGCAGAAATGGGAGCCTATTATAATTTTAAAGTTCTTTACAATTAAATTAGTGTAATCATTAGTAAAGTATACCCAAATTTCAAAAACTTATAATGGGGAGACTTAAAAAAATTATTAGACTTTTAATATGAATTACTACCACTGAAATCTGGGTTTACTTTACCCTAGACTTAAATAATAGTTTTAAAAATATGGTTATATATTGTATTTTATTTAAAATTATAATAGGCTCTCATTACAGTTATATATTATATATAAGTCTAGGGTAAAGTAAACCCAGATTTGACTTTTAATATGACTTATTACAGGCTGAAATCTGGGTTTACTTTACCCTAGACTTATATAATAGTTAAAACAATATTTTTTATATATTTTATTTAAAATTTTAATAGGCTCCCATAATAATTATATATTATATATAAGTCTAGGGTAAAGTAAACCCAGATTTCAGTGGTAGTAATTTATATTAAAAGTCAAATAGTTTTTAATTAGTCTCCCCATTATAAGTTTTTGAAATTTGGGTATACTTTACCCTAGACTTATGATTACACTAATTTAATTGTTAAGAACTTTAAAATTATAATAAGCTCCCATTTCTACAAAATTTAATATATTTAAAAACGGATTGTGCCATTGGATTCAGCGCGTCCTGTGGAATCCAAACATATCCCCACATGTCCAAATCTATTTTGTCCAAAAAAAGTTGTTCTAATTTAACTTGTGACCATATGGTTCGAATCCTCTCGAAGCGGAGAGTTCCCAAAAATTAATTCAGGTGATTCCGACCTAGACTTATGATTACACTAATTTAATTGTTAAGAACTTTACAATTATAATAAGCTCCAATTTCTACACAAATTAATATATTTAAAAAGGGATTGCGCCATTGGATTCAGTGCGTCCTGAGAAATCCAAACATATCCCCACATGTCCAAATCTATTTTTTCCAAAAAAGTTGTTCTATTTTAACTTGTGACCATATTGTGGGAATCCTCTCGAAGCGGAGAGTTCCCAAAAAGTAATTCAGGTGATTCCGGCCTATTATAACCGCACAAAACACAAAAAAACACAAACAAATCAAATTCCTTGTAACGTATTGTAAAATCTTAAAACAGCTTCCATGGCCACAAAAATGGGCGGAATTAAAATCGGTTTGCGCCATTGGATTTTTCGCGTCGAGATGAATCCGAATATACCGCAACAAATATGAAAATCGAAAATGTCCGGTCAACTCCCAAAAAAAACTAAGGCTAACCTTAGGATTTTGGCAAAAAAGAAAATTGAGTTAACCCGTGGAGCCCCGGCTAGTTTTGTAATGTTTGTTCACCAGAACCCGGCCGGTTTTCAAAATTTTTTGTTATTCCAGAAACAATAGCGAATGGGTTAGGAATGAAGGAAAAACCACGAAAAACCGCTCAAAAAGCTTAAAGAATGGTCCTACAGAGCCCCCGAAAACGTATTTTACAAGAGTAAAAAATTGAAGGCAATTACCCCAAAAAACCAGGTTATTGCGCGCTCACGTGCACGCACGTGTACTTTGAGAGTTTTCAACCATCGGCACAGTTGCGTGGGATACGTACACAGATCCCATACAAATCTGAGCCCTCTCGAGTGGCTACACCTGAGGTTACGGTCGGAGCAATTAGGGTGACTCGTCAGACGCGTCGCTGGGGCTGTGCGTTTCATACATCGCTGACGCATCGGACGCGTCGCTGGTGCTGTACGGGTTAAGACACTATTCTGAATCCTCTCGACGCGCTGAATCCAATGGGGCCAACCGATTTTAATTCCATCCATTTTTGTGGCCTTGCGGTTATAGGTCGGAATCACCTGAATTATTTTTGGGGAACTCTCCGCTCCGAGTGAATTCCAACGATATGGTCACAAGTTAAAATAGAACAACTTTTTTCGAACAAAATAGATTTGGACATGTGGGGATACTTTTGGAATCCTCAGGACGCGCTGAATCCAATGGTGAAATCCGTTTTTAATTATATTATTTTTTGAAGAAATGGGAGCCTATTATAATTTTGATGTGGCAATAGATAGATAGATAGATGTTCTTAACAATTAAATTAGTGTAATCATAAGTCTAGGGTAAAGTATACCCAAATTTCAAAAACTTATAATGGTGAGACTAATTAAAAACTATTAGACTTTTAATATGAATTACTACCACTGAAAGCTGGGTTTACTTTACCCTAGACTTATATAATAGTAAACAAAATATGGTTATAAATTGTATTTAAAATTAAAATAGGCTCTCATTATAATTATATATTATATATAAGACTAGGGTAAAGTAAACCCAGATTTGACTTTTAATATGAATTACTACCGCTGAAATCTGGGTTTACTTTACTCTAGACTTATATAATAGTTAAAACAATATTTTTATATATATTTTATTTTAAAATTTTAATAGGCTCCCATAATAATTATATATTATATATAAGTCTAGGGTAAAGTAAACCCAGATTTCAGTGGTAGTAATTTATATTAAAAGTCAAATAGTTTGTAATTAGTCTCCCCCTTATAAGTTTTTGAAATTTGGGTATTCTTTACCCTAGACCTATGATTACACTAATTTAATTGTTAAGAACTTAAAAATTATAATAATCTCCCATTTCTACAAAAATTAATATATTTAAAAACGGATTGTGCCATTGGATTCAGCGCGTCCTGAGGAATCCAAACATATGCCCACATGTCCAAATCTATGTTTTGCAAAAAAGTTGTTCTACTTTAACTTGTGACCATATCGTTGGAATCCTCTCGAAGCGGAGAGTTCCCAAAAATTAATTCAGGTGATTCCGACCTATTATAACCCCACAAAACAAAAATGTTGTTGTCAAATTCCTTGTAAAGTATTGTAAAATCTTAAAACAGCTCCCAAGGCCACAAAAAAGGGCTGAATTAAAATCGGTTTCCGCCATTGGATTTTTCGCGTCGAGAAGAATCCGAATATACCGCCTAAAATATGAAAATCGAAAATGTCTGGTCAACTTCCAAAAAAAACTAAGGCAAAACAAAATTGAGTTAAGACACTATTCTGAATCCGCTCGACACGCCGAATCCAATGGCGCCAATCGATTTTAATTCCATCCATTTTTGTGGCCTTGAGAGCCGTTTTAAGATTTTCCAAAACGATTTTTTTGTGTTCTGTGGGGTTATAATAGGTCGGAATCACCTGAATTAATTTGTGGGAACTCTGCGCTCTGAGAGGATTCCAACGATATGGTCACAGCGATATGGTCACAACGATATGATTTACAGTGAAATTAGATGAAGCCTACAACAAGATCAACGTCCTCACCATGAAGCTGGAATCACTCCAAGAGTTTGTAACACTCAACGTTGGAGTGCCACAAACTTCAATTGTCACCGCAACTCCAGCAGCCACCAACGCCCCAACGTCAACTGCCAACAATTCAACGCCTACAGTAGCCATTTCAGCTGATGTTTCCGATACTCAAGATACAAATAGCGACTCTCTTCCCCCTCAAGACAACTTCCGTGTCGTGAGGAACAACGTTTGCCCCAAGACCAGGAAACACATACCGATTACCGAGTGTCAAAACCGTTTCCAGATATTCGCAGACTCAGATGACGAAGAGGAAATAGAAGAAGTCCGGCTCGTGGGAGACTCGATGATACGTGGTCAGCTCACAGAGTTTTGCGCCAGGGCACCTAAGACCAGGAAGCGTTTTTGTATCCCTGGTGGTGGTGTGGATGACGTAGTTGCAGCAGTTGACGAAGTATCAAAGCTGGCCCCTGCAAATACAATGTACGTCATCCACGTTGGATCCAACGATATACAGCGAACCCGGTCGGAAGATTTGCTTTTAAAGTACCAGCAGCTGATCAAGTCGTTTAAGGAGAAGTCATCAAGGATCATCGTCTCAGGAATCGTCCCCCGGCTCGGTGTAGAGAGCCGATTTTACAACATAGCCACCAGCACAAATCGTTGTCTAGCAAACCTCTGCAGGAAGGAGAACGTGGGATTCGTCGACACCTGGGACAATTTCTACTACGATGACTATTTGTTTTCGGATGATGGAGTTCATCTGAACCAGGTGGGAGCAGCGCGTTTTGGGCGTCTTCTCAACGATGCGGTGAAGGATTTTCGGAGAAGAAATCGACTCAGCACAGGACAACCAGGAAGGAGGACCGAAGACAGCGAGGACGGCAATCTACAAAGGAATTAAATACTAATCCGTCAAGAACCGCGAATTTGGATAAAGCTCCACCAACACGACCCAAATTCAAAACCGTCAGGGATAACGACCGAGGACCGAGGACAGCCATGAATGTAAATGTAGATCCGACCAGAACCAAAAATTCGATGAAAGAACGATCTGCGAGTTCTAAAACCGCAACTTTAAAGGTTTTCTATGCAAACGCTCGTAGCATACGCAATAAATTTTCAGATTTAGAGGAACTAGTGTTTACAGAAAATTATGATGTGATTGGCATAACAGAATCTTGGCTCAATACACAAGATAGAGACTTTTTAGCAGAGTATTCACTTCCCGGTTATGTAATGTTTGAGAACAGCCGAATAAATAAAAATGGAGGTGGCGTTTTATTTTATATCAAAGAAAGTCTTAACCCGACCCTCGTGTCAAAACCTCAAATTGTGAACGTCGACACATCTTTTGTGCTAATAAAGAATAATAAAGGTACAAAAATAATACTTGCATTAATATACAGACCTCCAGCTCAATCAGTGCAAACTGACCGAGAAATTTACGAACAAATTGCAGATGTAAGTAACTCACAAGATACCGTAATTTTTGGCGACTTTAATTTACCTGTGACCAAGTGGGGCGATACTCTTACTTCACACTCCGGACATGACATGTATACGAACTTGCAAGAGAGTTCGCTTTATCAATTTGTTCGAATGCCGACCCGTGGTAATAACGTTCTTGACATTGTACTTGCAACAAAAGAAGAATTGATAGAGAATTTGAATGTTGGTGATGAATTCAGTAACAGCGACCATCGTACGATAACTTTCACTTTAAAGTTTACTAGTAACGAACCAAATAGTAGCATCGAAAAAGTCCCTAATTTCAAGAAAGCAAACTTCCATAAACTTAGAGCTATGTTTAAAGAAACTGACTGGAGCTTTTTAATTAACAATAACGACATAAATACATCTTGGAAGTTATTCGAAACCACTTACCTAAAAGCAGTGCAAGACTGCATACCATCGAAAATACGGCGTCCAGGCCATAATAATAAGCCCAAATGGTGGAATAAAGATATTTCAAACTGCCTGCTTGCTAAAAAATGTGCTAATGATAGATTAAAATCCTCACAAAATGACGAAGAACGGGTGAAATTTGTAGAGCTACGACGCAAAGCCAAAAAGTTAATTAAGCAAAGTAAAAAGACCTTAGAGTTACATATTGCGAATCAAAGTAAAACAAACCCGAAAGAATTCTATAGTTATATCAGAAAGAAAAAGTAGTTACTTCAACTGTTGGACCGTTAGTCGATGAAAAAGGAGAATACACCAAAGACGAAGTACAAATGAGTAATGCCCTCAATACCTTCTTTGCATCAGTTTTACAACAGAAGACCTCAGTGATATCCCTACACCATCGCCGATTCAGATTGATAATTCAGATGTTCTAAGCAATATCACCGTTACAGAGAGAGAAGTATTGAATTGTTTAGATAAACTCAAGGTAAATAAAACGCCAGGACCTGATACAATCTCGCCTAGAGTTCTAAAGGAAGCTAAGAATGAGCTCTCCAAACCACTGACATTACTATTCAATAAATCCTTGCAGTCTGGAACTATGCCTGATCAGTGGAAGCTAGCCAACGTAACACCGATATTCAAAAAAGGCAGCAAATCCCTACCCAGTAACTATCGTCCAATTAGCTTAACCTCAGTTGTATGTAAAATGCTAGAAACGTCATACGAGACAGACTCGTAAATCACTTGGAGGAAAATAACATACTTAAAGATACTCAACACGGCTTTCGTAAAAAACGTTCCTGTTTAACAAACCTCTTAGACTTCTTCCACGATATCCTCAACCTCTACGATGAGAGTAAAGCTGTAGATATTATATACCTTGATTTTCAAAAGGCCTTTGACAAAGTTCCCCACAAACGTTTACTGCTAAAACTAAAAGCGCATGGAATACAAGACGGTGTGTTGAAATGGATAGAAAATTGGCTCAGCAACAGAAAGCAAAGGGTAGTCATAAACGGTAAGGCATCTAAATGGACCAATGTAAGTAGCGGGGTACCCCTGGGATCGGTACTAGGACCAATTCTCTTTCTAATTTACATCAACGACATAGATGAGGGTCTCACCTGCACAATCTCAAAATTTGCTGACGATACAAAAATTGCAAATAGCGTACTCTCAAAAGAACAAGTTGACGATATGCAACACAATCTAGATAAATTGTCATGTTGGGCCCAAATTTGGCAAATGAGTTTCAATGCGGATAAATGTAAAGTACTACATGTCGGATACCTAAATGAGAAAGCAAACTATTCGATGAATGGCACTCAGCTTAAGAATGTAACAGAGAAACTGATCTGGGAGTAACAATATCGAGTACCTAAAACCGAGTCAACAATGTTCAGAAGTTGTTAAGAAGGCAAACAAAATAATTGGCTTTATAGGCAGGTCATTTGAGCATAAATCCAAAGAAGTTATCCTAACCCTTTACAATTCCTTAGTCCGCCCTCTTCTGGAATACTGCGTTCAATCCTGGTGCCCTTATTACCAAAAAGATAAAACAAGCTAGAACGAGTTCAACGTAGAGTTACCAAAATGATACCTAGCCTAAAGAACAAACCATACGAAGAGCGTCTTAGAGAATTAAATCTATTTCCTTTAACCCAGCGCAGATTAAGAGGCGACTTAATTCAAGTGTTCAAAATCATCAAAGGCATCGACAATATGAACTGTAGTAAGTACTTCACTATCGACCAATCTAATTACACGCGGGGAAACGGTTGCAAAATTATTGGTAAATCTTTTAACTCGCACGAATCTAAGAATTTCTTCTTCAATCGAGTTGTCAACTTGTGGAATGGGCTTCCCCGAGACGTTATAGACTGCAGCACCGTTGATTCATTTAAATTCCGCCTAGACAAATATCTCGCATCAAACCCGCGACTGACTGCGTTTGTAAATGAATAACTTTATCCTCCCCTCAGTTACTAACCCATATGTCCCCTACTAACTTCCTAGTCCTGCCACGTTAGTGGCAGGGCAGTAGTTCCCTTTCCAATGTTCCCTTACCCACTCTAAACCACTGTTTGGACACTTGATCCTCAGTGTTTTGGAGGACAAGCAACCTAGAAGGGTCACTAGATCTGTTGTTGCTTGATTTCCTTTGTACTCCTTTGTACTCCTTTGTACAAGTTAAAATAGAACAACTTTTTTGAAAAAAATAGATTTGGACATGTGGAGATACTTTTGGAATCCTCACGACGCGCTGAATCCAATGGTGAAATCCGTTTTTAATTATATTCATTTTTGTAGAAATGGGAGCCTATTATAATTTTAAAGTTCTTAACAATTAAATTAAATTAGTGTAATCATAAGTCTAGGGTAAAGTATACCCAAATTTCAAAAACTTGTAATGGGGAGACTAATTAAAAACTATTAGACTTTTAATATGAATTACTACCACTGAAATATGGGCTTACTTTACCCTAGACTTATATAATAGTTTAAAAAATATGGTTATATATTGTATTTAAAATTATAATAGGCTCTCATTATAATTATATATTATATATAAGTCTAGGGTAAAGTAAACCCAGATTTGACTTTTAATATGAATTACTACCGCTGAAATCTGGGTTTGCTTTACCCTAAACTTATATAATAGTTAAAACAATATTTTTTATATATTTTATTTAAAATTTTAATCGGCTCCCATAATAATTATATATTATATATAAATCTAGGATAAAGTAAACCCAGATTTCAGTGGTAGTAATTTATATTTAAAGTCAAATAGTTTTTAATTAGTCTCCCCATTATAAAAAAAATTTAATTTGGGTAACGGGATGTGAGATATGTCTATGATCGCCTCAAATTAGCCATTCTGAAGGCATACCAGTTGAGACCAGAAGCCTACAGGCAAACCTTCCGGAAGGTTCATAAGAAACCTGAAGAGACTCATGCTGTGTTCTCAAGGACTATGACTAAGTCTTTTCATATTTGGCTAAATAGTAAATCTGTCTCTGATTTTGAGGGTCTTAAGGACCTGGTCTTGCTGGAAAACTTCTTGTGGAAAATTGAACCACAGGTGGCTTATTATTTGAGAGGTAAGAAAGTAGACAGTCTCACAGCCGCAGCTGCCATGGCTGATGATTTTGTTCTGATTAATAAGTCCCGTGGTAAGAAACCTTATGATAACCCCAATGGCAATCACTATAATAACTATAATCAAAATAGGAATCATGTTGCAAGTAAATCCACTCACTCTCCCAAGCCTGTTGTGCCGTCTTACTCTCGTAACCCTCAGGATGCTCCCCAAGTCAGGACTGCTGCTCAAACCCATGGTTATGGGAATCAAGGTAATGATTATAGTAACAGAGGAACTGCCTCTCAGAAAGTGTGTAATTATGGTAGCAGAATTGGCCACTTGACCTATCAATGTTGGGTCAAGGAGAGAGATGAAGGACAAAGAGAATCTGTAGCAGTGGTGTCGGATTTTCGTGAGAATGATATGAGTGAACCTCAGAGTGAAAGTGAGAATGGAGTGGTGGTGTGTGTGATGCAATGTGCTGTAACCAAACCAGTAGTAAGCTTTCCACCCCCTGTTTGCTCTCATGACAGTTACTGCCCATTTACCTCATCTGGTACAGTAAATATGAATGGTTGTGTGCATGAGGTGAGAATTCTGCGTGATACGCACAATGTTGTTGAATCCTAACCCTGGTTTAAGTCTAACTGACAACCATGTTGTGTTGAGGAGTGCTGGTGGACATTTTTCTGTTCCCCTAGCTCAGGTGGAAGTAGAATGCGACTTGTTCAAGGGTAAAGCCTGTGTAGGCCTGGCAGAGGAACTGCCTGTCCCAGGTGTGAGTCTCCTTTTGGGTAACGATTTGACAGGGGATCGGGTAAAACCTGACCCGGTCCTGACGGTCGTCCCTGTTGATGAGCCACTGACTGGTGTGCTTAATAAGGAGATGATTTTGGCTTTTCCAGTATGTGCAGTAACCAGGCCCACGACAGCCCCCTCTGAGCACAATATTCCTCCCGATACTCCTTCCTCTGTAACTTCAACTGGGAGTGAGGAAAAGATGAGTGGGGAGGTGGGGAATGATTCTCCAACCGAGCCTAATGATGTTCCAACCGAACTTGATTTTGTGAATTTGTCCTCTGGCACTTCAACCGAGTGTGAGGATAAGGTAGATGACTTGGATAGAGCTCTAACTGAGCCTAGTCCTGAAAGTAACCCTTCTGATGTGTTCATGGCTGATCTTAAAGACTACGTGTATATCTTTCCTCCAAGCTGTTCTAGAGGCCTAGTAGAAATGCAGCATGATGATGCATGTAATGATTTGTTTGCCAATAGTTTGGATGGGGAAAATGTAAATTTAGTTGGCGATTATGGTGATCTGAATGATATGTTCTGGTGGAGATGGCGAAGCCCGCATATGACTGTCAATGATGGTATCTGGGATATCCATAAAGAGTCTGATGTATGTAAGGAGCCTGAAGGAGAATGGGATAGGGGTGTGCTGAAGCCTTATTATCAGGCCCCTGACTCTTCTCCTCCATACTCTCCCTCAGTTAATGTAATTAATGTAAGTAACCTTGAGCTCTCTGCTGTGGGCAATGAGTGTTCATCTGTCCCACACCAGACTGTCCAGGGTCTTGAATGTGCCAGTCTTGATCCCGAGGTTGAGGATGTCTTTAGTCACTTAACCCTAGGTAATCTTTTGGGGATACTTTCGTTGCCTGGCCTGAATTGCCTAATCACTTTGATCACCTTTACCCTGATAAAACTAGTCAACTAATCCATGTTCTTTCACAGACTCCATGTGTGTTCCAGGATGTCCCAGGTCTCACTTTACTGGCTGTTCATGACATGGCTGTAGGGGATGCTACACCCATAAAGTTTCCCCCCTACCGTATCTTCCCTCAACGTCGTGGTATTTTGCAAGTAGAGCTAGATTATATGCTTGATAATCAATTAATTACCAGAGCCATGAGTCAGTGGAGTAGCCTGGTCACACTGCTCTAAAGTCTGGTGAAAAGTACTGTTTATGTATAGAATATAGGCATGTCAACTCGGTAACAAAGACTGACACATACCCATTACTGAGAATAGGAGATTGTACAAGTCAGCTAGCTGAAGCTGACCTGGTTGTCAACTTAACTATAAGTGACTTTGTTAAGAACACCATGCAGTATCTTGGGTATAGAGTGGGTCAGGGTCAGGTTGTACCTCCCACTGCAGAGGTAGATGCCATTCTGGACTTCCCTGCCCCTAGTAATAAGAAAGAGATTCAGAGGTATTTGGGCATGATTCGATACTACCAGAGATTTATAGTTAATTTCTCAAAGCTAACTTCCCCTTTGACTGATCTTCTTAGGAAGGACACTAAATTTAAATGGTCTCCAGAATGTGATGAGGCATTTAATGCAACTAAGAATATTTTGTCTACTTATCCTGTTCTCCGTGCCCCTGATTTTGATAAATAATTTTCTCTTGCTGTGGATGCCAGTAACACAGGGGTCGGAGTGGTGTTGCTCCAGGAAGATGAGTCAAAGGCCTTGCATCCCATCTGTTATTTTAGTAAGAAATTGAACCCTGCCCAACGTAATTATTCAGTCATAGAGAAGGAGATTTTGGCTTTGATTTTGTCACTTCAATACTCTGGAGTTTATGTTCAATCTGCCCCTGGCCCAATCACGGTATATACTGACCACCATCCACTTAAATTCTTAAATAAGTTTAGAGACAAAAACCAACGCCTCACCAGGTGGAGCCTACTACTACAAGAATACGCCCTTGACATTCGCCACATAAAGAGTGTACAGAATGTTTTGGCAGATGGTCTGTCACGTGCTTAAAATGTTTATCGAATACTCCCCTTTGTTGCATTCTCTTTTTTAGTAGTGGAGGTGTGACAGACAGAGCAACTAGTCTGGAGATATAAACTGCCCAGTATACTCACCCCACCATGGCCCCCAGGACCCCTTCTGGACATAGGAAGTTGTTTGATGGTTTCGGCTTGTGTGGAGGGGTCGAAAGAGTGGGAGGGAGAGGTGTTTGATTGGCGCCGGCATGAGACGAGCAATATGATTGGGAGCGGCACCTCGAACACTGGAACTTTCCATCATGTCATGATAATGGGGATTGCTGATTAGCTAGAGACCAAATAGAATGTGTATTCAGGGGTAGACTTGTGTTTGGAAGTTAGTTGTATTCCTGACTCGGCTGAGATCGTGAGGGTGAGGAGACGCGACGGAGGAGATAGTTCAGACATGGCAGTGACAGATAAGATTTATATTTTTATATTACTAAAGTGGTAATTGTGTTCAGTTTACCTGAAATTATTTAACTTGATTTAACTTTGAATTGTAACTCTAAGATACCGTACTTAACATGCGTGGTGTGGTCTTGCAATTACATTATGACAGGTTATAACTACCAGGTGTGTTGAGGTGAGCTTTCGTGCCGCCATGTTACTTTTAGGTAGTGATGATTCTCGGCCGCGCTCCATCGCTTTCACGACGCTCGTCGTATATTGTTCTGTGAATCTAGAAAGGTTAATAATGCGGTGTGACAATGGAGAGGTTTATTGGTGACTTAATTAAAGAATAGTGAAACTGATTGTGTATTCATCAATTTGTCAAGCACAGTATATTTTGATACTTAAATAACTTGCCATGCATCCTTGTTGTAATTTCCATTAACAATAGTGATACTTGATTAAGCCTTGAAACTATTTAATATTGAACAAACATCGAGCAGTGAACGATCGGACAATCATATACCGGTAGCCTACATCCTGGATCTTATTTATTTGGTTACGTCCTGGGATATATAAACACTGGGCTCTTTCTATTGGACTAGGTATGCGGCAACAAGCAACAACGGAAAACGCTAGATCCAACCCTTATCTATAAACCCAGGCAACAAACCAACCTAAACCGTCAAGAGTCCTGCCTGGACAACGAGGTATCCTATGACTCGGTTACAGGGTGCACGCACTATAGACTGCTGATAGTCAAGCAGGCTATATAAAAGATCACACAATTAAGCTGACTTAAAGCTTCAAGGAAAAGATAGATAACGGAATTAAATTGCAGAAACAATTTAATAACAAACTAGAAGAAAGTACATTTAACGTTACGTTAATTAATACAACTAATCACCCCTGCGTGAAAGAAGGTGAAAGCAAACAGTCCTCAAAACATCGTACAGGTAGACAAGATGCGGGTTTCTAAACTGCATGCGGCTACTGTAGGATCTGATGCTTAGCAAAGAAAGTACGTTACGGATTTAGAGAACTCTTAACTCATAAGCAGGAATAAATACTAGTGATAGGCCATACAGTGTATAATGGCATAGGTATAATTAAATAAAGGCAGCAACTCGCAACATAACCACATACAGGTGTGCTTCTCACTCTTAGTCAGGCAAGCCTGCTCGGACAGAGTCTCTAAGCCACACCCTGACTCACAATGCTCACAAAAACGGTAAACTGTGGCACAATAACAAGCATACAGAGATAATAAACCCCTAGCTGTTAATCTGACAGGTGGCAGAGGTCTAGCCGGAAGGATATAGGCTTCGGATACCCGGGCTGAACCACCTGCTCTAGCCTAGGGACGTTCCCAGGTCTGTGCGCCAAATTACTCTAATTGAAAGGGTGCTCTATTGAGAGACTCAGATCGCAAGTATCTGACTCTCTCCTGGCGACCCTAAAACAAAAGCAAGACGTGCTAGCGCAGTGCTGAGTGGACTAGGCAATGGCCCTCACACAACACAACGCTAGACACACAGGGACACAGACAAGAAAATGCCCCCAGACTCCCACAGGTATCCCAGTAAAGTCGTGTGGGTCCACGGGACTCGCACCAGCAGACTTTACTTAAAGGATCGCAAAAAGCCTCCCCTCCGGTCTAGCCCCTGCTAACCTGACACAAGAACACACTAGCAAGCATGAAACCACCAAATATGAGACAACAAAAAAGCTTCCTAGGTCTCGTTAACAATTACATCCCTGCATAAGGCCCAAAATCCTATCTAGTTATCTGAGAGCTCGTCGTTAATACAATAATAGATATAAGGTCTATCAAGGGGATGGGATAATTAAATAGATTGGTGAAGTAGTGGAAAGAAGGTATACGAAGTAAGAGAGAACGTTTCTAAGTGGGGTTGAGAGGGATAGATATCAAGGGGGTCCGAAGGGTGCGACAATGAGGTGAGCTCTGAGTCTTGAATCTGTCTGGACCCCCCACTTGGCATGCAGAATACATCCCAGGCTTGGCAACACTCAACACAGTTGCCTGGTCAAAATCCTCTACCCTGTGCGTGAGTCGAAACTAAGCCTAACGTTGCAATCAAATGCATGTGGCAGAGCTTCAGGCTCGTCCCAAGCTGGACTCTCCGCGCGAAGCAACGTCCCAAGCCGGTCTCTCTCTCCCGCTCTCACTAGACTTACATCTTATAATTATATTATAATGAAACAATCAACTATCGAGAATAAAATATACTAAGATGCGTTGGTTAAGAATAAGGGCAGCTACAAGCTGTGAAACAACATAAGAATATCCCAGACATTAGTTACGTTGTCGTAGGATATATACTAAGGGAAAGCCTGCCGGCCGGCGACCACCAGCCGGTTTCTAAACGGCTGGGCAGCCGACGCGCGCGCATGCCCGCACGTGGTTACTATGCAGAAGCGTCACACCTCCCCCAAGATATAAGACCCTTGACTAAGTTCTTCATATCTAACAGAAAGCTTCTCATAGTACCACACACTGTTGCGACACAAGGCACTATATATAAAAAAATAAATAAAGACTGTTGCGGTCCACCGAGCAAGTTCAACTAACTCAGCGACAATAAGCGAAAACATTCAACTTAGATACTGCTACAACATCTTATACAAAATTCTACACGTTATAAAAAATAAAGAGTTTTTATAAGGTTTTTGCTTTTTTAATTTGTTTTTTTCGGCTGAACTACAGTGACAGCCTATTTTCCTCCACACTCAACCCTCAATCCTGTGGCAGTCTAACCAACATCATCCACCCTTGATAGACAATCCGCTATCACGTTATCAGAACCGGCAATATGGCGTATGTCCAGATTATACTCCTGAAGCATGACTGACCACCTGGTCAGCCTCATATTCCGGTTATGAAACTGATTCAAGAATTTCAGAGGGTGATGATCGGTATAAACCACTACGACTGGTCCGAAAGCAGGAACATATACATCGAAGTGCCTGAGCGCCAGCACTATCGCCAGGAGTTCTTTTTCAATTACAGAGTAATTCCTTTGTGCACTATTGAATTTTTTACTGTAAAAACTCACTGGATGTTCGATACCTTCATCATCTGTCTGTAACAAGACAGCCCCAGCCCCTACGCCACTGGCATCAGTCGCCAGCTGAAAAGGTCTGCTGAAGTCCGGGGCCCTGAGTATGGGGTGGGTACATAACAGGTGTTTTACCAAGGAAAACGCCTCTGCACACTCAGGAGACCATCGGAACTTCTTGTCCTTAGATAATAAGTCAGTTAAAGGTGCAAGTACAGTCGAATAGCCTTTGATGAAGCGACGATAATAGCCTATCATACCTAGAAACCGCATGATTTGTTTCTTAGTCGTAGGCTGGGGAAACTGATCGATGGCTTTGATCTTTGTCTGTGGAGGGCACACCTGACCCATCCCCACCTCGAACCCCAGGTACAAAACTGTGGCTTTTCCTATCTTATCTACACTGTCGTCCACGCGAGGGAGAGGGTAGGCATTTGTGGGGGTTAAACCATTCAACCTGCGGAAATCTATACAAAACCGCACCTTGCCATCTGGTTTGGGCTGCAGTGTGACTGGGGAAGTCCACCTTACTGCACCCTCAGAAATCAGCCCACGTTTCAGCATATAATCCAGCTCTTCCCTAAGTGCTGGTAATTTAATAGGGGGAACACGGTATGGCACTGATTTAAAGGGCGGGTGGTCCCCAACATCGACATCATGCACCGCTTGAGTAGTGAGGCCAGGATGCTCCGCGAAAACAGCTGGGTTTGAATCAAACAAGTGCTGCACAGCTACACGTTGTTGCTCAGGCAGGTGCAATATCAACTCGTGAGCCACTTGTCTAGAATTCCCCGCCCACTGATCCGCGGAAACATGACAATCCCAATTATCCTCCCCCGCAGCTTGACTGTCCCTTCCTCCTTCTCCACCACGATCGCTGCAGATCAACACCGGGACAGTGAGAGGCTCGGAGGGGCGCCTCACATACTCTTTCATCAGATTTACATGGCAAAGTTGGTTCTTTTTCATGCGATCAGGAGTAGCTACTAAATAGTCGAGATCAGAAACCTTCCTTACAACCCGATACGGACCAGAATACTTGGCAGACAAGGGGTGTCCCATCAGAGGCAGTAGTATCAGTACCTCCTGATCTACTTCAAACTCCCTCAGCTTCACCTTCTGGTCGTATCTGTCCTTCATCTGAGCTTGTGAACTCTTAAGGTTCCGACCTGCTACCTCCAGGCTCTTTAGCATTCTCTCACGGCTTTCAACAACATACTTTAGAAGCGAGCATGGCATTGTGACTCCCTCCCAGATCTCCTTGACTATGTGGAGGGGCCCCCTGACCCTGTGTCCAAAAACCAACTCGTTCGGGCTAAATCCCAAGCTCTCCCCAGGTACTTCTCTCGCAGCAAATAAAACGTATGGGAGACCTAGATCCCAGTCCTTCCCATTTTCCATGCAATAACACCGCAACATACTCTTGAGAGTCGAGTGCCACCTTTCCAGAACTCCCTGACTCTCGGGATGGTAGGCAAATGACACCACAGACAATATCCCATGTTGCTGCATGGTCTGCTTAAACAGAGCAGAAGTAAAATTGGATCCCTGATCAGACTGGATCTCCTGAGGGTAGCCAAAACGAGAGAAATAGACAAGTAGGTTTTTGACAACAGTCTTAGCCATCCCGTTGCGCATGGGGTAATCATCTGGATACCGTGTTGCTACATCCATTACAGTTAGTACAAATTTATTGCCGGTACTAGTGGGGGGCAAGGGGCCAACCATATCGATAACTACTTCGCTGAAGGGCGGCCCAATGACAGGGATTGGTTGTAACGGGGCTCTCGGGATGACCTGATTGGGTTTCCCAACAACTTGACAAGTGTGACACTGTGACACCCATGACACGACACTCGCCTTTAACCCAGGCCACCCGAAAAGCTTGCTCAGAGCTGCCTCCGTCTTACGTGCCCCCAGGTGCCCTGCCAAAGGCACATCATGAGCTAATCTCAATAAGCTCTCACGGCACACCCTCGGTACTACTAACTGGTCCACTAATCCTGACCCACCATCCCACTTTTTCTTGGGATCATGATGTCTCCGATACAAGATCCCCTCGGACAAGAAAAAATCACCAGGCTGCGCATCCCCATCGCTCTCCAGTTCGACAGCACCATTACCACACGCCCTGACTTCAGGATCTTCCAGCTGCAAGGAACATATATCAGCAGGTGCGAGATTATCCAAGTTCATCTTAAATAATTTATTTCCACCTCCAATGTCCCGCTGAGCCATCCTTTCCTCACGCTGCGCATAACGATGCTGTCGCAGAGTCCCTTCCTGCCCTGCACCTGCACTAGCGGTGACAGGCCCCGGGGCCTCTCCAGACTCTAACATAGGTGCCAATAATGAGTCACCAAGAAACACTGCCGGCTCAAAACTCTCCAATTGACCAACACTTCCCGTTTTCTTGTGACCTTTCCTCCGCGGTTTGATAGACTGAGGTGGTGGCTGCAAGGCTCCGGATGTCTGAGAATGCGTCACAACACACGCCATGGTTTGTACGCTACACTTCTCAACCCACTCCTGTTCCTCCCTACTAACGTCGGCCGCCTTCTCGGCAACGACCAAGGGTGAAACCTTAGAAGCAGGCACCGCAAAGTCGTTGCCGAGGAGGAGGTCGACGCCCCCAACAGGCAAGTTCTCTACAATTCCTACATCCAGCTCCTTCGCCACACCACCCACCTCCAGCTCCATCCGCACCAGCGGGTAGGACTTCGTAGCATTGATCCCCTGAACTACCACCACCCGAGCAGCGTTAATCGGTCTACCAGTAAAGTTCTTTAACAAGGTCTGAGAAGCCCCCGTATCACGCAATAACTTAACTCCTCGCCTTTTGCCAGCCCACCTCACAAAACCATGCCCTCTATGACCCCCAAAGACGTCGCGGACAGGGTTCGAGCCTTCCGGACTCTTGAACACAGGCTGTGTCCCACCCTCTGACGAACTACCCTTGGCAAACTCAGAAGATATAGGCGACACCCCTATGCTGCGGGCCAATGACACAACCTTGTTTGGTGGCTTGTTCGGACAAGCATTTGCAAAGTGACCCTCCTTGTGACATGCGAAGCACTCTTTACTCTTTGGTTTCCCTTGGGAGTGGGAGGTACCATTAGACTTCTTATACGGGACGGTATTTGGTTTATGTTCAGTTTTATTGTCAGTGCTAGATGGTTTTGTGTATTTATGTGTATCAAAATTCTTGGGAGGGGGAGGGGTACGATCCTTTGCACCCGACTCACTCCTAGCTGCTGCTCCGCACCCTCGAATTAATGACAGTCGGCGGTCAGCCATTTCTGCTGCCTCCTGGAGAGTTCTAGGAATGTTTTCCTTTATATTTAATGTTAAGTCTCCACCTGTGCACTTAAAGAACTGCTCCAAGAGAACCAGCTCACTCAACTCCTCAAAAGTAGCTGCCCTCTCAGAACGCAGCCAATGTCGTAGTGCATCAGACAAGTCCCGGGCGTGTTCTAGGAAGGTACTATCCTTGCCCCTAGTAACACCCCGAAACTTCAAGCGGTAAGTTTCTGGTTGTAACTCATAGGCCCGTAGCACAGCCTTCTTTAGCTCATCATAAACTACACAGGACTCTAAAGGTAGTGCATCATACGCTTTTAGCTCCTTTCCTAGGAGTCTTGATGAAACTAATGCTGCCCAATTTTCCTGAGGCCACTGGTGTTCCTGACACTTCTTCTCAAATCGCATAAAAAACTCAGCCACACCTAATTCATCGAACACAGGAACAAGTTTAAGCAGGTGCGACAATGATTGGTCCCGATGTCTGTTACCTCCCCCAATATTTCGCCCTGTTACCTCCACTCGAGATCTCTCCAGCTCCCTGTCAGCCCGATACCTAGTAGACTCTGCCTGCAGTTCAGCCACTCGTATAGCTGTTCTCTCTGCAGCCTCAGCCTGCACACTAGCCTGTCTCTCGGCAGCCTCAGCCTGAGCTCTAGCCTGTCTTTCGGCGGCCTCAACCTTGGCCATCTCAAGCCGAAACAACAAATCTGGAGTCAACCCTTGAGGAGGGGAAGGTGCATTTAATGGAGAGGGTCCCTGTGATTGAAATCCACGCTGCCATTGACCATCAACTTGGGGGTATTACTAAATTCAGGCACCCTGATGTTTGATATGGGGGTAGAGTGGAGGAGGGGCTGGAGACCGGGGCCCCCAGTCGCCTCTCCACCCAGGTCTCTCCCTTCTAAACCCAATATCAAAGTCCTCAGCTGATCTTTCCTCATGCCACTTAAACCCTGGTGACCCTGAAGACCTGCCACACACTTTAAGCCATACTTATTCAGCTTCAACACCCTGGCAGCGGTAAGGGGCACCTCTAAAAATCTTCTAGCACCCTCCTCGCTATCGACTAGCCACTCCACAGGTCTTTCTCCCTCCAAGCCCGTATCGTGACCTGACCCATCACTGTGTTCTGATGTATTAGACATGTTTGTGTACTGCAGTAATTATCACGGTTATAGAATGTGCCTTATCTCCTATGCAAGTATGTATATACTAATGTTATTTAAAGTCTTTAATGTGTTATATTGGTTGCTCCAAAAAAACTCTATGTCCACTGTATTCCTCTAATCATAAGGAATCTCAAAACAAATGACCACTATATTCCTCTGTTCAGTAAATCCTATGCAAGGTCGCCATTTGTTACGTCCTGGGATATATAAACACTGGGCTCTTTCTATTGGACTAGGTATGCGGCAACAAGCAACAACGGAAAACGCTAGATCCAACCCTTATCTATAAACCCAGGCAACAAACCACCCTAAACCGTCAAGAGTCCTGCCTGGACAACGAGGTATCCTATGACTCGGTTACGGGGTGCACGCACTATAGACTGCTGATAGTCAAGCAGGCTATATAAAAGATCACACAATTAAGTTGACTTAAAGCTTCAAGGAAAAGATAGATAACGGAATTAAATTGCAGAAACAATTTAATAACAAACTAGAAGAAAGTACATTTAACGTTACGTTAATTAATACAACTAATCACCCCTGCGTGAAAGAAGGTGAAAGCAAACAGTCCTCAAAACATCGTACAGGTAGACAAGATGCGGGTTTCTAAACTGCATGCAGCTACTGTAGGATCTGATGCTTAGCAAAGAAAGTATGTTACGGATTTAGAGAACTCTTAACTCATAAGCAGGAATAAATACTAGTGATAGGCCATACAGTGTATAATGGCATAGGTATAATTAAATAAAGGCAGCAACTCGCAACATAACCACATACAGGTGTGCTTCTCACTCTTAGTCAGACAAGCCTGCTCGGACAGAGTCTCTAAGCCACACCCTGACTCACAATGCTCACAAAAACGGTAAACTGTGGCACAATAACAAGCATACAGAGATAATAAACCCCTAGCTGTTAATCTGACAGGTGGCAGAGGTCTAGCCGGAAGGATATAGGCTTCGGATACCCGGGCTGAGCCACCTGCTCTAGCCTAGGGACGTTCCCAGGTCTGTGCGCCAAATTACTCTAATTGAAAGGGTGCCCTCTTGAGAGACTCAGATCGCAAGTATCTGACTCTCTCCTGGCGACCCTAAAACAAAAGCAAGACGTGCTAGCGCAGTGCTGAGTGGACTAGGCAATGGCCCTCACACAACACAACGCTAGACACACAGGGACACAGACAAGAATATGCCCCCAGACTCCCACGGGTATCCCAGTAAAGTTGTGCGGGTCCACGGGACTCGCACCAGCAGACTTTACTTAAAGGATCGCAAAAAGCCTCCCCTCCGGTCTAGCCCCTGCTAACCTGACACAAGAACACACTAGCAAGCATGAAACCACCAAATATGAGACAATAAAAAAGCTTCCTAGGTCTCATTAACAATTACATCCCTGCATAAGGCCCAAAATCCTATCTAGTTATCTGAGAGCTCGTCGTTAATACAATAATAGATATAAGGTCTATCAAGGGGATGGGATAATTAAATAGATTGGTGAAGTAGTGGAAAGAAGGTATACGAAGTAAGAGAGAACGTTTCTAAGTGGGGTTGAGAGGGATAGATATCAAGGGGGTCCGAAGGGTACGACAATGAGGTGAGCTCTGAGTCTTGAATCTGTCTGGACCCCCCACTAGGCATGCAGAATACATCCCAGGCTTGGCAACACTCAACACAGTTGCCTGGTCAAAATCCTCTACCCCGTGCGTGAGTCGAAACTAAGCCTAACGTTGCAATCAAATGCATGTGGC
Source organism: Paralithodes platypus (assembly GCA_032716605.1). NCBI lineage: Eukaryota > Metazoa > Arthropoda > Malacostraca > Decapoda > Lithodidae > Paralithodes > Paralithodes platypus. The sequence goes on from CM064495.1 coordinate 22,730,952, forward strand.
AGCGCTTCAGGCTCGTCCCAAGCTGGACTCTCCGCGCGAAGCAACGTCCCAAGCCGGTCTCTCTCTCCCGCTCTCACTAGACTTACATCTTATAATTATATTATAATGAAACAATCAACTATGAGAATAAAATATACTAAGATGCGTTGGTTAAGAATAAGGGCAGCTACAAGCTGTGAAACAACATAAGAATATCCCAGACATTAGTTACGTTGTCGTAGGATATATACTAAGGGAAAACCTGCCGGCCGGCGACCACCAGCCGGTTTCTAAACGGCTGGGCAGCCGACGCGCGCGCATGCCCGCACGTGGTTACTATGCAGAAGCGTCACAATTTTCTATTTATTTTCCTTTGTTTTGTACATATGTTATCTTTTTGTTTATTGGTTTTATAAATACATTGATTCTTGTTGAATTGGTGACATTAATATCTTCCCTTCTTCAATGGTAATTGTAAAGGATATAATAAGACAATGACAATGAAGGATAATAAAATAATAAGATAATTACCATAACTATTTATAATAAATAATACACTATCCAAGTAAATAAGAAATATCTAAATACTTAAGAAATAATACTTTATAATAAGTAATCTTCATCTTATTTTAACCATAACCCGTTGGCGGCGGAAACCGTTCTGGATAAATCATCATAATAAATAATAATAATAATAATAATAATATCATATAATAATTAATCATAAATAAATTATAAATAATCCTACTAATCATAATTAAATCTAAATAATCATTAGTAAATTAAATATGATCTTAAAGTGATTCTGGAACTTATAATCTATCTAGCTAAGCTTCCTTTATGACTAGTACATAATTTTTGAGCTGTCTGATTTATTTGAAGCGAAAGGAAAGCAAGCAACAACAGACAGCCACAATTCTACCAGAGACTTCACAATCATAAAAACTCACTGTTACCACTCTAGTCAAGCTGGTCAACTGCTTCATGGCCGCCAGAGTCCTAATATATATATATATATATATATATATATATATATATATATATATATATATATATACTGTATATGCTATCTACAGTATATGCTCAGGCCCAATCCCCACTTTTCCTATTTTTATTTTCAATAAAATAGAAAATGTAAATAAAAATAGGAAAAGTGGGGATTGGGCCTGAGCATATACTGTAGATAGATAGATGTGTGTGTGTGTGTGTGTGTGTGTGTTGTTTCAGTGATGATAAATACAATAGCTATCATATTTGTCAGCAAATAAACATCTTGTCAAGCTTAGAGGAGTCGGATTTCTATTAAAAAGGTTGCCAGTCCTACCCCTAGCTGTTATATGTATGTATAGCCAAGCAGAACCGAAGATAAAACTTGCAAGTTGCACCCCTAGGAAGTCCAGATCTAACCAGATGCCCAAGGCAGACGAATAACAAACGAATAGAAAACATGTGGCTTTGAGACAATAATAGAGACTGACTTTGCTAAATTTAACTTAATTTAATAATCTATCTATCTATCTATATGCTCAGGCCCAATCCCCACTTTTTCTAGTTATTATTTTTATTTTCCTCTATTTTATTATTATTATTATTATTGTTTTTTGTTTCTTGGGGGTGGCCGACTCAAGACAGAGCAAGAACAGGAAAACACAAGACAAAACAACGAACAAACACAGACAAAACACAAAATTCACACACATCTAGGTCACCCAGGAGAATACCCAGAGACCAGGGTCACTAAGGTCGCTCCATTACTCCCCCGGCCCGCGACCACCTGGAGAGGCTCCGATCTCGGCAGGCAGACATGCAGCGGATCCAAAGCCAAAAGCCCGCCCACCACACTTCCAGGTGCACCCTTCATATTAATCGTCTCCTCGGGCCAGGCGCCTGATGGACTATTATCTAGTCCAACTTGCACCCGACCCCTTCCCCCAAATGACCACGTGTTCACTCAACTATTCACAAGCATTCTCCATTCATTCCTGTTTATTACCACTTCCTTTGCCTGATCTATAGTCATTCCTCTATCATCCAAAGCTTGTCTTACACAGTCTCTCCATCTCAATGGGGGTCTTCCTGCCCTTCTATCTCCCCTTGTATCTGACTCATATATTCTCTTTGTAAGCCTTTCATCTCCCATTCGTTCAACATGACCATACCAGCTCAGCACCCTTCTGTCCACTCTGGCTGACAAATGTTCCTGCTGCCCCACTCTCCTACGTATCTCTTCATTCCTCAATCCGTCTCTACAGGTAACTCCACACATACTCCTCAAGCAGCTCATCTCCATCACATCCAGCTTTCTTCTCTCCTTTATCTTCAGAGCCCATGTCTCAGCCCCATACATCACTGTTGGCACAACAATTCCTTGATACATTGCACTTTTTACTTTCATTCCGAGATTTCTCGCCTTCCACATACTTCCCATTGCTCCAAAAACCTTCCTTCCTTCACACACTCTCTGTTTTACCTCCATTTCCATACCTCCACTCCTGCTTATTGATCCTTCTAGATATTTAAAACACTCTACTTGTTCCAATATTTCCCCATCCAGCCTCACATCTAGATTCACCCTACGATCACCCCTATTACACACCATCACTTTACTTTTATTGACGTTCACCTTCAGTTTCCTCCTCCCACAAACCACTCCAAACTCTTTGACTACCCGCTGCAATTTTTCCTCAAAATCCGCCACCAACGCTGTGTCATCAGCAAACAGCAACTGATTCAACTCCCAATCTCTACCATTCTTTCCTACTAAACCCAATCCTCTTCCCATAGTTCTCATTTTCACCTCCCTCACCACATCATCCATAAACATATTAAACAGCCATGGTGACAATACACAACCCTGTCGCAAACCTACCTTTACCTCAAACCATTCACTCAACTCGCCATGTCCTACTCTTACACATGCTCTGCTCCCTTCATAAAAACTCTTAACTGCTTCCAACAAATTTCCTCCAATTTCATAAATCCTTAACACCTTCCACATATAATAAATACACCAAATTAACCATTTCGATTTTTACCCATATAAACTATGTACTTTAACTTAAATAAAACAGAAGCTTGATTTGATATAATAACCCGCATCAATAAATTATTACGTAATTACATCACGCACGTTCTCATCTTGTGTTTTAGAGCACACGCTCAGAGCATGCATGCCTTTTTACTTCTTACTCAAGTAAAGTTTATTTCTTTATTTATAATTGTGAATTATGAATCTTTATGTTTCTATGTATTGTTCTTTACCATTAATGTGTGAACCTATATTTAAATTTGTATAAATAACAGTGTTGTTTTATACCTAATGTATGACTTGCCTTTGTAAATAATCGTAGTTATATAAACGATACTTATACCTCCCTATTAGTAGAACTCACCAATACCCAGATTTGCTCTAGCATAATAGTACTATAATTTTGTTTTGTGGACTAAGGTCATTTTGGAGCTGAAGTCCTTCAGTTGATTTCTGCGGCAATTATATATTTACATATAAATAATGTGTTTGAAGAAGTAGCCTAGAAAAGATCAGTAGGACTGTTGTTGCTTGTCTTCCTTTGTATGCCTTTGTACAATGATGTTTATTTTTCTTGTAGCTTGACTAACAAATAATACTATCACTTATATATCCAATAAGAAACCCATACGGACGCTATAACAAGTATAACAAAATAATAAACCATTTCAAAAACTGAAAAACTAAATTATACCATAAACCCTCATGCCACCAATACGCCAAAATCATAGAACATTTATAATATCTACTGTATTTTTTGCCCACAGAATCCCGCTAATCAGACAGCCTATTGTGACGCTCGCTGGTGTGCAGAATTGGGCGAGCATTATTCAACATATTTCCCAGAAAAAGTGTTCAGGGTTTGGATGCCACAGGTGAGCTTATTCAGGGTTTGGCATTTGTTGTGTTTATGTTGTATATAGAGGAATGCAAATACCTACAACGACAACAATAGACACATTACACTATCTGGTGCAACGTCTTGGGGGTTATTTTGGTATTTTGTTTAATTATGGAGGGTTTTAATTGTGTTTGCCATTTTCGAACAATGTACTTTTAGTTTACCCACTAGACTTTAAAAAAAGCCTCTCCAGACCCCCTTCAAACTAAAAAAAATCGTCCCCCAGACCCCCTTCAAGCTAAATGTGTACATTTTTCGGTAGAAAAATGTCACGGCCAAAGGCCGGTTCCTCCCAAATTGAAAGCTCGCTATCGCTCGCCCAGGAAACATCGACACCTTATTGGGTTGAACCATCATATAATCGCCAAGCTAATGAGATGAAACGTCTTAAAATCTCCAAGCTAATGGAGTAAAACTGGGAGGATCTAAATTGGCCCGCCCTGCACCTAATAGGGTTAGGTTCTAACTGGGCTGTCTTCATGTCCGGTCTTCGTGCATATCTTCTCGTCTTTCTTAAATGTCCATTATTATATATTGTTCAACTAATTATCGTATCTCCGTCTTATTATTTGCTGCCACTCATATTTTGTCTTATATATCGAGAAATGTGCCATATTCTTTCATTTATACTCATAAAATGTGTATAATATTGTTTCTATCTATTATCTATAAATCTGGCTACCTATCTCTTTACTAGGTATGTTTTATAATATTAACGTATACACACATATGTATACACACATATACTGCATACAGAGTATACAGCATGTACTGTGTATATACTGTATATATATATATATATATATATATATATATATATATATATATATATATATATAGAGAGAGAGAGAGAGAGAGAGAGAGAGAGAGTTACTCAGAGTTACACAGATTGTCAGACCACACAGACCTTGCGGTCCCTAATAGGTGGTCCGGCCCTAATGCTACTAGACAGGGACAGTTTATAGTAAAATAATTGGAAAGCAAAGTAGAAGGCTCTCTCCCTACCCTCTATTCCCTCCGGCTAAAAAGGCGTACCGGAAAATGGGATGAAGTGTCAGGAAATGCCGACAAGGAAGGTTTCTAGAGAGTATAGAAAGAAATTAGTTTGAAAATGAAATTACACAAACCTACTGATTAATTCATATTAATCCAATCTTCATCAGATGATCGTCCAACCCTTTCTTAAGCGTAGAGAGAGATAGAGAGAGATTTCATCTACCTTCCCTTTAGCTTTTGTCGATCTATCTATCTATTGCCTGTCGCGGTGATCCCCGAAGGGGTGGCCACGAACGAACCACCCCCAAGCACCTCTTTCCCCTGTCAGTCGACGCCCCTCCCCCCAACCAGCACCGCCTTCGTTCATATACTTCCTCACTCCATCCTTCCACCTCTCCTTCGGTCTACCTCTCCCTCTCTGTCCCTCCACCTCGCTCTCGTACAGCCTCTTAGTCATTCTCTCGCTTTCCATACGTTCCATATGGCCGAACCATCTCAAGTTGTTCCTTTTCACACTTTCCAGCACATCTACCTCCACACCACACCTCCTTCTTACTTCTTCATTAGTCTGTCTATCCCTCCATGTAACTCCGCACGCACTTCTTAAATATTTCATTTCCACTGCTCTCACTCTTGGTCTGAGTCTCTCAACCAACGTCCATGCTTCGCTTCCGTAAGTCAGTGTCGGCTTTTGTATATATATATATATAAATGAGAAATGCAAAAGACAGAACTGAACAAATATTTGGGTAGGTTAAGTCTGTATATTTTGTTAACCATTACTCTATTTTATTCCTCTATTGTAGCATAAATCCAATTATAAATGGGTCAGTTGGACATTATGACAAGTGTACCTTCAATATATAATTTATCCAATAATTAAACACATTCAATGAAGTGTGAACAAGTGACCCTACTGCAAGGAAAATGTGTGTCTATAGGTGAGTTTGGAAAGATAACTAACGGATCTACACAAATCTAATGTATGATATTATAAAACTCTTACATGCGCTGGCTGTTGCAGACGTGATGTATAAAGAACACGAGGATTATTGATATGTAAAAATAATCTAGGATGGAAAGAGAGATGGATTATATCACTCGTGACATTTGTTCTGTTTGAAATTTTACCAATTATTTCAACTCCTTGCCTTTATTCTATGAGCCAGGATGAGACAGCATTTTTGTGTGACCATGTGTATAATGATTATGTCTATTCCTAAAAGTGTGTAATGATACAGTGTTCTGCTCCATATTTGCAGTACATATGTCTGAGCTAATAGATAAAATGTTCATGATTATTATTATTAATATAATAATTATTATTATTATTATTAGTAGTATTATTACTATTATTAGTATTAGTATTATTAATATTATTATTAGTATTATTGAGATGACGGGGTTGCAAGCAGCCAAGTTAGCAACCCCCTCAAATGCATTCATAAACCAAGAAGAGACTCAACCAACCAGAGCCAGGATAGCTAACATAAAGGAGAGGAAAAGAACGAAGCAAGCGAAGGGCACATATCCGGACCGAGAAAGAAACAACGCAGTCCATCATAATTAATCCACGTTTTCCATGGGATCAGCAAACAAAACAGTCTACCCACATATATCAATGCCCTCTACAGGGACCTACAGGAAATGCAGTGCCACTTATCGAGCATGACCTATTTCCGGGCAAATCACAAGGGCCCCTTCCGGACCAATCACAGGGTCCGGGATACAGGACAAAGGCGTACCCAACCCAGGAACCAGATTTGGATTATAATGAGGAAGAGTTTATGCTAATACCTCATCAACATCCAATGTCATATTTCAACAGATGTGACCAAAAGAACCACCTTTACAGTGCAGAAAATCACCTATATCAACAATAGCTGATAAATAGAGAGTAACGAAAGCCTTGCATGCAACGTGGAAAATCAAGGAAAAGACAAATATATGCAAAACATTTATCCTGCACCCATGAAAGCTTTCTGAAATATGAATGTAATCTTAAGAAATAAAGAATAACTATATCCATGTATTCCCATGTTAATTATATTTTTAAGGCAATTATTAACTTCACAATAATTAAAAGATTGAGATTCCCATGTCCCTACTATGCCGAAATGAATTAAATTAGACTCAAATTATCATCCGAATATAGCCTGACCGAAATATATGACCGATAGGCAAACACGAGGCAATACCTTCCACTAGCTAAGCTTTTAGTGGGTATCTACCAGTGTCGAAGTTACTTCCAAATAGGGCTAGCCATTTTTCCTATAAAATGTTCAACGAGTGTGGCGACCCAGAGGTGTTAGAAGAACTAGAAGTGACCGTCTCTAGCTGTGTGTGAGGGAGGCAGTTCCCTTTGGTGTCCAATCGAAGGAGGAGCTACGAGTCCTACGTCGTCCATATTTTCTCTCGTGGATATTACTTCTCCTCTACATCCATACCCTAAGTGTCTATGTGTTACTATGTTTTGGGAATTATTGTGAAGGTAATGTAAAATATGCAAATGTTCAAATTAACATTATCATAGAGGCCTTTTCCGGACTCTCCTTGACCTAATTTGTTCGCGTATTACGAGAACCTAACTTCTACCTGTGCAGTTTAATTATATATATAATATTCGTTATTTAACCAATTTAAGTCCACGTCAACGTTTTATATATTTTTTACTTACGTTACATACTCTATATTATACGTGATACTTAGTGAACGCTCACAGATTTTATTCAGTTGTGTTAGTATTGATCGAGTGTCCAAGTTCGAAGTGAAGTGTGTAACGAGAAAAATTGTCCTTCTTAAAACTGAACCTCAAACTCCGGACAGTGCTTAGTCCATTTTTCATAAGAGATCACTTACAGTACAAAGTCGCCATTATTAAAAGTAAAACCTGTTCCGTTGAGATTGAATTAATCTATGTTCAAGATTCCTAATCTATATTAGTTCTTGTGAATAATCTGATTCATTACGTTACCCTGTTTATGATATTCTTTCACAACCAAGTTTAGGAATTCTAATTATACATTCCTGTATTCATCAGCCTTTATTCGGCTATTTATAAAACACTAAATCGTTCTGTGTCTTGATAGTATTCTATACTTCACTAACCCGTTTTCCGGTTATTCCTAGTCGCTACTTCGTTCTGCGTCTACTGTATATTTTATCTTATAATTCATCAGCCCTCATTTAGGCTATTATCTGTCACTACTTCGTTCTGTGTCTGATTTTATTTACAGTAGTTTGCTAATTTATTCAAACTCACTGCTCAGATAGCAATTGTTTTGCTATATTTATTCACTACGTGTTTTGTGAATTTGAGTTCCTCCTTGACTGTGATTCTAGCTCATTTACGATTGAATTTATTTTTCGTGTATCGTGTGAGAGATTATTCACAATTATGCTTTTGTAGTTAAATTGCAAATTTAATTATCTTATCACCAAAAGTAAAATTAATTTCATATCTTTTGTTACTGATTTAACGTTGCACTAAATCAAGTATTTATTCAGTACCTTTGACCTTAACCTCTCGCTCGGCAGCTTTGACTGCCTACCTCGCCTGGCGACCTATTTGTATTTCGAGCCACGCTTACCTGTGTGTACCTGAGTAGATGATCTCAGTTACCCACATTACTTAATTATTATTCCTCTCGATATACACTTAACCCGTATATGTATTGTCATCATATATTATGTGTTTATCTTGTATAATTGTATATTTCATGTTTGATGCTTTGTAAGTGACATAATTATTCATGAAGGAGTAAAATTTAGTTAACTCTTTCCAAGTCACCTTTGATTCAACATTGGACCCATACTCTATAGTTGGGATCCGGGTGTGCCATTTCCATGTACCACTGTTTGTATAATAAAAACTAGTGTAACTAGTGTGTTTATTGTGTTTGGAGCGTGATTGAGTAACCTAGAAATATCATTATTCTTGCTAGTTGTGTTCCTGTCGAGAAAGATTTGATTCTAAGTATCCTAAATAAGGAGCTTTATACAGTAGAATGAATAATTAAGCGAGTTGGATTACGACGCATAACAATTATCATTATTAGTATTAGTATTATTATTAATGTGGTGACAAATTTCCCAGCCCATCCCCCGGGAGTTACAGCAATTAGAGAAAAGGTGTGACTCTGCAAACCCCACAGCCAATCAGCGTGCGGCTTTGCCTGAGGGGAAGGAGGAGCTGTACCTGTTGCTTAACTCTGCCCACCAGTGCACTGTTGGCTGGTTACATACCCACCACCTTCACAACTCTCCTACCTTCCGTATCCCATCAATAACAAGTTTATTTCCTTCGGGCAAGCTTCTTACTCCCTTAAGCCCCGAGAAAACATGGAAAAAACACTGCCAGGACACTATTACGAAGAGGGGAAGCCAATTAAGCGAGAATTAATGGATCATAGCAACCACCTGGGGAAAGATCTTACACTCTGCCCGGC
>CM064495.1:24009778-24184159 GCA_032716605.1 Paralithodes platypus
TGTTTGTGCTTGTACTTTTGTTATAGAAAATAAATTTAGGTTAGGTTAGGTTAGTCTAATATACTGTAAATAATATAATAGCTGAAGAAAAAATAATCAAAGTAGTCACACATGCGCATATCCACTCGGCACCGCTGCACCACACCAGCACCGGAGCTCCGTACATGGCCTCCCCTTATCACAACCACCGACCCTCTCTCTCTCTCTCTCTCTCTGCAACCTCGGACAAACACACCATATCGCAACTCGTCAGTGACCGAGCTTGATTTTCCTTGTACGCAGATAAAAATATATATGATCCCCACCCACCCCCCATCCCTTTGCAGCATAAGATATTTACACACGATTATATCAAACTAGTCTTTATGATTCAAGCAATTAACATTCTTATATGTTATATTCGGAGTTACCATTTGGAAATTTTATTAAACTTGCCCTTCCATTATTAAGCAAATATTTTTGTTTATAGGTTACCGTAAACGATTATAATATATAACTTAACCTTCATATTCAAACAAAGAACAACTTACATAGCTTAATTATAAACTTGTATGAATATTATTTGTTTAATGCTTAGCTACCACTAGACGATTTCCTTGTAATTATATACTGTTGCCCTTAAACGAAGGACATTCATTCCCAATCAACCACTATCCTGACACTTAGCCTAGCTGCCAAACAAGACACTGCTGCGCCTCAGCTTTTTAACAATACCTTGTTGTATACGGCTACCATTAATAATATGGTACAGATAAGTCATACAGTTTGGGAGATGACAATTTCTCCACCGATTAAGATGAACGAAATTTATAGGAGTCCGAAATCACCATTAAGATGATAAAAATGCCTGGCATTAGCGAGGAATTGATATAGAAGTAATTTACTATCTCAATTTGATGACGATAATAACAATTTCCCAACATGCCGTAAATAATAGCCCCCCCCCAAAAAAAAAAAAAAAATGAATTAAATGCTACCTCATCTTTATAAATGAGGTAATCAATAATGGCGCTAACCCACACCTATGATGATCCAAGAGAAAGTGGTTCCCTCAGCCCTTTGACACCCCATAATTGATATAGACAATGTACGTTACTTACAAGGCCTAACCAATCGTTTTGATACTCTTGAAAAAGTGGCCCAATAGCTCTTTGACGCTCTGTAACCATAGCTCTTTGACACTCTGTAACCATAGCTCTTTGACACTCTGTAACCATAGCTCTTTGACACTCTGTAACCATAGCTCTTTGACACTCTGTAACCATAGCTCTTTGACACTCTGTAACCATAGCTCTTTGACACTCTGTAACCATAGCTCTTTAACACCCTGCAACCATAACTCTTTGACACTCTGTAACCATAGCTCTTTGATGTTCTGTAACCATAGCGCTTTGATATGCTGTAACCATAGCTCTTTAACACTCTGTAACCATAACTCTTTGACACTCTGTAACTATAGCTCTTTGATGTTCTGTAACCATAACTCTTTGACATTCTGTAACCACAACTCTTTGACACTGTAACCATAGCTCTAACACCCTCTAACCATAACTTTTTAACACCCTGTAACCATAGCTCTTTAACACCCTGTAACCATAACTTTTTAACACTCTGTAACTATAGCTCTTTGACTCTCTGTAACCATAGCTCTTTAACACTCTGTAACCATAGCTCTTTAACACTCTGTAACTATAGCTCTTTGACGCTCTGTAACCATAGCTCTTTGACGCTCTGTAACAATAGCTCTTTGACACTCTGTAACAATAGCTCTTTGACAATCTGTAACCATAGCTCTTTGACGCTCTGTAACCATAGCTCTTTGATGCTCTGTAACAATAGCTCTTTGTCAATCTGTAACCATAGCTCTTTGACGCTCTGTAACTATAGCTCTTTGACACTCTGTAACCATAGCTCTTTGACGCTATGTAACCATAGCTCTTTGACGCTATGTAACCATAGCTCTTTGACGCTATGTAACCATAGCTCTTTGACGCTCTGTAACTATAGCTCTTTGACGCTCTGTAACTATAGCACTTTGACGCTCTGTAACTATAGCTCTTTGACACTCTGTAACCATAGCTCTCTGACGCTATGTAACCATAGCTCTTTGACGCTATGTAACCATAGCTCTTTGACGCTATGTAACCATAGCTCTTTGACGCTATGTAACCATAGCTCTTTGACGCTATGTAACCATAGCTCTTTGACGCTATGTAACCATAGCTCTTTGACGCTCTGTAACTATAGCTCTTTGACGCTCTGTAACTATAGCACTTTGACGCTCTGTAAATATAGCTCTTTGATGCTCTGTAACCATAGCTCTTTGACGCTCTGTAACCATAGCTCTTTGACGCTCTGTAACCATAGCTCTTTGACGCTCTGTAACTATAGCACTTTGACGCTCTGTAAATATAGCTCTTTGACGCTCTGTAACCATAACTCTTTGACGCTCTGTAACCATAGCTCTTCAACGCTCTGCAACTATAGCTCTTTGATGCTCTGTAACCATAGCTCTTTGACGCTCTGTAACCATAACTCTTTGATGCTCTGTAACCATAGCTCTTTGACGCTCTGTAACCATAGCTCTTTGACGCTCTGTAACTAATAAGGACATGGTGCCCCAGCCATGTCGCACCCATTATGCTCTTCGTTGCTGCCGACCCGCCACCACCATCATATTTTGTTGATGAACTAAACCTACAGATGCCCGTGCCATGACTCTTGTTGGCGTGGGTAACTATCGCCGGACGATTTTAATCAGCATAGGATGGACCTATCGGAGCCAAAACGATGAAATCGGCTTTCTGGGACTCAAGGGTTGATATATTGTGTTCCTCTTCCTCACAAATACACACACATCGAAATTTCTAATGTGGATATAAAACTTTGATATCCACTTTTTTTATTTGTTCATTTTATTACTAACTTAGTTCTTCACAAGTTCACTTTAAAGGGTTATTTAATTTGGTTTTCCTTTTCCACACAAGCACACAAATCCAGTCTAAAATAAAATGTACATGGCATATGTATTTTTCAAAATGTTACGTATTTCGAACAATTCAGTTACCGTTATCTACAAGTTATAATTCCGATAAATACAACACTTCACATTTCTTAAGTATTGTAACAGATTGAGCAAGTTCTGTTAATTCCATACAATCCAAATAGATCAGTTAAATCCTTCTGTACGATTTGTATTCATGTTAATCTAGCTAACACCAAGTTATTATATTGAGCTAGGGATCACCTTCACCAAAGCAATACAAATAATTATTAACATTTTGATTCCCACAGGTCTTTAATATAATGACTAAAAGTGTCAATGTATTGCAGGAGCAAGCATACTTATGGGGGGAGAGGGGGGGAGTAGTTTGCTCCCGAGACCTCTATCAAGCTTTAAAAAAATCGATATAATTTTGTATAATTTTCGGTAGAAAAATGTCCCGGCCATCCTCCTATATTACGGACTAGCTATCGCTCGCTAGGAACAAATAGACACCAACATGGCACGAAAGGTCTTAAACTTGACATAAATAGGGCAATGCATAAGTGTGTTGATTTTCGGCGTGAGCGTCCTGGGTTCGAATCCCCGGACTGCCACATGTTTGTTAATTTCATTAATCGAGTTTAGGAGTAAAGTTGGTTGGTGGAGAGAACATAATAAATAACTAACTATGATAAAGGTGTTTGTATTGTTTTCAGTGTATTGTAAGTTATTTAATAGGTTACACACACAAATTTATATCTATTCTATTATATTCACACGATTCAAAGTTAATTAATTACAGTAAGCAAAAGTGTGGATGATTATTAATACAAATGTTCACTAGAGTAAAGTTATTTATATGGCAAAGTGTTGAATTACAAGTTATCTATATGGCAAAGTGTTGAATTACAAGTTATCTATATGGCAAAGTGTTGAATTACAAGTTATCTATATGGCAAAGTGTTGAATTACAAGTTATTCGCTAGACTGTACATTATTAATACAAATGTTCACTAGAGTAAAGTTATCTATATGGCAAAGTGTTGAATTACAAGTTATCTATATGGCAAAGTGTTGAATTACAAGTTATTCGCTAGACTGTACATTATTAATACAAATGTTCACTAGAGTAAAGTTATCTATATGGCAAAGTGTTGAATTACAAGTTATCTATATGGCAAAGTGTTGAATTACAAGTTATTCGCTAGACTGTACATTATTAATACAAATGTTCACTAGAGTAAAGTTATCTATATGGCAAAGTGTTGAATTACAAGTTATCTATATGGCAAAGTGTTGAATTACAAGTTATTCGCTAGACTGTACATTTGTCCATTATAATTCTTTTGAAGGTATATTTTAATGAAATGTTATATAACGAAATTAAGTTGCAACATTTACGTATTCAAGACTCAAGCACACTATTTATTCACTAAATACTGACTTTTGTTATCAAATACCAACTAATTATATACAAACTGTATGTCAATGTTCACTAATAAATCACTATACAGTACAAATATTGCATTTGCTTTCCACTTTAATTTCACTATAATTATAAAGCTTGTATGTTGCCATGCACTAACACATCACTAGGTAGAGTATGTATGTCGATGTTCACTATTAAAACACGAGATAAATGTCGATGTTCACTATTAAACGACAAGATAAATACTGCATTTCGCTATTCACTTAAATTTCACAATATACAGATAGACTCCCGCTGTCCACTGGCGTACGTCTACTTGCCACACTGTCGTCACGAGCAATGATGCAACAAGCTCAATGCCTGGCCTTATATAGCCTCGCCTCCCGCTTGCTGGGGGTCGATCAGCTGGTTGGTACACTTTTTGCTACCTCACCAACTCCCTACCAAGTATTAATATTCAATATGAAACCTCCTAAAATGTAATTAAAGTGTCCATAATAATGTTGGTAATGATAAACTGCTGCAATATAAGCATACATCAGAGTCGTACACAACAAACCAAGGTCACATCACTATTACCAGATCCAACTTCACTTAAACCGAACAATGTATTTTATCCTCCCTAGACCTCCATCACGTAACAAAAAATAATAATAATAATAATTAAACAAAAATAATCATCATAATAATAAAATAAATAAATGCAAAATATAGAAATACCCCCTTCTAGATATATCTGAACATTTTTTTAGTACACAAAAAAATGCTCCGGCCGACGGCCCATCCCCCCTAAATTGTAGGCTCGCTGTCGCTCGAACAGGAAATTAACGACACTTATATGGCAAGGAACGTCTTAATATTGACAAAGAAGTGGGGCGAATGATCTTTAAATAGCCAAAAACGTCTGAAAATCTCAAAACTAATGGGGCTAAACATGAGGGAGAAAGGTAGTTCAGAACCCCCTCCTTAATTCCTTTTTGTATACACACTATTATTACAGTGAAGATGGACAGCTTGAAGCTGTAAGGGTTTCGGATATTCCTGATGTTGTATTTATTTATATATATTTATTCATATATATATATTTATTTAGTTATATAGTTATTCATTTTTATTTGTATACATTTATTATTAATTTTGTATTATATATTTGACTTTTCCAAAATTATAGAAATATTAGCTGGATTACTTTAGTCATGGTTGAGCTATAAAGGTTAGTATTGAAGATTGTTGTTCTAACTATAATGAATGGACTATAGTAACGGGTTAAATGAAACACTTGAGTGCGGTCCATGAAGAGTGATACAGTAGTAATATAACATTACACCGGTTATGAGCGAGGTTGTAGGGGGACTATAGATTTTGACTGTATCATGTGCTGAAGTCTCTGATAACATGCCTCAGAATGGATTAATAGCTGGGAGGTGTGGCAGAGTGGTCTTGCCACTGGACTGGTAATCCAATGGACCAGAGTTCGAAACCCAATATGTCAATGGGAAGATATTATTGGGATAGAATTTGTGCTGTACCTAGTTTCAGTGCATTACCACAGCACACCGAAATGCCAACAAAAAATACCCTCATTGTTTCCTGATTAAATAGCACGTATGAATAATCCCATATTCAAAATATGCTACAGGGGGGCAATGCCTAGTGAGTTAATTGCTCAATAGGTGGCGTTCTGAGAGTGAGGGTCTGAGACTGTGAAGCGCAGAGGCGGGGCAGCTTCAGAGATGGGATTGCTTCGAGCCGGGGTGCTTCGCATGTCTCACTCAATAGACTGGAACAAGACCTCACGGGCCTCACCGTGTTCAGCGGTTGAGTGTGCAGGCTCTCAGCCTATGCCCGAGAGGGAGTAGTTGGAATATATAGAAAACAAAATACATGGTTAACACCACAACACTGTTTAGTATCTAGTGTAGGCTCTCAAAAGCCATTCCTAAAATGAATGATTTTGTTCTTCTTTTTTGTTATTCATTATATAAATATTTACATCGGGATAAAATAATTAATGGCCTCTATTATTCATTAAAACAAAATAATAGGAGTAATAAACATTATAAATATTCATAATTACATTTCAGTCAATATAACTATACTTGTAAAGAGAACACCAAGGAGGTCAACGAATTTCAATGAGTGACTACGCATATACTAGTGGTCACGACTATATCTCGTTAGGATTCGGTACAAACACAAATGAGTGTAAGGGAACTATTGAATGTGACTGTACCTGTGTGGGGAGGTCGGAACTTACTTTCTCTTGCTGTCAACATGAAGACGTGCCCAGACACACACCTCACCTCACCTCACCTCTCTCTCTGTCTGTCTCTCTCTCTCTCTCTCTCTATATATATATATATATATATATATATATATATATATAATATATACTGTATATATATATATATATAGATATATATAGATATATATATATATATATATATATATATAGAGAGAGAGAGAGAGAGAGAGAGAGACTTGAGGTGCGTTCTAAATATATTGACTTACTCCTAATATATTATGCTATGTTATGGTATACGTATAAATCAGCTTAATATTGGGCGAATTGTGTTGAAATGTGAGTGACGAGATAGCAGGAAGGTAATGACGTCACACATTGTTTACATTGTCTGGTGGTTGGTGGAACTGGGAACTGGTCTACAGGTCGGTGTGTTTCCCAAATCCCCGTCTGCGCTCTCGGAAAATTCCTCTGACTCTTCCTCGTTGTTTACCCTGACGCTGATTAAACTCTTTAACCATACGACAATTTACATACTTAATTAATGCTAATGCCATTTATTTTACAGCTTAAGAAGGCCCTCTAGGAATTAAAAGGTTAAAATTAAAGTAAAGGGAAAGCTACGGGACTTCTGCTAGGCTTGGCTCTAACGCAGCACTGACTTAATATAATTTTAAGAGAGTGAAATAATATATAAATTTAATTCAGAAGCTGCCTGAACAAAATTGCCAGAAAAAGCGCTCGTGTGACACCGGCTTTACCCAGCCTACTACACAGGGAATGTTTATATTTTCCAGGTTGGCACAGCTTACCTTCCCGGATGGAATGTCACATAATATGTTCACTAATACCATATAATATATCTATATATATATGTACTGCTTGGTGTGACGTGACCACCCATCCGTCTCTCTGTACTCGGGAAGCGAACTCAAGTTCTCTTGGTTGTGAGTCGAATGCTAACTAACGGACCACAGGACATCTTGGTTAATAATCCTCACTCTGATAATTCATTCACAAGTAAAATATAATGGTCTGGTGGCAACTATAAAAAAAATACCAATTGTAATAATTAAGTCCTTCAACACGATTGTATAATACCAATTGTAATAATTAAGTTCTTCAACACGATTGTATAATACCAATTGTAATAATTAAGTTCTTCAACACGATTGTATAATACCAATTGTAATAATTAAGTTCTTCAACACGATTGTATAATACCAATTGTAATAATTAAGTTCTTCAACACGATTGTATAATACCAATTGTAATAATTAAGTTCTTCAACACGATTGTATAATACCAATTGTAATAATTAAGTCCTTCAACACGATTGTATAATACCAATTTTATTTTGGCTAACTCATACATTTTCTATTTATGTTAGACAGAGACTCTTGGGATGAAAGGGGTATAATGGAAACTCAATTAATCCTTTGACTCCAACAGATCCCTTCCTAACTGAATACAATCGTTAATAATGATAACCAATATTCTATGAAGAAAGGCGTCATCGAACGGAAAGGGTTAAAGCGTCTGGTGGTCGCTAAACCTTTGTCATACCGTTCATAGGTATCTGACATTTCCAAGGGTCATTCCTAAGATGAATAAAATGGTCTAGTGTAAGTGTTAGCCTTACTAAAATATAATTGACGCCCCGGTACTGAAGGCATCCAACTCCTACTGTAAATGTTTGTCTTGGAAGAGAACCCAAGCAACTGTTGACAAATAACATAATAGTAATAATAACATAGAACGTTTTTAAATGGTCGTCTCGTTATTATTTTACCCCTTCTCCCTCATGTTTAACCCCATTAGTTTTGACATTTTAAGACGTTTATCCCATTAGTTTGGCGATTTTAAGACCTTTGGTTCCATTTTGTGTCAATTTTAAAACCATTCATGCTTTTTAGGTGCCAATGTATTTCCTGGTGAGCATACCCATACCTACCTGTCTACCTCCTTACAATATACGGGGATAATATATTTTGTCTATCTTTCAATATATTAATATGACTAGGAGGGGTACCCGGCGTTGCCCAGGTTTAAATTCTACTACCATAATCACCATCATCAATCACTACTACCACAATCATCACAATACTACTACTACCATAATCACCGGCCTCGACCTCCCTGTGCCTCATTAAACGGCGACCTCGATTTCGGCCGCTAAATGACCTCTGATTTTGGATCTGACCTCATCCGTACCCCCATTTTGGGGAGCTGCGAACAACTTTCGTTCCATACACCTTTTCGATCGGAGGCCTCCTTCTGCCCCAAACGGCCATTGTTTTTGCATTTTTTTTCGCTCCCGTATACTACATAAGTTCTGCCGAAAATTTTATTAAACAAAAGTGTCTCTGATTTCCACTAAACTCGCCTAAAACCATCTCCAAAGCCTGGGCTTTCCAACGGTGCCCCACACTCCCACCTGGCACCAAAACTGTGGGAGGAGTTTAGTAACAAAGGTCGGGTAATTGACAAACAGACAAACATTGACCTTTATTTATTAAGAAGATAATTATCTATATATTTCTATAACTATATATACATTAATTTATAAGTCCATTTCCCATTATGGTCTCTTATATACTCATCAGTCTACTGTATGTACGTATAAACAAAGCAATTAATCAGTTATCTGTAAAAGCTGCTAAATTACCTAACAACAATGTTCTCAAATGTACAACTACACGTTTACCGAATGTATATCCCTCCCTTGACAATGTTCACTCAATCTATCTTACAGTGTATTTAGCCCTTGACAATGTTCACTCAATCTATCTTACAGTCTATCTAGCCCTTGACAATGTTCACTCAATCTATCTTACAGTGTATTTAGCCCTTGACAATGTTCACTCAATCTATCTTACAGTGTATCTATCCCTTGACAATGTTCACTCAATCTATCTTACAGTGTATTTAGCCCTTGACAATGTTCACTCAATCTATCTTACAGTCTATCTATCCCTTGACAATGTTCACTCAATCTATCTTGCAGTGTATTTAGCCCTTGACAATGTTCACTCAATCTATCTTACAATCTATCTATCCCTTGACAATGTTCACTCAATCTATCTTACAGTGTATTTAGCCCTTGACAATGTTCACTCAATCTATCTTACAATCTATCTATCCCTTGACAATGTTCACTCAATCTATCTTACAGTGTATTTAGCCCTTGACAATGTTCACTCAATCTATCTTACAGTCTATCTATCCCTTGACAATGTTCACTCAATCTATCTTACAGTGTATTTAGCCCTTGACAATGTTCACTCAATCTATCTTACAGTCTATCTATCCCTTGACAATGTTCACTCAATCTATCTTACAGTCTATCTATCCCTTGACAATGTTCACTCAATCTATCTTACAGTGTATTTAGCCCTTGACAATGTTCACTCAATCTATCTTACAGTCTATCTATCCCTTGACAATGTTCACTCAATCTATCTTACAGTGTATTTAGCCCTTGACAATGTTCACTCAATCTATCTTACAGTCTATCTATCCCTTGACAATGTTCACTCAATCTATCTTACAGTCTATCTATCCCTTGACAATGTTCACTCAATCTATCTTACAGTGTATCTAGCCCTTGACAATGTTCACTCAATCTATCTTACAGTGTGTCTATCCCTTGACAATGTTCACTCAATCTATCTTACAGTCTATCTATCCCTTGACAATGTTCACTCAATCTATCTTACAGTCTATCTATCCCCATACCTCGCCTGTTGTTAGTACAATTCGATAGCGTTAGCCTCCAAGATTCATATATTTCTAGCTTAGGCCTATACAATTTGTTTCCTTCCCATAAACTATTCATTATAAGAAAGCCAGAAATCATAACCCTAACTTCTTGTAACTCAGGGAGGACTGAAGCAAACTGGTTGTCATTTCCAAAACCTCTTAATGGGGTGACTCTTCACAAATGGTACAAATAACACAGGAATTACTGAAGTCTTTTTCAGTTGCGAGAGGTTGATCGAGATTTCTGGCCCACTTTATGTATTTATCATTTTATATACGGTATTTATTTATCATTACATTTTACTAATATATTACTATTATATACGGTATTTATTTATCATTACATTTTATCTATTTGTTATTCATTTTGGCAGTCAAATTTGGTATGCAAATAAATAACTGCCAAATATTTCTCACGGTTTGTATAACAATTCGATATCGCTGGTCTCCAACTACCATCTATTCCAGTTTACTAAATATTATACTTCTTCCTTGACTATCTACAGATTTGTTACCTCTATCAACGTTCTAATCAGTCCATTTATCCAACGTTTTGTATAGGGTAGGCTAGCCATTCCGTACGCGATGGTCCCATGAGAAACTATGAAATGCGATAAAACATACCCGGTACTTAACTACAAAAATACAGAGTAGAGTAGAGTTAATAAATCTAGCATCAAATTAACCTAAACCATCGTAATTTTGGACACTAAATCTATTAATCTAATTCAACCATATAGTGGCTGGTTCTGCGTACTTAATAGACCAGCGTATTCTAATTGGCTAGTGAACCCTACAACAGATGGACTACCAAGGTGCTATAACGTGCCAACCTTCCAGTTAACTGAATGTGTTCCCCTCCATGATAACTGACCGTCCCTTTTGTTATGCTGACCTTTGTGTCAAACACTCAGTAACCCACCCCCGAAAAAAAAGTTAAATATAATAATAATAATAATAATAATAATAATAATAATAATGATAATAATAATAATTTTAATAATAATAACACTATATATAATGATATGTTAACACAATGTGCCTACTAAATGAATTAATAATACAAAAATAATAAACAATATCCGAAATTCCATGTCAGTTTGTCCATACTGCTTGGAATATTTTTTCAACTGTGTCTACGCCATCGTAAGCTGGAGGGAGTGGTGGGTGAGAAGGAGCCTTCTGCTTTACCATACTATCCTTTTCTTTACCTATTAGCTAGTAGCTTAGCAGTGTAAATATCGTAACTGCCCCAAAAGGACCAATAGGTATGTTCCATTTTGTAAGTCCATTGTATTCCTTCTCCTCCTCCTTACCACCCTCCAGAACCCACACGGACCCTCCTCCTCCTTCTTACCACCCTCCAGAACCCACGCGGACCAAGGTTAAGGGGGCACCCTTCCTTGGGTTTCCTTGTTTGATGTACCTCACAGAAGGTTAACATTAGTAATTAGTCTTCAAATCCTTCAATACAATAGCGTCATTTACATTGCAGGGATTAACCAGCTCTCAAATGTTCAGATTACTTTCATGAGAGCCTCGTTCATAAACAGGTTTTCGGCTGTGGCAGGTTTTTACCGAATAATGAACACATTTATCTCGAAGGGGGGTCTTGGGGTATTGTGTTAAGGGGAAAGTGGCTTTTTTCATATCTATTCATTATTTTTATTAGTTTCCTAGCTAGACCTCCATCAAGCTTAAAAACACATCCCCGGGCCTAGACCCACCTTCAAGATAAATTCGTATTTTTCTTTTCTTTTTTAGAAAAATGTCCCGGCCGAAGGCCGATACTGGTTATTTAGATTGTGGTCCCTCCTACAATTACAGGCTCGCTATTGTTCACCAGAAAACAATCGACACCTAAATGGCATGCAAGGTCTGAAAATTTACAATTAAATGGGGCGAAAGGTCTTCATGAGGGGAGGTGTGGCAGAGTGGTCTTGCCACTGGACTGGTAATCCAATGGACCCGGGTTCGAATCCCAATATGTCAATGGGAAGATATTATTGGGATGGAATTTGTGTTGTACCTAGTTTCAGTGCATTACCACAGCACACCGAAATGCCAAAAACAAAATACCCTCATTGTTCCCTGTATGAATATTCCCATATTCAAAATATGCTACAGGGGGACAATGCCTAGTGAGTTAATTGCTCAATAGGTGGCGTTCTGAGAGTGAGGGTCCGAGCCTGGGGAGTGAGACTGTGAAGCGCAGAGGCGAAGCAGCTTCAGAGATGGAGTTGGGTTCGAGCCGTGAATAGGTGCTTCGCATGTCTCACTCCCTAGACTGGAACAAGACCTCACGGGCCTCACCGTGTTCAGCGGTAGAGTGTAAAGGCTATCAGCCTATGCCCGAGAGGGAGTAGTTGGAATATAGAAAAGAAAAAAAAAATGTAGCTAAACTAATGGGTGAATGTCTAAAAATCTGAAAACTAATGGTGTAAAACATGAGGGAAAATGAGGGCTAGAAAAAGGCCCATTAAACTTGATGGAGGTCTAGGGAGAAAAAATAAATAATTAAACACAATAATATATATATATATATATATATATATATATATATATATATATATATATATATTATAATTATATATTGTATAATTATATAAAATAAATAAATGTAAATATATAAATAAATATAAAAATATGTACATAAACAAATAACTAAAAAAAGACTCCCCTTACGTGACCACTTGTAAGTTTCGGGCTATAAGGAAGTTGGAGCTGTAGGCAGCGATATCTAGTTGAAGAACCAGCTGAAATGCGGTTGTAGTACATGTTTAAAGTCATTGCACCAATTTCAACCAACTTTGTATCCATAGCAAACTCGCAATATTGTTGTATTGCAGCTAAGTTTCAATATTGTTGTATTGCAGCTAAGTTTCAATATTGTTGTATTGCAGCTAAGTTTCAATATTGTTGTATTGCAGCTAAGTTTCAATATTGTTGTATTGCAGCTAAGTTTCAATATTGTTGTATTGCAGCTAAGTTTCAATATTGTTGTATTGCAGCTAAGTTTCAATATTGTTGTATTGCAGCTAAGTTTCAATATTGTTGTATTGCAGCTAAGTTTCAATATTGTTGTATTGCAGCTAAGTTTCAATATTGTTGTATTGCAGCTAAGTTTCAATATTGTTGTATTGCAGCTAAGTTTCAATATTGTTGTATTGCAGCTAAGTTTCAATGTTTATGGTTCCAACTTCCTTCAAGTCTAAAATCGCAAATGGTCAATTGAATTAAACTATCCCAAACTGAACATTTACAATAAAGTATTTATATACGATGAAAGGAATACAATATTACTTCGCACATGTAGAGAGAGCAAGTCATACGTAATTAGTGGGGTTTATTGATAATTCAAACGGCTGTTTAAAATTGTGTGTCAATTAACCACTTGTGAGTTTCAGGCTATAAGGAAGTTGGAGCCGTAAACATCGATATAAAACAGAAATGCAATAATAATGTAGATTTCTGATGGATAGCAAGTGAAATACCGGAATTATCGATCACCACCATGCCGAGCCAGACAGGCAGAAAACAAAAGAGGAAGATGGAGAGCGAAGGGGAGACAATACCAAAAAGAAAAGACAACGAGGAAAACAGACAACCAAAGTAAACGAAGAATAACGGGAAGAACACTAAGGCGGAAATGTTCCCGAAATTGGAAGAGAGGAACAAAAGATAACAAAAGAGAGAAGAGGCCACACACCCTAGAACGAACGCAGACAAGGAGAAAGAAGGAAAGGAGAAGCAGCCAAAACACAGGGAGAATTCACCTCATAAAACCTACAATGAACGAAACCACCACCATGAAAGGAAAGAGAAAAGGAAAGAAGGAGGGCAACACCATGGCCGCCCAACACTAAACTAGCCCCGCATCACCTCACCACTCGAGAGGCGAGAATTGCCGCCATCATGCCCACTCTGCCGACCACGCCCGGAAAAAGTATAAGAGTCACCATCAGCACTTCTGGGAACAAAGAAAGAAAGGCGATCTACAAAGAACCAAGAGAGGAGAGACGAACGCCAATATTCCCCCACATGATGCGCCGCTCTTCTGCGCAGGTCCACCACCATCATGGCAGGAACTTTTGAGGGGTCTACCTCAACCCCCTAATCTGCCCCCCCTGCACCTATGACCTTCTGACCTTCAAAAACCCTCCCTGGGACATAGCAGCCGACGTCATGACCATCTCGACGAAACCAGGGTAGAGTCAGCAATTTGAGGGCTCAAAGAATTGCATGCAAGTTTTGAGTCTAAGCATTACCCTCTCATTCGTCTGTGTTTACATGCCGTGGCAGTACACCTGATGGTCTGAGAGTTGTTTCCCCTACTGGTGAACTTTTGTTTTTCACACCATGGTGTTCTGAAAACATTAGACTCTCTTTTAGGCTTGCAGTTTTGACACTGAAAGTGGAAACAAGGACATATCCCCAAAACACTTTTAGGATCAATTCAGTACCGGTACTCTACCAAAACTCTTGGAGAAGTCTTCGCCATGACAAGACAGCTACAATAGTTCGGGCTTTGTGAGACACCGTCACCTAAACGGCACTCTGCATAGAAAGTCCATACAACATATGTGCCAGAACCATGGTCGAGGGCATATGCTTGTAAAAAGGCCTACAAATTTGATCACCTGGGTTCTTTGAACACTCTTATAAAGGTCAAAGGTATTTGGGAAAGTTAGTAAGGTCATGATCATACTTCTTCCCCACGTTAGCCTGGTGATTTGTTACTCTGTCATGACACAAGCGACTTTTCATTAAAGAACCCACACCCAAGAGTACCGAAACAGAACTTCACCAACGACTGTATAACGGTCAGGATAGTCGAGCAGCCATAGCTTGGGACATGTCCTCGCTCATGCTCACGTTCATCTGGTAGTACGCCCCCTGTGTCATGACATAAGGAACTACTATTAAAGGCCCCAAACAAACTAGTCCATCTGTAACTCTACCCCATTGACCACACGGCAGGACCACCTAAGCGGCTCGACAGGACCAAGGGAAAGGAATTTGAAATCAATACTTCAACCACCAATGCTCAGTATGTCTCCGAAATTTACTCAGTGTTAGAATAGGAGTGCTAGTGAACTCTACAAGTCTGTTGTGGATCCTCGTCCGTGCTCGGCGTATATATTGTGTATTTATTCCATATTATAAGTGTAAATTGTATTAAAGTGTATTGTACTAAGTGACCATTAATAAGAAAACTCATATGTATCCTTTGCGACTTTAGTGCATGAGTAGTTTGGCTTTAGTTTCTCCAGTCAAGCAAGAACCTACCATTGTCCAATTAAACTCCAGTAAAAAAAACTGCCAGAACAGCAAGTATGAACTTGGTTTTATGTATTTATACAGTATATGCAATACAACCATATTTTATCTCATAATTCTACAAAGTATCGATAACTTCAACTTCCTTATAGACTGAAATTAGCAAGTGGTCAATTTCAGATATAATTATCTTGGGTAAAGTAAAGTTAGAAGGATGAACTGGTATGGGTGCCTTTATCATTGTATAAAGGCTATAATTAGACCAGTAATACAACGCACAACATAAAACTACCTCACTGAACCTTTTAACTCCCAAGGGTCTTTCCTAATCTGAATAAAGTCGTCTAATGATAGCCAGAAGAAAATGTAACGAAATGTATCATCGTACTGAAGCACTTATCCTTTTCAATCAGATAATTAATGTATCTTCTTTTATCCTACCTAAGCCCAGACGATTTTGTTCAACTTAAGAAGTAATTTTGATTTGAACAACGTTTTCGAAAATGTTACAAATTTTAACATTCATTATTTAACACGTCTATAAAATTAATGATAAATGTGTTCCACAAAACATTTATATTCTAGCTACCCCCAAATTATTTGAATCAACTTGGGAAAGATTCTCTAGTTAGAGGATAACATTTATTGAAGGGGGTGTTCTTTATGGACCCTCTTCTCCCTCATTTTTAGCCTGATTAGTTTTGAGATTT
Organism: Paralithodes platypus; assembly: GCA_032716605.1. Taxonomy (NCBI): domain Eukaryota; kingdom Metazoa; phylum Arthropoda; class Malacostraca; order Decapoda; family Lithodidae; genus Paralithodes; species Paralithodes platypus. The sequence goes on from CM064495.1 coordinate 24,026,188, forward strand.
TACGACGTTCGCCCCATTATTTTAGCGAGTTTAAGACCTTTCGCCCCATTTCTTTGTCAATTTTAAGAGCTTTCATGCCAATTAGGTGTAGAATATTCCCTGACGAGCGGTAGCTAGCCTGTAATTTATGAGGAACCGGCCTTTTAGGCCGGTTAATTATTCTACTGATATACATTATATTTGTATTTTATTTTTTTATTTTGTATTTGTGTTAAGCTTGTTGGAGGTCTAGGGAGGTGGGGCAGAGTGGTCTTGCCACTGGACTGGTAATCCAATGGACCCAGGTTCGAATCCCAATATGTCAATGGGAAGATATTATTGGGATGGAATTTGTGTTGTACCTAGTTTCAGTGCATTACCACAGCACACCGAAATGCCAAAAAAAATACCCTCATTGTTCCCTGATTAAATAGCATTGTATGAATATTCCCATATTCAAAATATGCTAGAGGGGGGCAATGCCTAGTGAGTTAATTGCTCAATAGGTGGCGTTCTGAGAGTGAGGGTCCGAGTCTGGGGGATGAGACGGTGAAGCACAGAGGTGAAGCAGCTTCAGATAATGGAGTTGCTTCGAGCCGTAAATGGGTGCTTCGCATGTCTCACTCCCTAGACTGGAACAAGACCTCACGGGCCTCACCGTGTTCAGCGGTAGAGTGTGCAGGCTGTCTATGTCCGAGAGGGAGTAGTTGGAATATGGAAGGAAGAAAAGAAAACAGAAAACAAAATATATATATATATATATATATATATATATATATATATATATATATATACAGTATATATGTTTTATAAATATAATAACAATAAAAAATTTCACCTTATCCTCTTGATTCCTAGAGGTTCGCCCTAAGCATCGTACAATCACTTGGCAATAGCACTAAGAAAATAAAGAAAGCATTGTCTAACTTAAGTGGGTAACGCTAGCTAATCCCACGGTTGAGAGATGTGTGTGGTCTTTAATGTTGTTTTGAATTAGTATTGTTTTTTTTATTGTTTATGTAGTTTTCGGGGTTTTCTTTTTAGTTTACCCCTTGACCTCCTTCAAGCTAGTTCCCCGCCACTCCGGACAGATCCCGGTTTTTGCTAAATTACAGGTTCGCCAAGGAAATTATTGACACCTGAATGGGGCAAATCATCTTATAATCGCCAAACTAATCAGTCAAAACAGTTTAATAGGGTGATATATACGGATGTCATGAGAAGGAGAATGGAAGGGGGGTGGAATTAGACCCGAGGGGGGTCTAATTCCGTATAGATACAGAAGACGTCAAGAAGTATTATTGTGGGCACCTTGAGGAACTAGTCAGGTGTTTGGTGAGTACCGGTTACCTTACCTTTGGATACCTTTGGATGTGTTCGCCGCTCCTCTAGCGGCACCAAGGAGCGCGACACCCCTCGTTATGGGTGGTGATTTGGTGCAGTAGACTGTTTGAAGCGACAGCTCGCTCCCTTGCGAGGATGGGCTCGTCTGGCACTTTTTGCAGTTCGACATCTAGGGCTCTCTTGAAGTTGTCTAACGAGATGTCCCTCATGTCTCTTACTCGCCGTGGGAGTTTGTTGAAGAGACGTGGGCCTCTGTGTGATAACCAGCCCTCTCGCAGAGAGCCCATAGCACCCCTGTTATTCATCCGGGGGATTTCGCATTCCCAGCCTCTCCTATCACTGAATTTCATGACTATCGGAGTATGTAGGTTTGGTACTAAACCCTCTGCGATTTTCCACGTGTATATTATTAGATAACGTTCTCTTCTACGTTCCAGTGAGTACAGATTCAGTGCTCTTAAACGCTCCCAATAGTGTAGATGTTTTATCGAACTTATATGCGAAGTGAAATTTCTTTGTACACTCTCTACGTCATTTATTTCACATGCTTTGTATGGGGATGTTAATACGCTACAGTATTCAAGCCGCGGTAGCACTAGAGATTTGAAGAGCGTTATCATAGGCAATTCACCGCGTGTTTTAAAAGTACGCAGAATCCAACCCGTTAGACGTTTCGCAGCCGCCACTTTGACCTGGTTATGTACTTTGAAACCCATATTTTCAGACATTAATACCCCAAGGTCTTTCACACTGTCTTTCCGTTCTATTATGTGGTTAGATTCTGTTAAGTAATTTGTAATTTCTTTAACACCATTATTATCTCCGTACCGTATTAATTGGAATTTTTCCTCATTGAATTGCATGTTGTTTTCCCTGGTCCACTGGAACACTACATTCATGTCTTCCTGCAGTCGGCCCGTGTCCTCTTGTGTGTTTACTATCTTGCTTAATTTTGTGTCATCAGCAAAAGACGACACCGTACTGTGTCTGGTGTTGGTATCTATGTCGCAAATTAGTATGAGGAACAGAAGGGGCGCTAGCACTGTTCCTTGGGGCACTGAGCTTTTGACATCCGAAGGCTCAGAAGTGACTTGGTTTACTGCTACCGATTGTTTTCGGTTTACGAGGAAATTGTATATCCACCGTCCGATTTTCCCAGTTATACCTTTTGCTTTCAGTTTGTGGGCTATTATACCATGGTCACATTTATCAAATGCCTTAGCAAAATCGGTGTAAATGACATCCACGTTTTTCTTTTCTTCTAGCGCTTTAAGAATTTTGTCATAGTGTTCCAAAAGTTGTGAGAGACATGATCTTCCCGCTCTGAACCCATGTTGACCGGTGTTGTGTAGTTCATTTGTCTCCATGAATGTTGAAATTTTGCTTCGCAGGACTCGCTCGAAAACTTTAATGATGTGAGAGGTTAGAGCTACCGGGCGGTAGTTTTTTGGTAGTGCTTTACTCCCTCCTTTATGCAGTGGGGCAATTATTGCGTTTTTCAAGCTATCTGGTATGTCACCAGTGTCTAGACTCCTTCTCCACATTATAGCCAGGGGTTTTGAGAGGTTTTCCTTACATTTTTTCATTAGGATCGAATTCCAAGAGTCCGGGCCTGGTGCCGAGTGGGATGGCATGTTGGAAATGGCCTCTTCTATGTCTTTTGGTACTGTAAAACATACCAACCTTCCTACCATGGGAACTTTTGGGTCTTCACTCTTACCTTATCCTCACACACTACAAATATTTTATATTCTTGCATAAAGTAAATATATCTAGATATTTATGTGATTCCAAACATCTCTCTCTCTCTCTCTCTCTCTCTCTCTCTCTCTCTCGGAGATAGATACATAATTATAAGGAATAGTTATTATCTCAGAGACATTGCGGTCTATTCCAGGGAGATATTCGAAGTGGAAGGAGAGAGAATGTGTAGTATTACACTCATTGCAGAGAGAGAGAGAGAGAGAGAGAGAGAGAGAACAGTGTATACGTGACAAGTGCCACGAATGTCACCAGTGTTCCAGGCACTGACCCTGACTAGCACTGTGTATCCACCAACACCCGCACACACCAACACTCACACCCATACACTCTCTCTCTCTCACCCACACCCTCCCTCTCTTTCACACACCCATACGCTCGCTCTCGCTCTCTTCCTTGATTATTTTCCGTTGGAGACACGCAGCGAGGTCAGTTCATTGACATTTTTAAAATAGTTAATGGGTTTGACAATGTGGATTCTAGCAAAATGTATAGCCTCATTACGAATACACCACGCAACCATGGCTGGAAATTAGAATTGAAAAGTTTCAGAACTAGTATTTGTGGAAACTTGTTCACATATAAGATCTGTTCTACCTGGAACAAACTGCCTTCAGAAGTTGTAAACAGTTCTTCAGTAGAACAGTTCAAGAAGAGAGTAGATAATATTTTGCACACTCTGTAATGAGTGTATTGCACTAAACAGTCTCTCTCCTTTCACTTTGAGTATCTCCCCGGAATGGACCACAAGGTCTCTGAGATACTAACTATAACTTGTAACTCACACCCTCTCTATTTCGATGATTACTTTGGCGATTACAAGATATATCGCTCTCTTCAGGTGTTGATTATTACTTAGGGGAGTGATAGCGAGACCGAAATTGAGAGTAATCCTGGTCGGAACATTATTCTATACCCCAAAAAGGAAACACAATTAGCTGTAGGGGGATCAGGTAAGGGAGGGGGGGGGGGGTTCTTATATTTGTATACTGTATATCTGATTATTATCTTGTATTTATTTTTTGTTTAGTTAGAAGGGAGTCTGTTGAGCATATTTTAGCTTGAAGGGGATTTGGGGAGGTATTGTTTTTAGTCTAAGGGGTCAAAAAATAAATAAAAATAAAATAAAAAACAAGCCCCCCCCCCCCCACACACACACACGCGCCACCAAACCGTCTGTTCAGCTAGTGTTAATTTGTGTATTGTTAATGACATATGTTGGAACTAGAGATACAGACCAACCCAAGGTGATCATACTGGAGGCAGAACATGACTATCCGGTGTGACTCTTATAACATAGGTCACGGATACATTAACATACTGAGAGAGAGAGAGAGAGAGAGAGAGAGAGAGAGAGAGAGAGAGAGAATGAATGAGTGAGAGTGGGTCAAGGTTGGGTACAGGATAAATCGATGGGTAGAGCGCTTGATAGATAAATAGAATAGGTGTATGTACAGTTTACCGCCCGCCTTTCAACACACTCCCACCCATATTCTGTTTAACTTTAACCCAAAAGTTAACCGATTTTTCCAGCCTTTGTTTTATTCAACAAGTAACCTTTGGAACTCTCTCCCTCAATCTGTCTTTACCTTATCCTAGGACTTAAACTGCATCAAGCTCCGTTTGTCCAGACATTTTGACTCTTAACGTACGTACAGTTGGTCAAGGATGAAAGTATACAGTTTTTCGTCTGCTATAGCCACACATAGTTTGTCATGTTGGCAGCCCTGGTAGCCATATCTCAGAGCCCGAGCTCAGATGTTCCGAAAACGACCTGAGACCGCTCGGAACCATGCTCTGTCCATGCCCGATAGGCTTCAGGCAGTGATAAACAGGATGGGGGGATGGGACAGATATTGAATATATAATATATACTGAACCAAAAACAATTGTATTTGTATTTCTTACCTACGTAACATATATTTTAAGCTATAATTCGTAAGTGACAGTCTATCAGAACGAACCAAATAACTCGTATATAATTTACGAATCCGATTTATTGCTTGCACACCAAAGGTTAGTCCCTAACCTTAGTAACTGTCTTCTAGTCAAGGAATGTTGTCTACTGAATATTTAAAGTAACTGGTCAAGAAGAAGAATCGCATATTTCTAAATAATTAATAATAGTAATAAATATACATTATAAATATTGATAAGTTATATCCTACGATTAATATATTATTAATTACCTTAACAACAATAATAATGATCATAACATTAACAGTAAATATATATAATACACCATTAAGCATAATACTACTACTACTACTACTACTACTAATAATAATAATAATAATAATAATAATGATGCATTTATATTGTTAATATTTTATATAATATAAACCTAGAAATATTTAATAATAACCGAAATTATTGTAATAATGATAGTAATATTATATACCGGTATAATAGTAGTAGTGCATCTCCGTTACTGAACAAAGCTGTAAGTTTATGTTACAGTCTTCACAACTGCTAAACAACTCCTCCTAATGGGCGTCACCAGAAAGTTATCTCTACCAATGAAAACCCCATGTGTGTTGGGATGGTTTGGGCTAGTGGAAAGGCTGTCATGGCTGCCAACATGACAAACCATGTGTGGCTATAGCAGACGAAAAACTGTATACTTTCATCCTTGACCAACTGTACCTTGAATTTGGCTCTCTATCACTCTCTCAGCTTTGGATGAGACACTTATTTCAGTTAGCTTTGCCTTTTGTCTCTTCCATACACACAGACAATTAATAAAGTAGGTGTGCAGTTTTCGCATCCCCCCCCCCCCCAAAAAAAAAAAAATGCATACACAACTCTGCGACCTAGAATTCTGCAAGTAGTATTGAATCTCTTCGGTAAATTCGGTTTATATTATAGGTTTGATTCCCGGAGGGAAGTAAGGAAATCCTAATATTTAGTAGGGCCCCGTAATCATTGACGATATTGCCTATTAGTATAATAGTCTCCATTCAACATACCGCGTCAGCATTTTTAATCTACCGCGCGGAAGTATCAAGGACTCATCATAAGTGCACGCTTAATTCCCTTATGGAATCGTCATTATGATTGGGTACCCTACAGAAAAAACTCTGTAAAAAATAAAAAAGAAAAAATAACTTAATATCTGTTATCATATGACTTTCCATATATGGATTTCTTGTGGTTTGCTACCCCGACCCCAGGCCCTCTAGCGGCCATCTCGTCCTTCATTGACATACCAAGATCAAACTATAGAAATCAACGAATGGGAAGTGGGATGGTTGGGAGGGCCGTTTATCGTCAATGATTACGGGGCCCTACTAAATATTATGTTTTCTTTACTTCCCTCCGGGAATCAAACCTATAATTTAATAGTGGCCCCTTCATCATTGACGATATTGCCTGAATACCAAGACTGGAGGGAGACATTCGTGACAATATCCATAACCTCATGTGACAAATAATCCATATACATTTTTTTTTTTGTTATTGTATGCAAACAATATATAACAAATTACAAAAGATTGCAAGCAGTGCGTGACATCAAGAAAGTCTGCTTACTCATGACCAGATCTCACTTCAAGATCTATGCATGATACTTTGTGGGGACACGCATGTGTTACCTTAGAACGAACTATAATTCTGCAGAATTTTCGTTCTCCCTTAAAACTATTTGTACAATATACTCTGTACAATTTGGTAAAACTGCATAGTTGCAACTTATGCTAGATTTTTACTTAATCTTAACATAAAAATAAAATATCTTGAACTGTATAACCAGTTTGATCACAGCTCGTGATTTATCACAGTCTCCGGCGGACGGGGACTTAGTGGGGTATGGGCTATTCCGCACCCCCCCCCCCCCTTTTAAACACAACTTACATAATAGAACATAACCTACTGGACCCGTTGTCGTAAAGCTACACAGGTACGCTTTGGTTTATCTAGAGCGACCGATGGGTAACGTGTTAAGAAAGTATGATTGGAAGCCCAAAGTTGAGTATTAGCAATGTCTTCTATATAAAAATTCTGGAGGAATCTAAGGGAGACTGCCCATTTCCTGATGTCGTGAGCCCTGCCCACTACGCCGGGGTAATTTCTTCAATAACGTCTACCAGCAAGGAAGCTAACTTTCTTCTCGTAACACGATTACCTGCCTGATTCACCCATAGAGCACCTAGTTGGCGAGGATGAGCAGCCCTCGTAAACTTAGATAAGGCCTGCACAGGGCATAAAATATGATGAGTGTGTCCGCATTTCAACGCCGGAACAGAAAATTCAGAAAACACATGATTGGAATGCTCGTTCTTTGCAATAAATGTGGGAGACGGCGCGATTTCTACATGATCGTGTAGCCTCCCAAACCTAAGGCAATTAGGTTCGTTGCTCATCGCCGCCAGCTCAGACACCCTATTTCCAGTGGCGAGAGCCATGAGGAATACAGCCTTCTTCAAGATTGAATCGAAATCCGGCGTATTATTATATTTACGCGACTGAAGTAATGATAAGGCTTTGTCAAGTGATCAAGTGACCATGAGCTGACGGGGCGGTGGGCGCAGTTTGAAACACGCCCTTATAAAACCTTTCTCCTCCGCCTGCAGTATGGAAAGGCCTGTGAGATCAAAAAAGGGAGATCTGATGGCAGACAAGTGAATACTGAAAATTGTTTGTGCTCAAATAGATAATCTAGGTATTTGAAAATCAAGGCTCCCGAGGCATCTGTTTGCCCTGACTCTACAATCCAGGTCGTAAAAGTTTTCCAATGTGACTGGTATTGTCTCCTGGTAGACATAGTACTGGTATATTGGTTCAAAAGTTTATTTGTAACACTTTCCCCAAATTTAGCTAACCATTTTCCCTTGTAAATGTCCATAAGGCAAAACTGAGCGAGGTCTGAAGGTTGCCAATCATCTCTAAGTGGAATGCGGAGACCGTGAACGACACCGGGGTCTTGCACCATTCCCGCAATTGGTGGTACCACGCCTGAGCCGGCCATAACGGCGCGATAATCGAGACTAAGCCCCGGTAACCCCTCAGTTTGTGAATCACTCTGCACATTAGTACAGAATCTGGTGGAGGAAAAAGATAAATTGAAGTCCACTTGTTCCAATCCTCCAGTAATGCACCTGGTCCCCCTGCCGGGGTTACCCCTCGGCGAGTTAGGAAGAGAGGGAGTCTGTGATTCTCCTCGAATGCGAACAGATCCACTTGTGGACGGTAAGGCTCTACAATCATCTTGTCGAAGACGGTTTGTTTGATAGCCCATTCTACTAGGTTGCTCCGCCTCCGAGACAGAGCGTCTGCCCAGACGTTCGACACGCCGGGGAGATATGACAAAGAGTGTCGGGGGGCCAAGTGCCTTGCCCTTGATGGCCTAGATTCGACTGATAACCCCAACCTAGAGCCCCTGAAGTGTCTGTGTCTACCCATACCGTAGGCGGGGGAGAAACCCATGTCATTATTGAGTAAAGCATTTCTGGCTTGGTCCAGACCGATAGCAAGCTGTGGATTAATGGAGGAATTGGCCATAATTTCTTCTCCGGCGAGAGAGGAAAAACTTTGTTGCCTTCCAAGATTAATCTCTTTACTTTCAACCGGCCCAACTTCATAGTTAATTGGATCCAGTTGAGAGAGCCGACCAGGGAATCCCACGTTTTCCTGGTTGTATTCAGACTGTGGAGAAAAAGGAACAGTTTCCTGCGAAATCTGCTCCGATTGTCCACACTCTGAGTAAGAGTTAGATTGGTGGTGTCCCAGACCAGCCCTATCCACTGAATATTCCTTGTGGGAACAAGGAGAGACTTCGCCAAGTTCACCTTGAACCCTAGGTTGTGCACATGATTCAATACTTGGTTTACATGATTGTGACATAACACCTCTGACTCTGCCACCACCAGCCAGTTGTCTAGATACCAAAACACCTGTATGCCCTGGTCTAACAGTGGCAACACCTCATGGGGAGGTGTGGTGGAGTGGTCTTGCCACTGGCCTGGTAATCCAAAGGTCCCGGGTTCAAATCCCGATGTATCAATGGGAAGATATTATTGGGATGGAATTTGTGCTGTACCTAGTATCAGCGCATTACCACAAGCCCACCGAAACGTCAATAAAATACCCTCATTGTTCCCTGATTAAATAGCACTGTATGAATATTCCCATATTCAAAATATGCTATAGGGTGCAATGCCTGGTGAGTTATCTGCTCAACAGGTGGCGTTGTGTGTGTGTAAGTGTGAGAGTCCGAGTGTAGGGGGTGAGACAGTGAAGCACGGAAACGAGGTGGCTTAAGAGATGGGGTCGTTTCGGGCCATGAGTGAGCACCGTGCCTCATGTGAAGGCAAGATGGCAGGTGCTCGTTGTACTCTACGTGCTTCACATGTCTCACTCCCTAGACTGGAACAAGACCTCACAGGCTTCACTGTTCATTGTAAAGCGGTGAATGTTAAGGCTCTCAGCCTATGCCCGAGAGGAAGTAAGTTGGAATATAGAAAAAAAAAAAAAAAAACAGGGCTTGCCGGACTAATTTTGTGAACATTCTCGGTGCCAGGTTCAACCCGAAAGGCATTCTTTGAAAGACATAAGTCTCTTGCCTGATCCTCAGAGCGAGGAATTTTTGGAACCGTTTGTTTATAGGGACATGCCAATAGGCGTCTTTGAGGTTTACTGAGCACATCCAGCCTTGCGGCGGAAGAGAGAGCCTGATCTGATTGACTGTAAGCATCCTGAAGGGTGAATTTACTATATATGTGTTCAGATGCGAGAGATCTACCACTAGTCGCATTTGCACACTGTCCCTTTTCGGCACTAAGAAAAGTCTGGAGGTGAATACTGGGCAAGTTGGTTTGACTGAGAGAAGGACTTCCTTTGAGATCATTTCCTGGACTAGGGCCTCCACCTCCTGTGAAACATAGTTGTATTCCAGCGCCTGACGCAGTCGAGGCCGCCGGAGCCACCACCAGGTGATTCCTTTGCTTACTACCTTCTTGGCCCAAGTTTTCCTGGGCCAGGCTAAGCGGAATGACAGGAACGACCCAGTCTGCAGACCGGGCCTGTTCGGTAAAGCAACTCTCGAATCCGGTACACCTAAGCATGGCACTGGGAGATTGAGAGGCTGGGTGGCTAGTTTTTTGGAGGAGGAGGTGGGTTGGTATCAGACGGCTGGTTAATCTTGGCTGACGTCTGCCCCTGATTTGGTTTCTGATGGGGCTTACCTTTATATCCTGAGTATTTACCCTGTCTGGGTTTGGGCAGAGTGCCTCCCGGCTGAGAGGGGTTCTGGGATCACGAAAGGATTGTTTAGCATGCGGCTGGGTAGCCTTACCTCCGTTCTTTGACTTGTGAAAAGGTTTCTTAACAGGGTCCTTCTTAGCCTGGGAGGTACCCTGCTTCCACCCATTCACCAAATTGAAAACTGCACTCCAAGTTTCTGCGGTAAGAAGGGAGGCCGTGAGTACCGGCGAAAGAGTTACCCGGCGACCAATGTCATCCGGTAACTTCTTCACTAGATGCACCCTCAAATCCTGGCGGGCTCGAACCGCTTCCATGATTGCAATCCTGATGTCCCCTAAGGTCTGAATAGAGTTTTGATTTAAAAGTCATCTAGATAAATCAGTGGCCTTCCTAACTTGAGGGTCAGCAATGGCCGAGATGGTTCTGGTAAGTGAGACAGCAATTTGGCGACTAACTAGATACTGAGAGAACTGCCGGTAGGCTTTGTTTCTTAGTTTAAAATCCCTTTCAAGGTGAGCTGCCGGAGGAGTACAAAAGGGTTCATCTAATGAGTTAAGGGCTACTCTGGGTGCTGCCAGGAATGCAAACAGAGCAGGAGACACCCCATCAGCCTTAGAGACAGGCAACGAAAAATACTGATGCGTTTCCTGTGGAACCTGATGTGAGGACTTAGAAGTGATTGTAGCAGCAAATACCTGAGCCTCCAATTCCCAATCTACTCAGGGACCTACCCCTATTCGCCCCATCTGCAGGACTGGTGTATGCGTTTGGTCTAGTACCGGAAGTGTATCCATTTCCGGCGTAAGAGCGTTTAATGCCTTGCCATCATTTACGCCATCAGCTTTTGACCAGTCTGCAAAGAGTCATGCAGAAGCAGCGGAAGGGACTGCTGGGGCAGCAGTATACACAAAGAAGTCTGGATTATATGAACTGGGGATAGCCTTAATCGATACATCCAGCAACCTTCCTGCCTCATCTTTGGCTCTAAACTTCCTGCTTTTGTTAATCTCAATCTTCCATTCATTAGGGACTGGATGGTCCCCCGAAATGGTGGGTTGTGCTAGTTGTGGGTTCAGAGGCATCGCCTGGACCCAAGAACAGTCAGGGCCATAGAGGAGAGGCATGGGGCCTTTCTTCTGTGGTGCCTTGTCTAAGGGGGGAGGAGTGATATCAGCAATGACCCTCACAGAGGTGGTAGTAAGCGTGGCCGGCACTGTAGTGCCTGGAACTGCGGATACCGCCGGGGTCAGAGAAGGAAGAAAACCTGGAGGTTCTAGAGGTCTTATCACTGAATGACTGGGGGCCACTAACGGTTGATAAGCAGGAGGATCAGAAGAGACAGGGAGGTTATACTGTTGCATAACTCTATGTAATATATCACTGATTTCATCCGAAGTAACACACTTACTGTGAGAGCTCCTAGAAGATTGTGAGCTCTCTTCAGACTCCTCACCTGTAATAGTCTGTGGAGCCGGGGTTAAAGGCACTTCCTCTGGTTCCCTACTTAACTCAGAACTATCCTGTTGTGGCTCCGGTACCTGTTCTGCCGGAGGCCACATTAAATCTGGGACTGATGAAGGTAACATGTCCATACTATCCTAATCCCCTAGTTCCTGGAAATCCCTTACGTTTCTATGAGAAGGTTCTGACTGACGCCAGCACCCCCCTGCCGCGGGTGGCTGAGAGTCCGGAATTATTTGAGGGCTGTCCACAGCTTGTGAGCATGACGGAAAACCCCTATATTGTTCAGCCAGGACCCGTCTTGGGCCGGCGGACTGGACACTACGTGGCACATAATTTAATTTTGGGATTGCAAAGGTAACCGGAGATGGTACACTTAATGATTGTTCATGACTAGGAGTGGAACCCGTGGCCTCGATCCCCACTTCCGAGTCACCAGAATCAACCTGAGGAGTGTCAGATGCAGTGGTAGAGGGAGGCGGTTGCGGGGTCTCCTTCCGGCTACCACTACGCGGCGTACCAGCCGACGACTCAGAGTCCTCTTTCCGGCGCTTGAGGGACCGGGAAGAGTCAGTTGAAGAGTGCCGAGACTGCCTCCGAGGGGATCTAGACCTGGACCTAGATTTCCGCTTTGGAGAAGGTGAACGTCTCCTCTTCGGCCGGTCGGGGGGGGGAACCTCAGTAAGTTCGTTGTCAGTGCCACTACTGCTACTCACTACCTCCTTGACGAGGGCTTTCGACTTTACTTTAGGCTTAACTGATTTACAGGAGGCGAGTTTAGTTAGAGGAGACTTGATAATTAACTTTTCCCAGAGGGCCTCGTCATCGCAATGGAGCGCCTTATGGGCAGTGGCTTTAGCATAAGAATTAGAAGTGGCTATAATCTCTTGCAGTGCCGCCAAGCACGATAAGTCTTTCTTTGTGAATAAGGCGTTTTTTAGATCAGAGCAAACAGAACAACGCCGCGATACCCACAAGCCTCTAGAGCGGTCTAAACATTTGACACATTTCAAACATAATTTATGAGTGAAAATGGGCAACATTGAACAGGTAGGAGTAGCGCATAGTTCAAACCGAGGCATGATGGAAAAAGGTGGCCCCCCCCCCCATAGGAATCAGCCCCCCAACGCCGCCGGTGCTGCAGTCACTAAGAAGCCGGGGATTCTGGAAATAGAAAATTTCCAGGAATCAATGCTCATGCGGATAACCTGCTAGGTGTTAAACATCCTACCTTGAGTCCGCCGGAAAATTAGCTATAATTCCACAACTACTCTAACCTTCCGCTGGACTCGCCGTGAAAAAACCTGGGTTTTTTTTCGTATAAGCTGATTGAAACTGCTTACCTATGGCAAAAAGCCACGGGCCCACTGACCAGTAGTGTATGATTATCTATTACTAAAGCACTAGAGAGATAATGAAACAAGTTTGTATAACGAATCTTAACACTTGTACACTCGACTATGGCGCCGCAGGGCGATTGGTCGTGTAACTATTACGGTCAGGGCGAGTTAACTCGGAGGGCAGAGTTTTAAGCTCCGAAGTTGCACTTCCGCCGGAAGGGATGTGGTTCAGCCATACCACGCCGGGACATTTGGTTGTTCCCTACCCGATTTGAAGACGGGTAACCTAGGCCCTGCTGCAAGAGGCCGCCGGAGAAAACAACCAACATTTTAGAGAGGGGATACAAAAGCACAGCTCCCTCCTCCAAAACCCACTGCACACAATTTTATACATATATATAAATATAGGGACGTCTCCCAAACCCCCAAAACATGCAAGCACACATGTCCATCACTAGGGGCACAACAAGGCAAAAAATAAGTACAGAGAATTCAGAATCCTAAATTACCTGTAGCCAAGACTGGAGACTCCTAACCAGGCTGACCATGAGGTCCGAAGCACAGCACAGCCGACGACGCTCCGAAGACCCAGCCACAGCACACAGACGAGGGGAGGCCCACGATAGGGGCCTAAAAGCAAATTACGAACCCTGGAAGGTGGAGCACGATGTGCAGTCACCCTTAGACCAGAGCATTTGCTAAATAGTATAATCAAATATATGCCACTGCCTCAATAATGATGGTCTGCAGCATAAATTGTAGAATGGTAGCCTCCTAGCTATGTATCAAAAGCTAAAGGCGCAAACACAACATAAGGGATACGTAGGCGCCTGTTACAATAGTACCCTAATTTACACACTTGCTGCGGACATACCAATGGGGTAGCCATTGCTAGCTAATCTGAACCTTGTTACTACAACGCAGGTGTATACAAATGAGCAAGGACTCACTAGAAAGCGCTGGAACGAAGAATGAAGCGGAGCACGGCGAAACCCGTGTTGCTAGGATGGCCGCGGAAGTAGGAAGGACGAGATGGCTGCTAGAGGTCCTGGGGTCGGGGTAGCAAACCACAAGAAATCCACATATGGAAAGTCATATGATAACAGATATTAAGTTATTTTTTATTTTTTACAGAGTTTTTTCTGTAGGGTACCCAATCATAATGACGATTCCATAAGGGAATTAAGCGTGCACTTATGATGAGTCCTCCTTGAAACTTCCGCGCAGTAGATTCAAAATGCGAAGCGGGATGTTGAATGGAGACTATTATACTAATAGGCAATATCGTCAATGATGAAGGGGCCACTATTAAATACAGTATATATATATATATATATATATATACAGTATATATATATATATATATATATATATATATATATATATATATATATAACCTATATCGCAAATACACATGAGCTACTAAATGTTTTTATACTCACAGCCGGACTTGAACCATCGACAGTCAGAACAAGTGCCCATACTTTAATCCACTATACCACCGCGTGATAGAGGATACTTGTGTGCAGTGGATGGATACTCGTTCTGACTGTTAGTGGTTCATGTCCGCCTGGGAGTATATATATATATATATATATTATATATATATAATTACATTTATGATCACATTGAATCTTAACCATTGGAATATTTATGTACTGTATAATGTGGTCAGCGTAACATTATTTTGTAGCATTTTGAATATGTTGGAATTCAAATTTAAAATATATATAAGAAAGAAATAGTTACCATTATCTGTGACCTTCACCATTCACCTTGACCTTTGAATAACAAAAACACAAAATTTGGACAATCGTTGCATTGACCAACCGAATTTGCCAGCAAAATTTGGTGACAATACGTAAACCAAACCGTTCAGTACAGTTCTGTCGTTTTCATTTCATACTGGATATTAAGACGATTTTATTTAGTTTATGAAGGGCCTCCATAAAATTAGCACACTTTCAACTATCTTAATTAACCCTTTTTACTACCACAGATCCTTCATAAGCTCCACAAAATCTTCTAATTATAGCTAGAATACAATAAAAAAGACGTCACCGGTACACAAAGGGCTAAACAGTCTAAGAAGAGTTTAAATAAAATTATTAACACTCTTCTTTTGTTCTTTAACCTTGACCTTTAACCTTAAGTATTATAATATAAATACTGTATACATGATTGAAATATATGTTATTTAAGTAAAATGCAACTAACAGTCTTCAGCTTATCGAAAATTAAGTATTTTTGTTATGATGTAGGTTAACTTTTGACCTTGGCCTGTGACCTTGATCCTTTATGTAGGATTATTTTTTGTTTGCTTTGATGTAACCCTAGAAAATCAAAGAAGTGTGTCAAATTTCATGAAAGATCATCAGTTAGTTTCAGAGGTATTAAAGTAATAGTTGACTTTGACCTTTAAACTTCATCTTGACCTTCATGATGTCTGAAAATTTAACATTTCAAGTTTCCCTTAAAGCAAAACTGTCTCAACGAATTTTGTGAAGTTTACATGAATAGTAAAGAAACTAGCATATTGACCTTATATTTGATGTTGACCTGTGACCTTGACCCATCAAATGGAATTATGTTTATTCTTGTATGATCTTGGTCTAGGTATTCCGAATATGCATGATATGCCTAATGAGAATCTTTCATTAAATAGGAAATACTAGTAAAAATCATATTTCGACCTTTAACCTTGACCTTCGACCTTAGCATTTCTTATCAAGGATTTAGTTAGCTTAACAGCAATGTTTGAATTAACTAGTATTATGAATATGGTGTAATACGTATAAAAACTTATTGATTACAAATAGTGATCATATACTGTGACCTTGACCTTTGACCTTTGACTAAAAATAAAATACAGTATATATATTTGGATGGTCGTCGCATTGACCAACTGAATTTGCCTGTATAATTTGGTGACAATACATTAAACAGTCTAGGAGGAGTTTAGCGAAAATTATAAATACTCTTTTGACCTTAACCTCTGACCTTAACTACTACAATATTTATGTGAAATTTGATATACAGTATATATATATATATATATATGATATTTAAGTAATAAACCATAACACAGCCAGTTTTCCAAAATTTGAATAATCTTTTTTTAATAAATAATAGAAGTTGACCTTTGACCTTGACCTTAATAAGCCATAACACAGCCAGTTTTCCAAAATATTAGTATTTTTTTTAATAAATACTAAAAGTTGACCTTTGACCTTGTAACCTTGACCTTTATGTAATAGTACATTTTTGTTTGCATTGACATTGCCCATGAAAATAAAATTAGCATGCCTAATTTCATTAAAACCCATCAGTTAGTTTCATATATATTAATATAATAGTTGACCTCGACCTTTGACCTTTATATGTCTCAACATTTATTATTTTCCTTTTCACTTAAAGTGCAACTATCTCACTAAACGTTGTGAAGTTTGCATGAAAAGTAAAGAAAATAGTATATTGACCTTTTATTTGACCTTGACCTGTGACCTTGCCCTTTCATATAGAATTAAATATTTCATTGTATGACCTTGGCCTAGGTATTCCGAATATACATGGTAAGCCTAGTGAGAATCTAACAGTTAGTAGCCTATAAGAAATACTAGTAAAAAACCTAATTTGACCTTTGACCTTGAACTTTGACCATACCCTTTAGAATATTTATCTAAAATTTGGGCAATACGATATCAAGGTTACCAGTAACTTGTATAGTGAAAATGAAGACATTTGAATATAAATTAAAAATACATAGTATAAGTTGACCTTTCATCTTGACCTTTATGTAAGAGTAATTTTTTTTTTCATTGACATTGCCAAGGAAAATCAAATAAGCATGACTAATTTCGTTAAAACCCATCAGTTAGTTTCATATATATTTATAGAATAGTTGACCTTGACCTTTGACCTTCACCTTGACCTTCATGATATGTCTCAAAATTTAATATTTTCCTTTTCATTTAAAGTGCAACTACTGTACAGTATAATTATCACCAAATGTTGTGAAGTTTGCATGACAAGTAAAGAAATTAGCATATTGACCTTTTATTTGACCTTGACCTGTGAACTTGACCTTTCATATGGAATTGTATAGTTTCTTGTATGACCTTGGCCTAAGTATTAGGAATATACATGGTAAGTCTAGTGATAATCTAACAGTTAATATATGAAATACTAGTAAAACAAGACCTATGGCTATATTTTTTTGTCAATTTCAAGACTTTTCGTGCTATTTAGGAGGAAACTACCTTCGGACGGGAAATTGTTTTCCCCCCAAACGTATAAATATATTTTGAAGGGGTATCTTGGGGTGTTGTTGGAATTGTATTTATATTTTTATAACTTCATGGAGACCAAGGGAGGAAGCTTTAAATATATTAAGAAAAAAAAAATATATATAATAAAAAAAAAATAAACCTTGTGAGTGTTCCCCTGTCCTTGGCCCAGGTTTATATCTTGGTAACTATACACACACGTTGTACACTCTGGGACATATGACGGGGCCTCAGGTTTTCAAACCTATCCCAAACTGAATGGAATCTTCTCAGTAATTCTTGATCTAATAATTACATTTTTGAGGTTCGGTTTGCTGCCCGAGAGTCCATATTAAACCAGGATTTATGTCTTATGAGCGTACAGTATAAGACATAAATTCTGGCCCAGTATGAACCCTCGAAGAGGAAAATGGGATCTTAGAAGTGTAAATATTAGGTAAATCATTAGTGAGAAGATTCGATTCAGTTCGGGTTAACTTCGATAACCAAAGACCACGAATTATGTTCTAGAGTGTACGTTTGTGTGTCACCACCTTGTGTGTGCGTATATGTATGTAGAGTCATGAGCCATAATACCTGCACACCCATTGGAATCTGTATCGAACCCAAGCGAAACAACTCAATGTTCTGTTATATCCCAGAGACTTCAAAACTTGCCTTTAAAGATTCAAAGAATCAAATGGGTGTGTAGAAATTATGACTCATGACTGTACCGTGTGTGTGTGTGGAATCAAGGTATTATAAGTGGAATTATTATATACATTATTGACTTACCTCCTATACGGCCATCCTACTACACATCACTCACCACACCGGGACTAACCCAACAATGACCAAGTCAACCATAGTCACCTGAGGAGGAAAAAGTTTACATTAGTTTACTCAAGTTTATCAACATTGTGAAGGCTTATCCATGTTTGTCATTTTATTGGTGTTTGTGAAGTTTATTGGTGTTTGTGAAGTTTATTGGTGTTTGTGAAGTTCATTGAAGTTTGTGAAGTTTAGTGAAGCTTATGAAATGTATTGAAGTTCATTGTACAAGTATAATAATTTATTGTCAGTCTGCCCACAGCTAACTCAAAGACAACTGCAGAGGTTGGAGTAACTAAACTAAAGGTTTCTAAATACCCCTGATGGTAATAAAGGCTTTAAAGTATCCCCAATAGGCTCAAAATCGCGTCATATGTCGGAGAGGGTTAAAAGCCTGTAAAAGCCGTAGAAGTCGAGTGTCAGTGGGCAGGAGTGTGAGGAACCTCCGTCCGACCCTCAGGGCAGTCAGCCACTCACTGAGGTAGACTGGTCCCGCGCGGCTGTCTCGACAGTGTTGCCGAGCGGTTCCCCACTAACTCTGGCAGCAATCCCACCAGCACTTCAAGTTAAAAAGGAGGAGCTTCAACGTCTCGTGAGTCGCCTGATACACATCGATGCCCACTCAGCTCTGGCCCTGCTCAAGAACTGTTTCTCCATCCCAAAACTCCAATACCTCCTGCGCACATCGATGACTTACACGAACAATGGTGGCCTCCAAGAATTAGACAGCATAATCCGAGAAGCAGTGACCAGCATCACCAACGTGGAATTTAAAGAACGGGCCTGGACACAAGCCACCCTTCCTGTCCGCCTCGGGGGCTTGGGCATACGGAGAGCCTCGGATATTGCCTCCCCAGCCTTTATCTCTTCCCTCATCGCGACCAACGACCTCGTATTGTCCATCCTTTATTCTCAACCCGGAATGACACTTAATGGGGACGTAACAGCAGCGATTAACACCTGGAAGGGAAGTACAGGAGTAGAGGAGGAGCCTCAGGGTACCTCCAGGAGCAAGCAGAAAGCGTGGGATACCATCTCGGCGAAGAAAACTCAAGAAAATCTCCTAACCAATGCAGACCAGGTTGCATGCCTCCAGGCAGCCGCCCGTTCGGAGAGTGGCTTGTGGTTACACACCATCCCCATCCCACCTCTTGGAACTCACTTGGATGCTGAAGCGCTCCGGGTTGCCATCGCGCTCAGAGTGGGTGCGGCAGTTTGTCACCCACACACTTGCAAGTGTGGTGGGCGGATGGATGCTCAAGGTCACCATGCCTTGTCATGTAATTACAACGCAGGCCGCCTGCCAAGACACTCTGCACTAAATGATGTCATAAAACGGGCCCTGCAGAGTGCTAACCATGCATCAATCCTCGAACCACATGGACTTCACAGAGAAGACGGCAAACGGCCAGATGGGATGACCACTTTCCCTTACAAGAATGGCCGGTGCCTCGTGTGGGATGCCACATGTGTTGACACTTTCTCCACAACCAACATCGCCAGAAACGCCGACGAAGCAGGTGAAGCCGCCCGGATAGCAGAAAATAAAAAGCGAGAAAAATATCAAGCCATCGCCAGAAATCATCAGTTCGAGCTCCTGGCATTTGAAACTTCAGGAGTCTTCGGCCCTACCACCCTTAAGATGGTGAATGAAATAGGCCGTAAAATCAGAGAAGTTTCAGGAGAACCCCGGGAAACCCTCTGGCTCAAGCAAAGACTAGGGATGGCTATCCTCCGGGGCAATGCCACCAGCGTCATGAGCTCAGTTCGACAGGACTGGGTCATGCCACTGTGTGAGGCCCGGGCAGGAGTGGTGTATCCGTAGTCTTTCCACAGTAGGGTAAAACAAAACATAAACTTTATTTGTATGTAACATGTGTGATGCACATAAATAAAAGGGGATGTGTCGGATGGTTGAAAGCCACAGTTGCTCGCGCGTTTGGGGCTAGCAACACTTATTATGAAAAACATGCATCCTCCTTCATTCACTGTCCCCCCCTTCACTCACTCAACCCCACAATTTGCCGGAGGATAACAGGTTTTTCACAATACGTAGACGGAGGTCTTTTAAAAAATAAATAAAAATAATTAGCAAGTATTCCCGAATGTCTATGACAATGCTGCGGGTGAACCCCGCCACCTACGAAGCTCGTTCTGGTGTAATTTTGAAGTTATTTTCGCCTAGTTTTCGGCAGAATACAGTTTATTTAATGCAAATACTTTATTAATCATTCAGCAGTGCCTGAATATGTGCTAAATAGCGCAAATAAGCCCGCCGCATAAGGGATAATTTAACATAACATAACCCCAGAAATAGGATAGTTTGACTTTAATTAAAGATACACAAGTTCAAATGGCTGAAGACATATTATGGCTTGTGACTGTGCATGCCTGGGTTATATTAATACAGAGGTACTAAGTATTCGTTAACATGGATATTAAATAACAGGTAATGTGACTCAAAGAATATTGTATTATTACACACATTCAGGAAAACACTGTATCCCAAACTACTGCACACACACACACACACACCAAGACACAGTCCCAGAGAGGCCGCTTCTATAATATATTGTGTGGTGTACCATCCACCCCGCTCACCCACCAAAGATATATTATTACAACATCTCACCGACACCGCTGACAGCCTAAGGACAACTTACCCCTTTGCGAGACTTGTGATCTGTGGAGATTTCACTGAAATTGATAGTACTTCCCTTCAAGACCAGCTTCATCTACAGCAAGTTATCGATTTTCCTACCCACGGTGACCGTACGCTGGACATAATTCTGTCTGAATAAAACAAAATTAAACAAAAAATTATGTGTGACATGTACCAGTGCCCGCAACCCCTGTCACTCCTAGGTCGGAGCCCACATATGTCTGTCCTCTGGCCCCCCTCCCCTACCATCTCCAAACCACCGCCACCTGACACCTCCAAGAGCTATCGCCCTCTCACCGACTTTGGCATCAGAAGTTTCGGTCAATGGGATTAACCCACCAACCATGGTCAGAAGTTACAACACCCGATAATGTGGACATCAAGTTGAATCATTTCAACCTCACCCTCATCCAAGCATATGAACAGCACTTCCCAGTGAAAACCACGAAACTCCACCCCTCTGATGCAAACTGGATCACCCCCCATATTAAAGGGCTTATCCATCAAAGAAACTTAGCCATTCAGCAAAGTGATATGAATCTCTACAGAATCCTAAGCAACAAAGTCATCCGGGAAATACGTAAAGCAAAAAAAGGTATATTATCCAAACAAACTGCAGAATCTGAAACAGGAAAACATCGGTAAATGGTATGAAGGTGTAAAGAAATTAACCGGCTTGAACAAGACACAGACCCCATCCTTTCCCTGCGTAAGCAACCTCAACCACGAAAAAGCGGCCGAAAAAATCAACCAGCATTTCGCGGCCATCTGTCAAGATCCCCTCCCGCCCCCCCTACAACTGCAGAACCTGCCTGCCTTCCTCCCATCACCAACAACGTCGAAAACTGTGGAAGAATATCAGGTTATGAGTCGCCTAAAACATTTGAAAACAAGAAGATCTGTCACTCCAAACGAACTCCCTGCAAAACTCTACAAGGAATTTGCACTCGAATTAGCTAAGCCCCTCACCTCCATAATAAACGCATCTTTATCACAATGCAAGAATCCTAGACATGGAAAACCTCGTTTGTCACACCAATGCCCAAAAGCACAAGTCTGGAATCCCAAGACAAACTATGTTCGATAGCAATCACCCCTATTCCCATCGTCATCTGCAAAAATTTGTGTTCGATATAGCCCCATCAATTGATCCACAACAATTTGGCAATATGAAAGCTTCTTCCACCAGACACTGCCTAGTGAGCTGCCTTGACTTCATATATTGCAACCTAGAAAAAAGAAAAACATCGGTAGCCCTCACATTTTTCGACCTCAGTAAAGCTTTCGACCTGGTGAATCACAACATAATCATCAGGAAGGCGGCGGAGCTAGGGTTACGCCCACACCTAGTGGTCTGGATAGCAGACTGCCTCACTGGCCGGCGCCAGGCAGTGTGGTATCAGCGTAAAATTTCCGCCACCCTCCCACTAACATGCGGCGTACCGCAGGGTACAAGAATGGGCCCCCTATGCTTCCTCATGCTCATCAACAACGCTCTAAGGGAAACAAACCTACGGTGGAAATATGTGGATGACTCTACCATCGCAATCAGTATTGACAACACCGCCGCCGACGTCAGCACCCTTCAGGACAATGTGAATGGACTTCAGGAGCGGACTTAAGCAAACGAGATGACCATCAATAGTGATAAAGCGGTAGTGATGTACATCAGTGTAGGTTTAGAGAACATAGAACCACCTCTCATCACACTCGAATCAAACGTCCTACAGGTGATGAACACGTTCAAACTATTAGGGGTTATCATAGACAATAAACTAAACTGGAATCCCCATATCAGTGAAGTAATCAAGGTCTCTGGTTTCAAACTATACCTCCTCCGTCGCATCAAATCACTCGGCGCCCCCTCATCTGATCTCACATATATATACTCTCTATTCATTCTGCCAAAACTCACATATGCCTGTCCAGCGTGGGCCTCTTCACTTACTGCAACACAAAAAGATCAATTAGAAAAAGTACAGAAGAGAGCATGTAAGATCATCCTTGGTCCCACATACACACATTATCATGAAGCACTAGTCACCCTCACCCAGAAATTTGGGGAACAGCTCCTGACCAACTCCAACACAGACACCTGTTACCCCCACCAGCCACACAGACAAGCGACCAGGCACAACAACATGCTCGTCCAAATTCGAGCAAGCACCCAAAGGTATCAAAACAGCCCCATCCCTAGCATCGTCAACTTGATCAACAATCTTGATCACTTGATCACAAGCAAATAAAACATACTTCATACCAAGCAAAACTAAAGTAAGTGTTGTTCTCCCTTTTCCCGTGCTAACATAGCTACGCTTAATATACTCATTCCCCGGTCTAAACTCACACCACAGGCTATACGTACACACAAAGTTACCTCCAAAATACTAAATGAATCAGACCCAATATTGATACTGTACACTGTATATTGCACACCAATCCATAATATTCTATGTTTTTTTGTGATTATGACTATGAGTTCTGGTATTTATGTATGTTTATGTATATATACTCACGAACGAGTATATACGTGTGTATATTATGTATGTGTAGATGTATGCATATACATTTACAGACATGTATATGTGCGGGCATATGGTTGTGCGTGTGCACAGTATGTGTATGATTATGTATAAGTGGATTTATGTGTGTGTGTGTATATATGCACTCATATATGTATACAAATGAATAAACTGCATATTTATATGCTTAGATGTGTGCATTGTGTGTATGTACATGCAGTGTATGTGTATGTTGTTGTTCCCCAAGCAGCCTGGCCGAACAGCCCCAAGGCCAAGGCCATAACCGAGCGCCCCTACAAAACCCTCCCTGCCGACCACAATAAAGCCTGGGTGACCGAAGCCACTCCATGGCGGGGAGCTGAGGAGGGTGCGGAAACGCCCGGGAAACCAAAACCTCACCCAGGGCCCTGTGCCCCTCAGCAATTATGAAGAGAAAGTTGAGGGGCAAAGGAAAAATGTGATGCTTTGGCTTCCAATCTTGGTAGATTGGGAGGTCAATCCACGGAAGAGACGCCGTCACTTGAGATCTAGAAAATATATAAGTAAAAGGAACAGTCAGAGTAAGCTATGGGTATGGCAGAGATCGCTCAGTTCTCACTCTGATAGACCAGCCCATCACCGTATGTGTATGTAGTGATATGTACATGCACATGTACTGTGCAAGTATACAGCATGGTTGCATCTAACTGCGTAATCTAGCTTACAATAATGCAGTTAAATATAGGTCATCATATCTATGAATTTCACACAGGTATATTTTCAGCCTCTGGCTGTAATTCTTAATAATCCGTTTACTGTTATTATTAGCAGTTTTATTAGTAACTAGGCGAACAGTAAACATAGTCAGTAACATTGTCAGTAAATAAACTAAATAGTTGAGAAACAGGCTTGTTCCTTGGGAATCGTAGTCTTAGGAGAAAGAGGAGGACCAGGGTAATCACAAACATTTTTATATCTTCAACGTTTCGACTTTTCTTTAAGTCATCATCAGGATCTAAACAAAAATAAAGAATATATAAGTATTTTAACCTAAAATTATTTATACCTATAAAAAATAAGACATTAAGTATATTTTAGTTTGACATGAAAGGACAACGGAAATATAGGAAATTTCAATTACTCAACAAAAAAAGGGAACTTCACTCAGGGAATACCAAAATACAAGTAATACAAATTATATGAAAATTAGATTTCATTACACATACAAACAAAGCAAAAACAAAAAACAACTAGACTCGAAGTATGAGAAGCGATGATTATAGTATATGAAGGGGAAAGGCTGACACTGTGTTATTTAAGACAGGTTTATGGGCTTTAATGTAAAGAGATTCAAGAATCGTTAGGTTTTCTTTAGTGCAGCTATCAAGATTTTAAAAATGATCTGAAGTTGGAATAATGTTACACACGTTACTGTGATCCCTTACTGAGGATTGTGGAGGGGTGTGAAGCCTCTGACCCGTTCTACTAGAGTGACCCCTGTGCTCGTCAACACGGATTTTGTAAGTGCGTACAGTGCTACCCACATACCCTGCCTGACAGCTAGGGCAAGTAAAACAATACACGACTGACGAGCGCAAGTCACACGGCATACGGTCCTTGAAATTAAAAAAAAAAATCGAATCTTAAAAAGAGTTACAGTGAATGAACCTGAATTCTATTTGAGGATAACATTTTGTGAAATTATTTGATAAGGATTCTTGTATCTTATTTGATACCTCTGCTAAATACGGTATCTTTAAATAAATTACTTCTTTACTTATTTTTGGGACTTGAAGCTTTGGCTGATATATATTAATTAAAAACTTACGTACAAGGGAGTCAAACAAATGAACACTGAAGCCATTATTTAAAAAAAAAATCCTTAAGAAAACAATTTCTTGGTGAAAGAATATGAATGAAGAGGTTAATGAATAAGCTCTGTAGAGAAGAGTCTTGACTGCATTAATTTCGAAAATGGTGTGACAATAACTGAAAAAAAATGGTACCTAGGCCTGAAAAAGTTGGCTTTCGAAAAATTGAAAATATGAGTTTACCGTTACATTTTTGGATAATCAAGTCCAAGAAGGGCAATTTCAACTAATTTTCTGTTTCCATGATAAAAGTGATGTTCTTGTGTTGTTAATGAAATCGCAAAATTTTGTGGCATGATTTTTCTCTTTGAAAATAACTAGGGTATCATCAACATACCTGCGATAAATTACTGGTTTAAAGCTACTGGACACATTTCCAGTCATCTTTTTTCATGGTAACAGAGAAACACATTTGAAAAGCTTGGCGCAAGACTTGATCCCATGGACATACCATCTATTTGCTTGAATAATTCCCCATTAAAAGTAAAAAGAACATTTTGGGCACAAAGCAAAAGCATATCTGAAAAATCTTCCTTGACATACCCATGAATACATCAACTCCATCATACACTAGGTCAGCACAAATTTTAACAGTTTCTTTGACAGGAATATTTGTAAATAATGACTGAATGTCATAGCTACACATATAATATGATTCTGATATATTACATGTTGACAAATACTCAGTTAAACAATATGAATTTTTAATTGTGTATTCGTTAGTGGTGAAAGGACTCAGTATGGGAACTAAACATTTGGCTAATTTAGAGGTAGCAGAGGTCAGAGGTTTCACACCCCTCCACAATCCTCAGTAAGAGATCACAGTACGGTAACGTGTGTAATATTATTCCAACTTCAGATCATTTTAAAAATCTTGATAGCTGCACTAAAGAAAACCTAAGGATTCTTGAATCTCTTTACATTAAAGCCCATAAACCTGTCTTAAATAACACAGTGTCAGCCTTTCTCCTTCATTATTATTATTATATGAGATGCCGAAGTCTCCAACCAGGGTGCAGAAACACCATCAAGATGAATCCACACAAAACACCCGGAGGCACTGGAGAGAGACTACGGCAACTTAGGAAAAAAATAAAAACATATACTGTATACTGTACTGTACATATACACATATTAAACACAGATAACATATTATGCAGTGGAGGATATCAAGTATAAATATAATACAATAAAATAGAATACAATAAATTTAAAAATTAGAATTAATGCTGCAAAAAAACATTAACTCTAGACTTAAAAATGGAGATATTAGCTGAATTGACTAGCTCATTTGGCAACTTATTCCACAAGTCAACCATGGCCGGCACAAAACACCGTGAAAACTGTGTAGTAGAAAAATTAACACGGCTCATGGCAAGATCATTAAGATTGCTTGTTAATCTACTTGCACGAGCCCGGACATAGGGCCCAGGCAAAACCCCATGTAAGGGATGCTGAGGGTTGTTAAAAACTTTAAATAAAAGACTAAGGGCACCAACTTTACGTCGATGACACAGATCAAGAGACAAATGAGGTAGAATAAAACTGATGGAATTTAGCGGCCTGTCAAGCAACTTCATATACTATAATCATCGCTTCTCATACTTCGAGTCTAGTTGTTTTTTGTTTTTGCTTTGTTTGTATGTGTAATGAAATCTAATTTTCATATAATTTGTATTACTTGTATTTTGGTATTCCCTGAGTGAAGTTCCCTTTTTTTCTTGAGTGCCGGTAATGGAAATTTCCTATATTTCCGTTGTCCTTTCATGTCAAACTAAAATATACTTAGTGTCTTATTTTGTATATGTATAAATAATTTTAGGTTAAAATACTTATATATATTATTATTATTATTATTATTATTATTATTACACACACACACACACACACTCTTTTTCACTAAAAATGCCCATCCAGATGGAGAAATATTAAAATGTGGTCCCTCACTAACCAAACTGTCCAATATAGGCAGCTTGTATTAGCATACATGTAGTTCCACGTCTGTAGAAGACAATGACTCTGTGTAGGTATGGAATTTTGATACCTAGTCGGTCTCCAAGGGGGGTCACGTCCAATTCTAGTTTAAACGGTAAAACCGTTATAGTTTCTAAGCTTTAACGTTGAAAATGAACAATAAACTTACATTACTAATAATTCAGTATCACACATAATTACTGTCATCTCTCCCTCCCTGCTCACCCCAAACCAGCATCCAGAAGCTCATATCTAATCACTCATAGACAACACCCAGCTGCAGGCACGACCTGCCGAAATCCATCCTTCTGAATCCTCCCTTCCTCGCGAGGACAGAGTCCACCTGGTCAGGCTGAGATGTGGGCACCATCCAGCTCTTCTGAGCTATCAGAAGAGACTGGATATCTCCGTCGTCGACACCTGCCCAGGATGCAACACGGCACCCCATACTATTAACCATATCATAGAAGACTGCATTCTACACAATCATTTACGCCAACAACATAATCTACACTCCTTGAGAGCCCTGTGGGAAAGCCTGATCGTGGCCATGGCCTTCCTTAGGGACTCGGGGCTGTTCGGCCAGGCAGCTTAGGGAACGACAGCAACAACAACAACTAATAATGAGAGAGAGAGAGAGAGAGGTTACATACTGTAGATACACAGGCTGTACAAACCTTACGGTCCCTACTAGGGAATCCTGACTTAATGTTAATAAAGAATTTGCTACATAGTGGAAGGTAAGGATAGCAAATCAGAAGGCTCTCTCCCCACCCACCACTCCCTCCGATATACGGTCGGTATGAAATTTAGTTGGGAAAACAAGGCCCCCCAACAGAATGATAACATTTCTACTTGAAAATTCATAATAAAGAAGGAAGTTGAGAAATATTGTATACTACTGATGTTTAACATATTTTGTTTTCTTTTTTTTTGCTACCTATATTACTCTAACCTCTTCGAAATGGATGTCTAGACTCTTGTTTAATGTGTCAATTGTATTACATTGCACCACTTTCACTGGCAGTTTATTTCACTCATTGACCATGCTGTAGGTGAAGAAGTGCTTTGTGACATAGAGATTCGCCCTTCTGGTTTTTATATTTGAT
The DNA here is from genome assembly GCA_032716605.1 of Paralithodes platypus. Classification (NCBI taxonomy): domain Eukaryota; kingdom Metazoa; phylum Arthropoda; class Malacostraca; order Decapoda; family Lithodidae; genus Paralithodes; species Paralithodes platypus. The sequence goes on from CM064495.1 coordinate 24,054,486, forward strand.
TGATGAACTATTATTGAATTTGAACAGAGAATCTACATCAATTTTGTCAAAGCCTATTAATATCTTGAAAAACTCTATTAATTGACCTCACAATCTATCTTTCTGAAGTGAAAACAAATTTAATTTATTTAATTTTTCATATGATTTATTTCTCAGTGACAGTATCAACTTTGTCGCTCTACGGTGCACTGACTCTAGTTTCTCAATGTCCTTGTTCAGATAAGGAGACCAAAATGACACGCCATATTCAAGATGGGGCCTCACTATGCTTTTAAATAACGGTACTATAATGTTCTAATTTTTATGAGTAAAATGTCTTTTAATATATCCCAATCCTCTATTGGCCTTGTTCGCAGCTGCTGGACATTGATCTGAGTCTTTAAGTTTTCAGATATTAGAACCCCCAAGTCTTTAACTAATGCACTTGTTTTGAATGGCTGGCCTTTCATCTTGTATTCATATTTTTTTTTTGTATTACCTATCTGTAAGACCTTTGTCAACATTGAATGGCATCTGCCATTTTGCTGACCACTCAACTGTTTAATATAAATCAGATTGCAGCTTATTTCTGTCTTCTTCAGTTAATACTGAATTTCCTATCTTTGTGTCATCAGCAAACTTTTTAAGTGTTATTTATTCCTACCATACATCAATGCCATATATATAGATAAGAAACAAAACTGGGCCCAGGACCGATACCTGAAGCACTCCACTATAAACAGGATCCCACTCAGATTCTAATCCATTTATCACAACTCTGTACCTTCTGTTGTGAGCCAGCTTCTTATCCATGCATGAATTTGTCCTTAAATGCCTAAGATTTCCAATGTATTCAACAGTTTTCCATGTGGTTCCTTATCAAGAGCCTTCTGGAAATCTAAGTAGATTATGTCTAATGATTTAGTCGAGTCGTTATATATAAATAGTCTGTTTTAGAATTCAATCAAATTTGTTAGGCATGACTTATATACTGGATCTAAAGCCATGTTGGCTATCTCTGATCAACTTGTTTGACTCTAGATAATATACTATTTTGTCTCTTAAATTTGTTTCCAGAATTTTTCCTATTATTGATGTTAAACTAATTGATGTATATTTACTTGCCCGAGCCTTATTGCCTCTTTTTAATATTGGTGTAATATTTGCAGTTTCCCAATCACTATGTACGGTTTCCTGCTGGAGTGAAAAGTTGATTATGCAAGTCAAGGACTGAACTATTTCTTCTTGCACGTTTTTCAGAATTCTTGGGTGAATATTATCTGGAACGGGCGAAGTATATAAATTGTTCAACTTGCATAACACTTCACTTTTGCTTATAGTAAAATGTCCTATTTCGTGAGCTGTTACGCTTTTTTCCGAAGTAGTGTTGTATTCTTCCTTAGTAAAGACAACAAAAATATTCATTAAGCAAATTTGCAATGTGTTTGTCGCATGTTACTGTCTGGTAATTTATTAATTAGGAGAGAGAGAGAGAGAGAATGACGAGGAAGGTAAGTATGGAGAGTAAAAGTGACAAAATAAGGAGAAAGTCTTTAGGTACAAGGGTATGGGGTAGGAAGGACAAAATTAATATATTAATGAACATCACTGCTCTGTCAATTTTATCTTTTTTTTAAAGTATATAAAACCATTGGGTATGTTAATAACAATTTACCTATCTAACTTTATATTAAATGGATTTATTACTACCAATATCCCTATTAACCCATTGACTGCGATCGCCATGGCAATTTACAGCAATTTACAGGCTTTTAACCCATTGGCTGTGGGAGACATTCCCGAACGCCATGGCAAGTTACAGCAATCTACAGGCTTTTAAACTCTTAACCCCTTACGGACGGGGATGTTTGTATCTTCTACTACCTGCCTGGCGGGCATATTTACCCTAAACGAGCTTCATTCCATACTCTTTTTCATGCATAAACAAGAGCCAGAGCGTAATACAATTATGTATCTGTGAAAGGGCGATAATAGAGCTTTCCAATGAGACCTGAATCATCCTTGTACGACCACAGGTTCTCTTGCAACGATGTTGCAACACGAGGGGAAAAACCCTAAAATACGGTAAATTCACCAGTTTTTCCTTGTTCTCGCGAGGCCTGGGGTGTGGGATGGTGCGGAGGTTACGTCAGTGGCGGGACTAGGTCCATGCCGAGCGGTAAGAGCCCGCCTATCGTCCTCCCAACGCGTGGACTCTCTCTCAGAGCCGATAATGTGCTCAACATCCCTTCCGACATATGTCGGGCCCCGCAGGGATGGCCATGGTTCTCTCGATCGACATATGTCGGGCCCCGCGGCTAGGGTGTTAAAGCCTGTAAAATCAAGTGCGAGGGAGCGAGAGCATGACAGCCCACCCGTCCTTCTCCCAGGCACCCAGCCTGTACACTGAGGGCTCTGAGTCAGAGTCTCCCTAGATATACAGTGCTGCCAAAGGCAAAAATAGTGCGACGTTAACGAGAATTGCTAATTTTAGCGAATGTCTATGGTAGCGCTGCGGGTGAACCCTGAGTGCTACGAAGCTCGTTTTGGTGTAATTTTAAAGCTATTTTTTTCTAGTTTTCGCCTGAATGCATTTCATTTCATTCAGGCTCGTGCCTAATTAATCAGGAGTGCCTGAATGAGCCCTAATATGGTGGAAATAGGCGGAAATATGCCCGCAGTATAAGTGTTAAAGGGTAGATTATGATGGACACTCATATAAGCCTTTTCATATATATATTGTGCCAAGTTGCCAACCAATAACATTAATTCATAACCATGACTTGTGGGGGAAGGATTTGCTGCCAGGTTAATTTGAACGGAGTATACACTGTCAACAAATATGAAAAATGGTACTTAAAGTGACAACTCAACAGTATACCCCGATAACAGTATATTGATAGTAATAAACCACAGTGTATTGATAGTAATAAACCCATCGTATAAAAGGATAAAAAGTTAAATCACTATCAATATACTCAATGATCATGCATACCCTTCATTATGTAGTGTAGGTCGGCTACAGCACCAAACTCTGATGTTTAAGACAGCCTAACAGGAACTTGAATGGTCGAGTTTGTGGGGTGGACTACCAAGACTTATATATTCAAGTTTAGCTTCAGCATCTCACCAGTCAGGGGTATGGAGGCACTGTACATGAAGAAAGCAAACTATAGTATCTGCATTATAATTAGGCCAAAAATCTAGAACTCAAATAAGTGGAGCAAATATTTCTCATATTTGGGAAGAGTCATCCAGGGAATAGGTTTGGAAATTTACAGACCCATTGCTTTAGTCTTATTTGAGTTACAGAAGTTAAGGGGTCAACATGTCTGACCTAAGTATGATGGACAGGATAGTGTGCAAAATTGACCTGGGCAAAACAATGAAGGCTATAGGACGAAGGGGAAAGATGGAAAAGATGGCATTGGTCTGTTTGCTGGATTAGTTTATATTGATAACACACACACACACACACACACACACACACACACACACACACACAGTGGTCTTGCCACTGGACTGGTAATCCAATGGACCCGGGTTCGAATCTCGATATGTCAATGGGAAGATATTATTGGGATGGAATTTGTGCTGTACCTAGTATCAGTCTATTACCACAAAGCCCACCGAAACGCCAATAAACTACCCTCATTGTTCCCTGATTAAATAACACTGTATGAATATTCCCATATTCAAATTATGCTATAGGGGGTCAATGCCTAGTGAGTTAATTGCTCAATAGGTGGCGTTCTGAGAGTGAGGGTCTGAGTCTAGGGGCTGAGACAGTGAAGCGCAGAGGCGAAGTAGCTTCAGAGATGGGGCTGCTTCGATCCGTGGGTGAATGCTTCACATATCTCACTCCCTAGACTGGAACAAGACCTCACAGGCTTCACCGTGTTGAGCGGTAGAATGTACAGGCTTTCAGCCTATGCCCGAGAGGGAGTAGTTAGAATATAGGAAAAAAAACAAAAAAAAAACACACACACATACACAGTACATAAGCACACCACAAAATATACATAACCATATACATAAACGTAATTGCACATAACCCCCCCCCCCCCTTCTCTCTCTCTCTCTCTCTCTCTCATAAGGAGCAAAAACTAAATACACTTCTTTTTGGAAGAGTTGTGTACATGTCCTTGTGAGAAATTGGGGGAGAAGGGTAAATGGGTACCGGTATGTTAAAATGCAGGAATGAAATGTCAAGAGAGTGTAAGAAGGCCATTTGAGAGGCAAAACACGATTATATAAAAGTATATAATTATAAGCATACGAATATATAAATTATATTAATAATAAATATTATTATTTTTATATCATTAATAATAATAATGATAAAATTACTATACAAAATAATATAAATAATAATAATCATAATAATAATAACAATAATAATAATAATAATTATTATTATTATCAATATAGCTCACTGATAAATACGCAAAATATACAAAACAAACACTACAGTGCAAAATTATTAAATATACTTAATAACAGATAATAAGCTAAACATGTTATAAAGAAAACAAAGCATTAAAAAATTCATTCAATTAAATGTATTAGGCTATAATATGTAGAATACATATTACGTTAAACCAAAGAAACATTACACAATAATAGTCGATAACATGGCTGAATTGAATAAAGCTATATATTAATATAATCGTATATTTAAATTTGAACAATACAATAACAAATAAATATTACAATAAAACAAAGGCAGGTGAAGAAGTAATGAACCGTGAAGAGGAAGAGGGAGAAGAAAAGAGGCCGAGGAAGGACTGGTACACACACGCACGCACACACACACACACAGAAAAGACTGGTACACACACACACACACAGAAAAGAGGCCAAGGAAGGACTGGTACACACACACACACAGAGGAGTGTGTGAGAGAAAGAGAGAGAGAGAGTTACAAGGAATAGTTAATATCTCAGAGACCTTGCGGTCCATTCTGAGGAGATACTCGAAGTGGAAAGAGAGACTGTTTAGTGCACTACACTCTTTACAGAATATGCAAAATACTATCTACTCTCATCTTGAACTGCTCTACTGAAGAACTGTTTACAACTTCGGAGGGAAGTTTGTTCCAGGTAGAACAGATCTTATCATTTTTTATGTGAAAACGTTTCCACAAATACTAGTGCTGAACCTTCTCAATTTTAATTTCCAGCCATGGTTGTGTGTTGTATTTATATTGAGGCTAAACATTTTGCTATAATCCACATTTTCAAACCCATTAAGTGTTTTAAAAATTTCAATGAGCTTACCTCGTAGTCTGCGTGTCTCCAACGGAAAGAGATCAGGAGCTCTCAAACCGGACCTCATAGCTCAGCCTTCTAAGCGATGGAATAAACTTTGTAGCTCTAGCTTGTACTCTTTCTAGTCGCTCTATATCTTTCCTGAGTTTTGGATACCAGAATTGAACAGCATAATCCAGGAGAGGCCATATTAGAGCGTTGTAAAGTGTGAGTACTATTTCCTTATTTTTATAGGCTACTTAAATTGCCTCTTAATATAGCCCAATCATTTCTGAGCTTTCTTCCCTACTTCAATACACTGCTTGGAAAACTTTTGGTCACTGCTAATCAGAACACCCAAATCCTTTTCAAAGGCAGTCACTTCCAGAGGCATTCCTAATATTGAATAGCCTGAATTGGGGTTTGCTTGGTGCACTTTTCCAAGTTTAGAGGCATCTGCCATGTCTCCGACCATTCACCCAGTCTGTTGAGGTGCATCCTGAGCTGTTCAACCCTTTTGGGGTCTTTCACATTCATTCCAAGCTATATGTTATCTGCAAACTTGGAGATCACACTCAACAGACCAATATCGATGTCATTGACATATGTTATAAACAGAAGTGGGTCAAGGAAAAATCCCTGTGGAACTCCAGAAGTGACTGAAGTCCACTCAGAAGAAACACCAATGATTACCACTCGTTGTTGTCTACCTGTTAGCCAACTTTCTATCCAATTTGTGACCTCTGTATTTATACCTAGCACACTCACTTTTGAAAAAAGCTTTTTGAAAATCTAAGTAAAGGATGTCTATGGCTCTACTTTTGTCATACTCAGCACTTCATGGAAAAATTCCAGCAAATTGGTACGACATGATCGGTGTCGCCTGAATCCATGTTGGGAATCTGTAATTAAATTGTTGGTTTCTAGCAGTCAACTATCTGGTCTACTAGTATCCCTTCTAAGAGTTTTACTATGATAGAAGTCAAGCAAATTGGCCAATAATTCTTGGGACACTCGTGATCCCCTTTCTTAAAGATTGGTGTCACATTGGCCAGTTTCCAGTCTTCAGGGACTTCTCCATTTTCTAGTGATTTTTTGAAGATGTCTGCTAAGAAAAGTGCGATTTCATCTCGCACTTCACATACAACTCGAGGAAGAAAGCCATCTGGGCCGGATGACTTAGAACTATTTAACTTATCTACTCTTTTTGCTACATCCTCTGGGGTACATCTGATTTTGCTAAGAACTTCACCCTCATGCACTAATCCTGGACTTGGCATGTCGCTGGTATTTTCACTTGTGAATACTGAGGCAAAATAGTCGTTTAGGGATTTAGCTATATCAGTGTCAGAAGCTTGAAGTTGGCCTGTTGGATCCTTTAGAGGTCCAATGCTACTTTTGAATGGCTTCCTGCTGTTCACATAGCTGAAGAACTCTTTAAGACTCTCTTTGCAGAGGGCTGCAACCCTTAGTTCTTCATTCTGCTTTGCTTCCTTTATAAGAGATTTCACTTTTCTACACATATTTTCGAAAGAATCTAAATAACTTTGGTCTTGATTTCTTTTGGCCTTTCTGTATGCAACCTTTCTATTTCTAATTGCTGAAGCTATGTCTCTTGTGAACAATTTTGATTGGGTTGAGCCTAATTTGGTAAGTTTAGTAGGAACGAATGCAGCTTGTCGATCCATAAACTGCTGTTTGAATGAGCACCAAATCGCATTAACATTCTCACCCTCAAGTCTGATCTGGGATAAGCTTCCTCGAAAGCCTTCATAATTTGCACGACGGAAATCTAGTTTTGCACTCTAAGGATTGGTGGGTCTGCTGCTAAAGGTGCGAAGAGAGAACCTAACTAGATTGTGGTCACTACCTCAAAGTCATTCCTCAACAAATAAGCTGGTCACACTTTCATCTTCAGAGGTGAATGCAAGATCTAGTATATTGTTCCCTCTAGATGGCTCGTTCACCCACTGGGTCAAAAAGTTATCGTTAGTAAAGTCCACAAGACGCCTACCTTCAGCATTGGCAGTTCTTGCTTCCCAGTTTACTAGGCAATTGAAGTCACCAAGATCACACTGGTTTTACCCTCGATAACAGCACTCAGTCTTGTGTACAGAAGTTCATCCTTTTAAAAATGTTGATGTGTAGGCCTGTACAACAGAACAATCCTATAGATAGAGTTACCTAGATTGAGGTCTACTCCAAGCAGTTCATGTTCTGACCTGATCTTGCAGTCAATTGGGTTTAGAAAATCTCTGATGTACAAAAGAATTCTGCCCCCTTCCTGCATGGTTCGGTCTTTGTGGAACATTGTATATCCAGGTATTTCAAATTCCCCAACATAATCTCTGGTATCACTGTGAATCCAGGATTCAGTGATAGCCACTACATCGAAGCATTCTGTAGACAACAATGCCCGAAGTTCGGAGAATTTATTCCTAATTGACCTGGCATTAAATGATACTACCTTAAGGGGATTCTCGTTTTTCTCAGAACCCCCTAGCTTACCCCGTTTCCCGAAGACAAAGGGGTCTCTGGGGGTAGTGCATATTCTTGCACACTTTTTCTCTGTACACTATCAGAGGTGTTGCAATTTCCTATGTTTGGTGAATCCTCACCTAAGGTAGAAGAACCTCTATCTAGTGGTTCAGAAATTGGCAACTGAGGTGTAGAGTCTAGGGGGAGTTGCGAGAAATCTCTCAATCTATTGGGGAACTCTGCCATTTGTTGAGAGGTATTCTTGCTCTCAGAGGGACGAACTCCTTCTTTTGTGGGACCTCTTTTTGGAAGTTTGAGTTCAACTGCTGGTGAGGATTTGATCTTTTCATGCTCGGGGATGCTTTCTACATTTTTGCTTGCCCTCAGCAAGCTGTAAAGATGGTGATTTAGGAAATCACCAATCTTGATTTTACCGCTAGTGCTTAAGTACACACTGTCATGGAGGTAGAGGTTGCGCTTCCCATAGAACTCATCAAATGGGTCCACAAATCTCACCCCTTTCTGGGTACACAGGTCAGCTAACCTACCATTTAAGCCTATTGCTTTGCTGGTAGCACAATCCCCTCCATACATTCTGGGCAAAATACCAAGTATCATGCCTCTGTCTGTCTTGAGTCGGAGCTCATCAGCCAGAGTCATGACTTCTCCTATTATTGACTCTGTGGCACTGACTTTATTTCTTTTGAGAAACAGGTCATTACCACTGACCTGGGCTATTATTGCCGTCCCCTTAGTCTTGGACCAGACTTTTTCAACTTCCTTTGTGATCTGGGAAGTCCTTGCACCTGCGAGGCTCTTCACCTTTCTCACATCTCGGCAAAACTTACCAAAGCGAGACTCTTAGCCTTTGACCTGAAAATCCCCAATCAAAATTTTGTTTGTCTCTTTGTCACTAACGAGACCAAACCTGCTTGACATGTTAAGTTTGGTCCCTTTATTGTTTGAATGATTCATAGTAGGCTTAACATTTCTCTGCCCACTCTGCACTTGACGATCCATTTTTCCTCTGTTCTGTGACGACTTAGGGAAGTCATACTGACTTTTGGCATGGTCTAGAAGACTGAATCTATTTGAGATGTTAACCTCATATTCCTGTCTGTTTTTTGTTTTCTTTTTATGTGTGGCCTCTCTCCAAGCATAGCGAGGGTCACTAGCACTAGCTGTAGCAGGAATTGCAGCCTCTTCTGTAGTTGCTGCTTCAATTGTTGCCTCCTTGAATGGCACTACATTCTTATTTTGCTTAATTGCACCTGCATAACTTGTGCTGGTGTTTGAAGGAATGGCTGCCACTCTCTCAATAGCTTCAGTTCTAAGGATATTTATTACCTTTTTCAACTCTTCTATTTCTTTTATTCCTTCAGTAACTTCGTTCTTTAGAATTGTATTTTCTGTGTCTATTTGCTTTAATTGTTCCTTAATCCCAGCTACCTCCTTCATGAGTTTGCCTTCTATCTCACAAAAGAGACAGAGACTATTATGGTGGATGCTAGCATATGCAACTTCTTTGAAGTCGATTCACCACTTTAGCTTCTTGCACTTAGCGCAAGTTGCTTTGAGTTTTGTAGTACTAGTAGTTGACATGGCTTTAGATTTGTTCGAACAGTTCAAATAGTTTGTAAAGGCTTCTAACTTCAAGGAAAACTAATGACCAATACAATGCTATAAAAAGGGGGTTGGTGGTGAATTATTCCTGCGTCATCCGCATCCGCCTATTCGTCAATGGTGTTGGTTCTGTTCTAGATTCTGACTTTGTTATGTCTGTCACACTAAACCAAAGGTCTCCCCGAGGTCAACCAGTCCCAACTGAGCAGCACTCGTGTCCTAAAGACACTGATTTTCCGAAAGGAGTGACAGCGATAGCCTGAATCCTTACTAAGTACTACTAACCACCTTCAAACGGCCAGACTCTAGAATCGAGTGATCAAGGGATATTACACTTATTCCAGTAGACAAACCCGGGTATTTTAGTTGGCCTGGCAACCAACATGGCAGTAACGGTTAAAAACAAGTATAGCACCCTGGATGACGAGTGTGATGGCAGTGAAGGGGGAAAGGAGGAAGGAGATGACCCGTCTTACAGCGGGGCAGTGAGAGGAGAGGGGAGGAAATCTGCAGCTACTTCTGCTGCTACTACTTCTGCTACAGGCCGTCAACAGAAAACAGCTAAGTCTATTTTAATTGTAGGGGATTCAATGGTTAAATACCTTGGTAGGGCTACTAACACACATGTTGGTAAAGTTGTCTGTCTGCCTGGTGCCGGAGTCGAGAAGGTGGCAGAAAAGCTAGATGGTGTCATGGAAGCGAGTGGAGAGGACCCCATCATCTTCCTCAACGCAGGGAGCAACGACATTTGGAAATGCAGGACTGAGGAGTTGCTCACCACGTACCAGGAAATGTTGGAGAGGATCAAGGAGAAGGGTGGAGTTCCTGTGGTACACAGTATCCTACCAAGAAGAGGGGTAAGGAAGGAATGGTCCTCCAGGGCTATTGGTGTAAATAGCCGGCTGGAGAAGTATTGCCAGGCAAATACAATTCCATTCCTGGATAACTGGACCCTCTTCTACAGTAAGGATGAACTGTATGCCCAGGATGGAGTACATCTCTCTCGACTAGGAGTTTCGACCTTAGCCAGCTCACTCGACAAGTTTGTTGCGGGGTTTTGTTAATAAACCATAGGTGTGTAAGTAAAATAGAATCCCAGCCACATGAAATTGATAGTAATAACGAACATTCTGATAGTGATAGCGTAGCTTTTCCGTCTAGGTCCAGTAGTTCAACAGGTAAAAATAAATTAGTTAAAAACAATAGAAAAATAGTTGCAAATACAAGTAATAGTTTGAGGGTTTATTATACAAATTGCAGGAGTTTATGTAACAAAATGAACGAACTTAGAGCACTGGTTAGCAAAGAAAATATAGACATAATAGCGCTAACTGAAACATGGATTAATACAGAAACCAGGCATTTTTTAGCAGAGTTTGATATACCGGGATATAGTTTGTTTAAATATGACCGAACAAGTAGGAGGGGCGGCGGTATAGCAGTGTTTGTCAGGAGTTCATTAAAAAGCTGTACTAAATCAGGTATTAGAGTAAATAATGAAAATTAAAGTGTTTGGGTAGAAGTTAACGAAGGTAGTGAGACTTTAGTTATTGGAGTTATGTATAGACCGCCAAATATGAGTAGAAATGACGGAACATCATTATGGGAGGAAATTAAAATAGCATCAAGGCTTAGCAACGTGTGCATTATGGGGGATTTTAATTTCCCTAATATAGATTGGCAGCAACAAATAGGCGACTCTGATTCAAAGGAGTTTATTGAGGTAGTACAAGATAGTGTTTTATCTCAATTCATAGATACGCCGACTAGAGGTGAAAATATTCTCGATTGAGTTTTCAGTAACAATGAACATATGATAAATAGTGTAGAAATCGGGGACCACCTAGGAAATAGTGATCACAATTCTGTGTATTTTAATATACAATGGAAAGGTAATATCAGAGAGAATACAACATTAATACCTGACTTCAGAAAAGCCAATTATGGTGGGTTAAGAGAAGCCCTGTTAGCGGACCCTATGGTCAAAAAATTAAGTTGATCCAGGTGTCCAAATGAGTGTATCCTTTCTCAGGCACCTGTCATCTTAAGTCAGGAAGAGACGTCAAACTTGGTAGATACATACAATAATTTTATCAAGTCAGTATTCAATGCGCAAAATAAATATATCCCCAAAAGAAAATTTAGATCAACACAGAACCAACCCAAATGGATGAATAATAGACTATTAGATCTAGGAAAAAAGAGAGGAATATATAGAAAAATTAAAAAAGGCGAAATTCACCTACTTGCTTACTATCAGAATCTATCACGACAGGTAAAAAAGGATATTAGTAAAGAAAAAAGAAATTATGAAATTAAGGTTGCCAATGACTCAAAAAATAATCCTAAAGCTTTTTACCAACTATATAAATCCAAGGTTAGAGATGCAATTGTTCCGAGGAACTTGCTTCAATTGTGCCGCCTCTCCACATCTTTCCCCGTAGAACTAGGGCAGCTGAGAGCGCCCATGAATTTACACTTTCTCCTCCACAATGCAGAACTTCTGCTTATCAGAATTCATTTATCCCCAGAGCTACTACTCTTTGGAATTCACTTCCCTCGAATTGCTTTCCACAAACTTACAATCAACAAATGTTTAAATCCAGTTGTTACAAACATTTTATGAATGGAGGATGCCTTTAGGCACATGGACCTTTTTGTTTTATCTGTGTTTTTCCTTCCTCCGTTCATTGTCTCTTAAAAAAAAAAAAAAAAAAAATTGGTCCCCTTAAAACTTCGATAGGAGAAATGACAGAAAATGATTTAGAAATGTGCAGTACATTAAATAGTCAATTTCTTTCCGTTTTCACTAATGAAAATTTGGCACAGTTTCCAGAAGTCCGTAAGGTATACAGCGATAGTATAGATAATAGGTTAAGTACGGTTACTATAAGTAGAAATTATGTGCTTAAGGAAATTGACAGACTGAAACCTCATAAATCGCCTGGTCCTGATGAGGTATATGCTAGAGTATTAAAAGAATGCAGAGATGAGTTAAGTTACCCATTAACATTTCTATTTAACAAGTCGATTAGAAACAGGTATAGTTCCAGAAGCTTGGAAGCTTGCAAATGTAGTTCCGATCTTCAAAAAAGGTGATAAATCAATAGCATCCAATTACCGTCCCATTAGTCTCACTTCAATCATAGGAAAGCTACTAGAGTCAATTATTGCTAAGAAAATGAGAAACCACTTAGAAACATTTAACTTAATCAATTCTTCTCAGCATGGATTCACTCAGGGACGGTCTTGCCTTACTAATTTGCTTAGTTTTTTTCTCAGAGGTATATGAAGCAGTAGATAATGACAAGTCATATAATATTATATATTTAGATTTCAGTAAAGCTTTCGACAGAGTCCCTCATGAAAGATTGATGAGAAAGGTTGAGGCACATGGAATAGGTGGGGCATTGTTAGGATGGATTAGGTCATGGCTAATTGGTAGGAAGCAGAGAGTCAGCATAAATGGTACCAAGTCAGAATGGGGAGCAGTCAAAAGTGGTGTCCCCCAGGGATCGGTATTAGGTCCCCTGTTGTTTCTTATATACATAAATGACCTAGATTTAGGTATAACTAGTAGGATAAGTAAATTCGCAGACGATACTAAAATAGGGAGATCAATTGATTCAGATAGCGATATAGAGTGCCTCCAAAGGGATCTAGATACCTTACATGAATGGTCAGTAAATTGGCAGATGAAGTTTAACATTGACAAATGCAAGGTATTAAAGATAGGGAAGATGCAAACAAATGTTAAATATAAACTAGCTAATTTAGAATTAGAAAATTCAGACTGTGAGAAAGATCTAGGTGTGTTTGTTAGCAATGATTTGAAGCCTAGAAAACAGTGTATAAGCGTTCGTAATAAGGCAAACACGATTCTCGGGTTCATCTCTAGGAGTGTGAGTAACAGAACTGCTGATGTTATCTTAAAACTTTACTTGTCATTAGTGAGACCCCATATGGATTATGCTGTCCAATTTTGGTGTCCTTATTACAGAATGGACATAGATTCATTGGAGAGAGTACAGCGTAGAATGACAAAAATGATCCATAATATTAGAAATCTTTCGTATGAAGAAAGGTTGAAGAAATTAGGTTTACATTCGTTAGAGAGACGCAGAGTTAGAGGGGATATGATAGAGGTGTTCAAGTGGGTTAGTGGGATTAACAAAGGGGACATGACAATTGTACTAAAGCTCAGTGATAGCGAAAGAACTCGTACCAATGGTTTCAAATTAGATAAATTTCGTTTCAGAAAAGATATAGGCAAATATTGGTTTGGTAACAGAGTTGTAGATGGGTGGAATGGACTACCAAGTGCTATAGTGGGATCTAAAACTGTAGGGAGCTTTAAGATAAAATTGGATAAGCATATGGACGAGAAGGGTTGGGTGTGAAGGGGGATCAGCCGGGTTGGGCCAATCAGCGCTCTGCAGACCCCGATAATCCTGCGTTAATCTCTAACCGTTTTGGTAAGATGATCCTCAGGGTATTAGAGTGTTGAGCCTATAATTGGGCTTTGTAATTGAATTGGGGTTGTGTGGGACAGGGATCTGCCTTGCTTAGGCCAATCGGCTTTCTGCAGACTCCCATTTTCTTATGTTCTTATGTTCTTAAAGCTCTCTCAACTAAGAGCAGTCCAGCCAGATGCACCATAGAATGGTCACAGGGACTTAATAGAACGGTCACAGGGACAGAGAGAGAGAGAGAGAGCCATAGTCAATAACTTCACTAGGGAGCTTATTCCACTCACCAATTATACTATGGGTGAAGACATTTTTAGTTGTGTCTAGGTTCACTTTCCTGTCTATTAGTTTTAATCCTCAATTCGCGGCAACCATCATATGACGGGAGAGAGAAAATTGGCCTATCCTGTGGCACCCGTCATATGACGGGCGCCATTTTGAGGCTATTATTAACGATGAGAGAGAGACCGAGCGTTGAAGGGACGATAGACGGGCTTCAACCGCTTGCCACGGCAGCACAGCGTCGACTGAAGTCCGACATACACCTCTCTCACTCATAGGGTCTCTCTCACACACCAAAAACAGCAAAATTGCCAATAATTTACCAATTTTGCCCTTCGGTTACACGATCGTCGCAAGACAACCAGATATTGTACAAGGATGATTCAGGTGTCATTGGAAAGCGCTATCATCGTCCTTTCACGGATATATAATTGCATTATGCTCTGGCTCTTGTTTATGCATGAAAAAAAGCATGAAATGAAGGTAATTTTCGGTTAATATAAACGCCTGGCGCTACGGTGATATACACACGACTCCCCGCTCTTTGAGAGTTAATTTGTTTCCTGTTGTGGAACTCTCTTTGGCTATCTTAATTAGATTATAGAAATTGACATAAATAAATCCTTTTAGTATCTTAAAACACTCTATCAGCTGTCCCCTTACAAACAGATCGAGTTCTCTTAATCTCTCATTGTATGGTTTATTTCTATAAAGATAAACTTTGTTACTCTACACTGAACGGATTCGAGTTTTTGTATGTCTTTTATTAAGTAAGGAGACCAAAACTGCACAGCAAACTCCAGATGCGGCCTCACAATACTTTTGTATAATGGTATAACTGTGTCTTTACTATGACGAGAGAGAGTGAGAGTTAGAGAGAAATAGAGTGAGAGTGTATGTGTGTGTGAGTGAGTTAAAAGGAGTTACAAGGAATAGTATCTCAGAGACCTTGCGGTTCATTCTGAGGAGATACTCGAAGTGGAAGGAGAGAGACTGTTTAGTGCACTACACTCATTACAGTGTGCAAAATACTATCTAACCTCATCTTGAACTGCTCTACTGAAGAACTGTTTACAACTTCGGAGGGAAGTTTGTTCCAGGTAGAACAGATCTTATATGTGAAAAAGTTTCCACAAATACTAGTGCTGAACCTTCTCAATTCTAATTTCCAGCCATGGTTGCATGTTATATTGATATTGAGGCTAAACATTTTGCTATACTCCACATTTTCAAACCCATTAAGTATTTAAAAAATTTCAATGAGCTTACCTCGTAGTCTGCGTGTCTCCAACGTAAAGAGATCGGGAGCTCTCAAACCGGACCTCATAGCTCAGCCTTCTAAGCGATGGAATAAACTTTGTAGCTCTAGCTTGTACTCTTTCTAGTCGCTCTATATCTTTCCTGAGTGCTGGAGACCAAAATTGAACAGCATACTCCAGGAGAGGCCGTATCAGAGAGTTGTAAAGTGTGAAGACTATTTCCTAATTTTGATACTTAAATTGCCTCTTAATATAGCCCAATAATATCTGAGCTTTCTTCTCTACTTCAATGCATGTACTACTTGGAAAACTTTAGGTCCCTGCTAATCAGAACACCCAAATCCTTTTCCAAGTCAGTCACTTCCACAGAAAAAAAAAAAAAAAAAAAATGGCCCATTTAGTGTATGGGCCAGACCCAATAAATTTGGCTCATAACTACCACTTGGGGGGGCAAATGCTAACTATATTTTTCTGAAAGGCATGCATCTCTAGAGTTCATTTCAGCATGATATCAATCAATATTGTGTAGCTTCTTGATTTTACAGCCTTTCGAATCTTTGGCTGAATCTTTGATCTTTGATCGGGGGATCAACCAAAATTTAAAATTTCTGATTTTGATTTTTTTTTTCTCGTAAACACAAATAAGTGCTAAATAGAGTACTAAATATCATACTAATCACATTTGTGATGTTCAAAGTTACTAAAAATGGCCGCCAATATCCAAGATGGCGGGTAAAATATACCAAATTATCACTCACTTAACTAGACAGATATGACATATTTTCTGGTACACTATAGTAATAAAGAACATTATGTAACATTACAGTACAAGTATTAGGCGCAACATCAGAACAACTAGAATTCCAACATCTCACTCATCAGACTCTACCTCTCAAACGGTAGCTATCTTTCATCCTCGTCATCATCGTCAGATTCCACATCCTCCTCTATGTCCTCAGTATCACTATCTTCTGTGGAAGGCTGATTGTCGCAATCCCTCAGACGACACATGTCTGTACATTTGAGACCATTTACCAGACACTCGCATGATGGTAACCTACATGATCTGCTACACTTGCATGACAACAAATCTAACACTGCTTGTGGAGCTGGTGATCCATCCATCCAATCAATCTCCAAGGAGCCACCTTCAAGTTTCCATCCATTACCAACATGGCTTGGTTTATCAGGATCTGCTTGCAGGCTTCTTTTCCATATTGTGGCTTGGAAATTCGCTCTTTGTACATGTTTTTTAGGGAATCTTTAGGAGGAGGAAGCTGGTGTGATTCAATCTCCCCCTTAAAGTGCACAGAAAAGATGGTATCTCGGAAGGTTGACGTTAGTAGTCGATGGTTTTGGTGCATACAGCAAACAAACTGCTTCCTCTAGTTTAGTATACAATTCAGGTGACACAGCCCAACTGTTTGCAAGCTCTGTCAAAGTTTCTCTTACACTGATGTTTTTCTTTAGGATTTCCAGTACTCGGAGTTTCCCTTTCCATGAAACGCACTCAATGTGTCACAACCAGTGAATGAATGCATTTCAATAAGTGCTTTACAGACATCAGGACCAACTGCAGCACACATTTATATCAATGAGATGTATGCGTGTCTGTGTCCCACATTTCAGGAATAATTGTGTAGCAACACGTTCACAGAAGGCCAAAAACAAGATAAAGACGTCCGTGTCTTCAGAGCAGATGACAACAGCTGAACTTCCTGATGCAGCAGCATGATCTGCATGAAGCAAAATCCACCGTCAGCTTCCTCATGCTTGCTGATCAGCTCTGGAATTTCTTCACATTGGTCACCACTGATTTTCCAGCATGTTTGGCGACAGGTTACAAAGAGCACTTTGCCTGAGAGTTTTTTCTGTGTATTTTGTCTTCTGCCACTCTTGGACAAGGAACTTGATGAGACTAGTTTTGATGTTCACTTGTTTTAAGAAAGCTCTCCACTGCTTTATTAGTTAAGTTGCTGTTATTTGCTGGAGCTGGAGGCCTTGTTCTTCTCCTCTGTGTGTCATCTCCACTGTTTTGATGGACATCTCATATGCGTACAAAATAACATAAATTTTATTGCTCTGCATCGCCTCTTTACAAATCATGTTATGGATGGCAGCAGCTACATCTGCAAATATTGATACATCATTTCTGACCTTCTGAACAAGGGACATTCCATCAATGACTGTCACAGAATTACAGGTACGGTATTGGGAAGACCATCAACTGGTGTTGCAAGTTTCTGTAACTGCTTTGCTAGAACAGCTTTAGCTGTTTTCCAAGGTGTCCCATCAGGTGTTGAGAGTGACCAAGGCAAGAGTCCCAAAGGATGACAGAATACTTCCTTCATCTCTAGATTTCGGCTTTGGGCTATGACTACTATGCGGCCAAACAAAGATCTATCTGTTTTCAATATTTTCGCCTTTCCTTGTATCACCGTCCTCTTCTTCTGACTTATAGTTGAGAATGTTTTCAGCTTCAACTTTGGAATTGGGTCATGAAACTTGTTCTGTGGTGGATTAGATTGCAGTCTTTCTTCATGGAACTGGGAGTATGCTTATTTGCCTTTTTGGTGAGCTTCGATAAGGGTATCTCGTACATCCTTTGTTGCTGTGGTTATAGTGGAGATGCAAACTATTTCATGGTTTTCATCAAAAGGGTTGATCCAGTTATTCAAAACCTCAGTAACTGCTGTGATACTTTTCTCATCTTTCTGAATATGGGTTCTGCAATTCTGTATGATGTACATCAGACCTTGTTGTTTGTGTCTTATATCTCAGGTGCCCTTAAAACCCACTTCAGTACTCAGCAGTGAGGTAATATTGTCGGCCAGCTCCCAGTTTTTTACTATATGTGGTGGTTCCTCCAGTGGTTTGTGTGTCCTTGTTGATTGTCACTTCAATAGTCTGATCAACGGGGATTCTTCCAAATGGATTGGCATCACTTAGTTGGACTGCATCAGGACATTTTCTATATATAGCCGACAATGGACGATGCCTATAACGACGACAGACGCAAAGTGAGAGCAAAAGGTTATGAGTGGATCAGCCAGTTATTAACCAAGACATGTGAAAAGGATTTAAGAAATGCAATAAATTGACATACAACCTACAGATACATCAGGTACAGTGATATTTTTGGTAACACTTTCAAAATGTTAAGTTAAATAGATTTTTGGTTGCCATATTGGATTTGGTTACTTTGTTTTTTGGTAATTTTGCATATGTTTGAACATAAAACATGATATTAAGTATGATTAAAATACTATTATATGTTGTATTTGACATTTATATGTGTTTACACGTGAACAACATGACTTTTCAAAATTCAGAAATGTTTACATTTTGGTTGATAGGGGGTCACTTCGAAAGACTGTAAAATCAAGAAGCTACACGATACTGATTGCTATCATGCTGAAATGAACTCCAGATATGCATACCGGTACCTTTTAGAAAAATATAGTTAGCATTTGCCCCCCCAAGTGGTAGTTATGACCCCTCCTGGCCCATACACCAATTAGTGAATAGCCAGACTTGGGGTATGCTTGGCCGATATGCATCACCTTGCACTTTTCCAAGGTTAGAGGCATCTTCCATGTCTCCGACCATTCACCCAGTCTATTGAAGTCCATCCTGAGCTGTTCAACCCCTTTGGGGTCTTTCACATTCATTCCAAGTTTAATGTCATCTGCAACCTTGGAGATCACACTCAACAGACTAATATCTATGTCATTGATATACAATATATGATAAACAGAAGTGGGCCAAGAACAGATCCATGTGGAATTCCAAAAGTTAATCCAGTCCAATCAGAAGAAACACCATTGATTACCGTACCACTCGACATCTTCAATAAATCACTAGGAAATGGAGAGGTCCCTGAAGACTGGAAACTGGTCAATGTGACCCCAATCTTTAAGAAGGGGATCACGTGTGTCCCAAGAATTATCGGCCAATTAGATCCCCTTTCTTAAAGATTAGGGTCACATTGGCCAGTTTCCAGTCTTCAGGGACCTCTCCATTTCCTAGTGATTTATTGAAGATGTCTGCCAAGAAATGTGCGATTTCATCTCGCACTTCACGTAGAGAGAGAGAGAGAGCGAGAACGAGAGCGAGACAGAGACAGCGACAGAGATAGAGAGAGAGACAGAGAGAGAGAGAGAGAGAGAGAGAGAGAGAGAGAGAGAGAGAGAGAGAGAAATACAAAGGACTTACAAACTGCAACACACCTATTGGTCCTTACCGGGCAGCTTGGATATCTACACTGCTAAGCTACTAACTACAAGGTAAAGCAAAGGATAGTAAAGCAGAAGGCTCCTCCCCACCCAATACTCCCTCCAGCTTACGATGGCGTAGAAACAGTTGAACAAATATACCATGCAGTATGGAAAACTAACATGGGATTTCGGAAAGGATAGGATGAAAGGAGATTAATTGGTAGTCTATGCAATGTTTACATCATAGAAGGCGGACAAGGAAGAAGAGGAGTAGGAAGAAGAAAAGGAGGTGGAATAGGAGAAGGAAGAGGAAGAAAAGGATGTGGAATAATAGAAGGAAGAAGAGGAGGAAAAGGAACAAAAGGAAGTGGAATAGGAGAAGGAAGAAGAAGAGTAGGAGGAAGGGTAAGAAGAGCAGTAACAGGAAAAGGAGGAGGAGGAGGAAGAAGAGGAATTGTGAAGTAAACAGTAGAGCTGAGAAATGCAAGTCAGGTAAAGGCAAGACCCTATTAACCCCTTCAGACTCATATGATGCAGAGGTTGCCAGATTAGCAATAAGAAATAGAGTTCTCTCACTCTTATAATTACCTCTCCAAAATTAGTTTTCTGCCCACAGCTAACTCAAAGACAACTGCAGAGGTTGAAGTAACTAAACTAAAGGTTTCTAAATACCCCTGATGGTAACAAAGGCTTTAAAGTATCCCTAATCGGCTAAAAATCGCGTCATATGTCGGAGAGGGTTAAGATCGTGAAAACGTAGAACGTGTCGGGGCAATACAAAATGAAGTACCGTACCGGTACTTATGCTTAAGATAGCATCAAGCCAGGTTTGTGTCTAAAGTTGACGATAAAAGCCCTCGTGTGTTACCGATTTGTAACTTAATACAGTCACTACCGGTAATAATAATACATGAACCCTCCTTATTTGTAAGCACGTTGTTCCCTTTCTGTGGATACTGATCGATGAAAGCAATATTGCATTAAATAATTTTGTGTACAGTATATATATATATATATATATATATATATATACAGTATATATATATATACAGTATACTGTATATATATATATATTTTTTTTTTGTGAATGAGGGAGACAAAAGGCATAACCGCCTGCAGCGAGTGCCTCCCCCAGAGTTGAAAGAGTGACAGGGCCAAAATCAAGAGATGTTCGAGCTAAAATACCTGGACACGCGGAGTTTGAAGCAATTTAAGTCATAGGAAGAGGGAAAGACTGATTCTGGGAGAGAATTCCAGAGCTCAGCAGTTGAATAGAAGAAAGTCTGAGAATAGCGTTTCACTCTTGGGTTGGAGAGTTGCACAGAGTAGGGGTGGGATTGTGTTGCAAGGCGGGTACTACGTACCCTACGTAGAGTAGGTGGTATACACTGGGAAAGCTCCGAGGAACACTGATAATTGTAGTAGCGATAGAATAGCGAGGGAGATGCAACATTGCGGCGAAGAGAGAGAGATTGCAGGGAGTTGGTAAGTAGACGGGAGTTAATGATACGAAAGGCTTTCCTTTCTACTTTGTCTAGGAGTGCGGTGTGAGAGGATCCTCCCCACACATGTGAACAATACTCAATACAAGGACGCACTGTGCCCCTGTACAGAGCAAGAAGCTGCGCAGGGGTAAAGAACCCCTTGAGGCGGTTGAGCACACCCAGCTTCTGGGAGGCTGCCTTAGCGAGACTGGTAATATGGTCCCTCCAAGTGAGAGCAGAAGAAAAAGAGACACCAAGAACCTTGAAGGAAGATGAAGGGTTGATTGTTGTATTGTTGAAGAATAAGGGATAGTCCTCTGGAGTTTCCTGACGGGTAGTAAGATGGACAAATTGAGTCTTGGAAGTATTAAATGCAGAAGGTTTTCTCTACTCCAATTGGAAATAGTAGCTAGATCAGGAGATAAGTGTTTTATGGCTTCATTACGTTTGCTTTTGAGAGACTGCTGGCTGGGGCGTTCTGGAAAACTAATTGAGTGGAGCAAGGTAGAATCGTCTGCATATGAATGGATGGGACTGAATGTACAGTTGAAAATTAGAAAGATAATAGGAGATAGGACAGAACCCTGAGGAACACCGGAGTTGATAGTATGAGGAAATGAGCGATGGCCGTCCACAACCGCAGCTATGGAACGGCCGGAAAGGAAATTAGAGACAAATTATTATTATTATTATTATTATATGAGATGCCGAAGTCTCCAACCAGGGTTCAGAAACACCATCAAGATGAATCCATACAAAACACCCGGAGGCACTGGAGAGAGACTACGGCAACTTAGGAAAAAATAAAAACATGTACTGCATACTGTACATATACACATATTAAACACAGATAACATATTATGCAGTGGAGGATATCAAGTATAAATATAATACAATAACATAGAATAAAATAAGTTTAAAAATTCGAATTAATGCTGCAAAAAAGCATTAACTCTAGATTTAAAAATGGAGATATGAGCTGAATTGACTAGCTCATTTGGCAACTTATTCCACAAGTCAACCATGGCCGGCACAAAACACCGTGAAAATTGTGTAGTAGAAAAATTAACACGGCTCATGGCAAGTTCATTAAGATTGCTTGTGAATCTAGTTGCACGAGCCCGGACATAGGGCCCAGGCAGAACCCCATGTAAGGGATGCTGAGGGTTGTTAAAAACTTTAAATAAAAGACTAAGGGCACCAACTTTACGTCGATGACACAGATCAAGAGACAAATGAGGTAGATGGAGGGACAGCAACCGAAGGAGGGCAGTTTGGAAATTAAAGATTTGTGCCAGAGTCTATCGAAGGTCTTTGATATGTCTAGTGCAACAGAAAAAGTCTCTCCGAAGTCCCGAAAGTTGGATGATATGAAAGGAAGCCATGCTGGCGATCTGAGAGCAGATTATGAGAAGAGAAATGCTTAAGACATTTGGAAGCAAGAATAGTTTCAAACACTTTAGAGATACAAGAGATGAGAGCAATTGGACGATAGTTGGAGGGTTGAGAGCGGTCACCCTTCTTTGGGACAGGTTGAATGAGAGCAAACTTCCAGCAAGAAGGGAAGACGCTAGAGGAGAGACAGAGACGAAACAATTTGCCTAGGCAGGGGGTCAGCACGGAAGCACAGTTTTTTAGTACAACAGGAGGAACACCGTCCGGACCGTACGCCTTCTTAGTATTAAGCCCAGAGAGGGTAAAAAGTACATCTTTAGAAGAGATTAGGATAATAGGCATAAGTAGGAGAGAGGGGGGTGGAGAGGGAGGAATAGCACCAAAATCATACAAGATAGATTTTTACAAAAGTTTGAGCGAAGAGTTCAGCTTTGTCAGAGGAAGAAGTGATGATTGTGCCATCAGAGTGGAAAAGGGGAGGGAAAGACGAGAAAGAAAAGTTGTTGGAGAGGTTTTTGGCTAGATGCCAGAAAGCTTGTTAAGAGATAGAGTTGGATAGTTCAGTGCATTTATTATTAATGAAAGAATGCTTGGCAAGTCGAAGAACAGATTTGGCTTGATTCCAGGCAGATACATAAGAAGAATGAGATTCTTGAGTTTTAAGGCATCGGTACCGTTTGAATGCTTCCTCCTTGTTTTGGACAGCAGTAGAACAAGCGTGAGTAAACCAAGATTTTTTTTGCATTAGACTGATAGAAAGAAAATGGAATGTACGCTTCCATGCCCGAGAGGATTACCTCGGTAATGCGTTCAGCACTCTCCGAGAGTCCTCGGTCACGGAAGCAGAAGTCATTCCATGGGAAATCAAAGAATATATATATATATATACAGAAGGTAACGCAATGGCGGGAGGATTGAAGGGGGTGAGCGTAGCTCTCTCCCTATGTATCATCCTTCTCAACATTCAGAGGGGCTGTGCCGATATACAGGTGCAGAGGGGACCGGTAGTGTACCAGGTTAACACTAAACAAGTATTGAGGGACCTCGTCACACAGAAATCACACACAGATGAAATCTCTGTCACCATTCCTGCCTGGGCAGCTACATATATCGGGAAACCGCAGCGTCTTAGCAAACATTCTGGCACAACCTCGCTACAACACCTATTGTGCTACACTCTAATAAGCTGTGGAGATATAGAGACCAACCCAGGCCCCAGGTAAGCGTTGAAGAAACCTCACCACAAATCAAGTAAGGCAGACACCGACATTTCAACAGTCCCTAGCAAAACAATTTATTATAACAAAGTGGCACCAGAACCCCCCTTCTCGCTCACACACACAAGCCAGCCAGCCAGTCACCACCTCAGCGTCACCACCCTACCAACACAACACTACCCTTAACGGTACCATCACTACCACAGATATCGGCGACCCAAGTAGCTCAACATGCAACCAGAACAACTAAAAAAGCCGGTAGCACTCGCAAACACATCTCCAGTGAAGTAGCAACAACGGCCAAGGAAAACAACAACAGCAAACAACTACAACGGTGCCACCGCGGGGAGATACAGGTAGGGGTGGGGGTGGGTCAAGGACAAGGAATAGATCAAGTAGACCAAGGCGCAACCTGTCCCCCGCCCTCGCTCACAGCCAGCACTACTCAGCTGATCGGCCTGGGCCAAACCACACCTCCAGACGTACGATAAACAGTAAGAGGAAATTATGTATAGTCTGTACCATAGACTACAGAAGATCTGGACTGGACACGAAAAGGGAACTTTGCATTAAGGGACCCAAAATCGGAGGACGAACCCCCAAGTTCGAACCTTAAAACCGCGAAAATATCACATTTTCGCTGTTTCGAGGTTCGAACTTGGGGTTTCATTTTCCGATTTTGGGTCCCTTACTGCAAAGTTCCATTTTCGTGTCCAGTCCAGATCTACTGTAGTCTATGTCTGTACTATTGGATTCAACAATAGGAGCACACTTTTACAATGTAACAGTTGTAATGAAATTGTACATAACCGATGTACTTACGTTAACAGTAGAAACGAAGTTGAATGCGTTAAATGTGGGACATCCGCTGTACGAAATCAGACAAACATTTGTGATATATGTGAATCACCCATAACACGACGACAGAGGATCCAAAACTGTGTTAAGTGTAAAACTGTAGCTCGCATGAAGTGCATTTCTAAGAAGACAGTAAAGAACATGACTTTTTATGCAATAAGTGTGCCTTGCATTTATTACCGAATGTTAATGTAAATGAACCAAGTAACAACTCAGAATCCAGCCAGGGCACAATCAAAGATGAATACAGTGTTCACCAACAAAGGGCTCCATCTTATCCACATTAACGCCAGATCAATGTACCATAAATTGTCAGAAATAAACTTGTTAGCTAATAAGGCCAAAGCTTCAATAATTGCAATTACAGAAACCTGGCTGGACTCGAGTATAAATGATGGTGAAATAAACATTCAAGGTTTCAATATGGTTCGTAATGATCGTAATAGACAAGGGGGAGGAGTATGTCTGTATTCTACAACGAAGCTCTTTGGATTGACTTACACCCGCCTAGGACAAAACGCATCACAATTGGAGTGTGCTATAGGCCACCAGACG
This sequence comes from Paralithodes platypus, assembly GCA_032716605.1. Lineage (NCBI taxonomy): Eukaryota > Metazoa > Arthropoda > Malacostraca > Decapoda > Lithodidae > Paralithodes > Paralithodes platypus. The sequence goes on from CM064495.1 coordinate 24,079,552, forward strand.
ACGTACAATTCTTAAACAAATCTGAACGAACTTTGTCATTACTAGACCCCTGGAATGAATCTAATATACTAGGGGATTTTAACTTGCGTTACAAACAACGAAATAATAGGCTTGTACGAGAATATAGGCACATACTGACAATGCACAAACACAAACAACTTATCACAACCCCCACACGTATCTCTGATAACACTGCTACAACATAAGACCATGTAAATTGTAACAGAGAGGACAAAATATCACAATCAGGGGTTATACAAACGGGGATAAGTGATCACTTCATCAAATATTGTACACGTAAAACTCCAAAAATTACCCTAGAGAATCACAAGGTCATTAGAACAAGGTCACTCAGAAACTACAACAAAGATTTTTTTTGGGACATTTTATGGAATACAGATTGGTCTCCAGTGTTTGGAAATACACACGTTAATGACGCATGGGTTGGCTTCAGAACCATCATCACAAACATCCTAGACGAAATAGCTCCTCTGAAAAACATACAAATTAAAGTAAGATCAGACCCATGCATCAACAATGACATACTACACCATCTGGAACATAGAGACAAACTGTTAACAAGGCTTGTGAAACATAGACAGGATCAAGGTCTGAAACATGAGTTCAATAGGGCTAGGAATAAACTAAGTAGAACAATTAAATCATCGAAATTTAATTATTTCCACAGTAAGGCAGAGGAATATCAGAGTAACCCCAAAACACTATTGAGGCACTTACAAACAACGGGCTACAGCAACAAGGTAAGGGATTCATCTAACACTAATATTGCTCTCAAAATTAATGATCAGGTTTGCCATGATAAACGACAAATTTCAACCTACTTCAACTCCTTCTTCACCTCCATAGCAAACACACTAGCACAGAACCTACCGCAACCTCTCAATAAATACACCACAACAACTGCCACCTTTAAAAATTTCTACAGGGATAAAGGCATACACCCGAACACTTTTGGATTGCAAAATATTACATACACATTTGAGGAGCTCTCTAACCTAAATGTACATAAAAGCACAGGACCAGACAAAATTCCTGCCAAATTTCTACGAGATGGAGCCATTGGTATAGCAGGTACCCTAACCCACATCATCAACCTGTCAATTAACACCAACACTGTACCTGCTGGTGATGGGCTGGTCTATCAGAGTGAGAACTGAGCGATCTCTGCCATACCCATAGCTTACTCTGACTGTTCCTTTTACTTATATATTTTCTAGATCTCAAGTGACGGCGTCTCTTGCGTAGATTGACCTCCTAATCTACCAAGATTGGAAGCCAAAGCGTCACATCTTTCCTTTGCCCCTCAACTTTCTCTTCATAATTGCTGAGGGGCACAGGGCCCTGGGTGGGGCTTTGGTTTCCCGGGCGTTTCCGCGCCCTCCTCAGCTCCCCGCCATGGAGTGGCTTCGGTCACCCAGGCTTTATTGTGGTCGGCAGGGAGGGTTCTGTGGGGGCGCTCGGTTGTGGCCTTGGCATTGCTCGGGCCTTGGGGCTGTTCGGCCAGGCAGCTTGGGGAAAAACAACAACAACAACAACAACAACACTGTACCTGCTGAACTGAAGGAAGCTATTGTAACCCCTCTATTCAAGAAAGGGAATAAATTAGATGTTAGCAACTACAGACCAGTTAGTATATTATGTATTGTATCAAAAATCCTTCAAAGAGCTGTATACACCCAAATTGAACACTACCTCAAAGAAAATTATCTATTCTATAAGTTTCAATCAGGTTTCAGAGGCATGTACTCGACAGACTCCTGTCTCATCCACTTAACAGACCACATTCGTAAAGAAATTTCTAAAGGTAACTACACCGGTATGGTTTTTCTTGACCTACAAAAAGCATTTGATACAGTAGACCATAATATCCTATGTAATAAACTACAAGCAATGGACATTGGGTCAGTGAACTGGTTTAAATCTTATCTTAGTGGTAGAACACAAAAAGTAAAAATTTATGATAATCTTTCTGATCCTATGCCAATTAACTGTGGGGTCCCGCAGGGAAGCATCCTTGGTCCCTTATTCTTTCTCTGTTATGTGAACGACATGGAACTGAGTGTATCGTGTAAATTATTACTGTATGCTGACGACAGTGTGCTTCTGGTTTCAGGAAAAGACCCAATAAGTATTGCCGCCTCACTTTCCAAAGAACTAGAATCATGTAGTGATTGGCTAGTGGACAATAGACTATCTCTTCACCTGGGCAAGACAGAAGCCATCTTATGTGGAACAAAACACAAATTGAAAGACATTGAGTGCTTCTCGGTCAACTGTAATGATATTCCCATAACAACAGTGTCACAAGTGGACATATCGGACTAAAACTGGACTCGACTATGTCAGGTGAAACAATCTTGAAATCGATGCCACACCTCCTTAGGGGAGGTGTGGTGGAGTGGTCATGCCACTGGATTGGTAATCCAATGGACCCGGGTTCAAATCCCGATATGTCAATGGGAAGATATTATTGGGATTGAATTTGTGCTGTACCTAGTATCAGTGCATTACCACAAAGCCCACCGAAATGCCAAAAAAATACCCTCATTGTTCCCTGATTAAATAACACTGTATGAATATTCCCATATTCAAAATATGTTACAGGGGGACAATGCCTAGTGAGTTCACTGCTCAATAGGTGGCGTTGTGAGAGTGAGGGTCTGAGTCTGGAGGGTGAGACGGTGAAGCACTTGAGCGAAGCAACCAGCCGCTTCAGAGATGGAGCTGCTTCGAGCCATGATGGATGCTTCACATGTCTCACTCCCCAGACTGGAACAAGACCTCACGGGCTTCACCGTGTTGAGCGGTGGAATGTACAGGCTCTCAGCCTATGCCCGAGAGGGAGTAGTTGGAATATAGAAAAAAAAACAAAAAAAAAAAAAATGTAGAGCACGTATTAAATACCTGCATAGACAGGTGGAATGCTTGCCAGCGGCGACCAAAAAGACCCTATGTCAAGTGCTTGTTCAATGTCATTTTGACTATTCTGTGTCATCCTGGCACTCTGCATCATCTAAATCAGCAAAGCACAAACTTCAGGTCACTCAAAATAAAATGGTTAGGTTCATGCTGAACCTAGGACCCAGATCGCATATTGGCCAGGAACAACTTCAGTCACTTGGTATGCTCAATGTCTCTGACAGGGAAACAAATCAGACTCATAAATGGATTCAAGATATTTCATGATAGGGCTCCAGAGTATTTAAAGAGTAATTTTGTTAAAGCAAATGAGAGGATTGGACACAATACAAGGAATAGGATGTATAATTTTACTGTCCCGAGAATCCAAGGACAGGGTAAGCTAACAATCTTCTTCACTGCCATCAAAGACTGGAACAACCTACCCCAGTCAGTCCATGAAAAGAGAACACTGTATTCCTTCAGACGTAGCTTGAAGGAGCACCTGAACTGAACAGCTGCGAGAAGGGAGCACCAAGCTTATGTCTACTACTAAATACGACATAAGAGATAGGCAAAACAAACTGAAATGATTACTGAAATATTTTGACCAGTCCAACTATAGAATGTAAGGTATCTTAATATAACCCCCTAGAAATACTTTCTCTAAAGTATCTACATTTTTTATCCTCCCCTTTTTCCCCAGCTAACCTAATCCCACAAGGACCCCAATGGAAATACGCCTAACGGCCTTATTGGGCTATCCTTAGTTGTAATTATGCAAAGCTGGTACATGTCATATTTGTAACATATTATGTGGTACCAACATTGTAAAATGCTAACTGAATAAATATTATTATTATTATTATTATATATATATATATATATATATAATTTTATATATATAATATTAGAGTTGTGTCGATTAACTCATTAAATTAACTAGTTAAGTTAAATTAATTTTGGTATTTTATCAACTAAGTTAAAGGGCATAGCGCATTTGGTCAGCCATGGTCAGCTATCCTCATTATCATAAATGTTAGTGTACAGTATACCTCTTATGTGCAATAATAGTAGTCCGAGTTTTTTATAAAATGTAAATATAAATAAATTAGTGTTGTGGACGGTAGTGGCGAGAGGCATTTCCGAACTGTTGTGACGTATATAGAGGCATTGGGGTACCCTTAGAATAACAATCGGTCAAAGAGTTTCAGGTGTCCGGTCAATGGCCACCATTTTGATTCTCAGTATCTCTGTTAAGGGGAGATATCCACTATAGGGATTTTTTTCTTGACTCCTTTGTCCCTCATGTTTAGCCCCATTGTTTTTCTAATTTTAAGACGTTCGCCCCATTATTTTGACGATTTTAAGAACTTTCGACCCATTTCTGTCAATTTTAAGACCTTTCGTGCCATTTAGGTGTCGATTTTATCCTGGCGAGCGATAGCGAGCCTGTTATTTAAGAGGAACCGGCTTTCAGCCGGGACATTTTTCTACCGAAAAATGAACAAATTTATCTTGAAAGGGGCTCAAGGGGGTGTAATCTTAAGCTTGATGGATATCTAGAGACCAAACTAAAAACCTCCCGTTAAGTACCGTACTTCAGGCTGTGAAAGCAGTAATACGTATGGACATATATTTATACGAGGGGTATGATCAATTGTATGAGCAGCATAAGCTCAATAATGAAATGTATATATTAGGGCAAGCTATCGAATAATGCACTATGAAAGTGAAAATCAAGATGGAATATTTGTATACGGTGGACGTACGCTGTTGTGCTAAAGTAGCCTACCAGTGTACCGTTAATGTAAACAGTAGACTAGTCAGTACGACTGGTGTTGCCATATGGATAGAGCTGCTAATACGTATTTATTTATGATTAATGATACCAAACTATGAATAATTGCATTGATGTTACTTAAGGATAGACAAATTGTGCACTCATGTCATATAAATATCAAACACTACCTTCACATTACTTCATCACGTATGCAATGTATTAGGGCAAGCTATATCAAGACAATATAACAAAAAATCGAAATCCGAGGTCTACCACAACCACGAGAAAGAGGCAACAGGGGCTCCCATCAACTGTCTAAGCTTAAAATATCTTACATGGCTTTGTTTACTATTTTAGATTAATATTTATGGTAAACCAAGATAACTGTGCAGTATCAATCATTCTTTAACATGTTTTAGACAGTGATAAAATGGAAAGTTAAGTTAACTCGAATTTGGGAATTAACTAGTTAAGTTAATTTTAAAAGTTAATCGGTTAAGTTAATCAATTAACTCTACCTTTCATTTAAGTTTTCAAGCTTCCTAAACTTGAATTTCTGCTTCTGTTATAATTATTTGCTCAAGTTATTCAACTTGTGATTGAAAACATCTATGTATTAAGCAAAACTTTATATAATATTATAATTAGCATTACTCAATTTCCTTACACAATTTAGTATCCCTGTGTCAGTTATCTCCTTAAGTCTGTTATCATTCCCCTCCAAATTTACTCATTTTGATGAATGCAAGCAAAACCCTTTATAAGCTCCTTCATGACAAATATATCTATATAATGTTTGTTATTCTTTCTTGGACTGTTTCAGGGGATTTACAATCAATCATATACTGTACAATCATATCAGTCATCAGTAGAACTAAGTACCGGTAGATATTAGAACTCATCTCACAGGCTAAATTACTCGACTCGTCGATCAGGTCAGGTGAAGGTATCGTGCATTTCACATAATTTTGACTATTGGATTTCAATGTACCGGTATTACATGCCGGTATGTCCACGTTAAACTCCTAACCTCCAAATTTCGTTTTAGGCTTAACTACAATAAACTACTTTAAGAGCCTGTTCATAATCAGACATTTACTGGATTGCCTTATTTCCTTACAACTTGAATGTACACTTTCTTATACAATGCATTTAACTCGAACTTCAAACTTGTCTGACTATTAAGTGATTTGAAGTTGACTGAAAATAACAACAATATGGGTTGCAAAGTCTACATCTACAATACATATACCGATATTAGAAACACGAAATTAATAATATAGGCCTACAACAATTCATATGAAATATACGACAGGACAACCTATCACAATTTTGTTTTGTTCATACTACAAATCTAGAAAATTTGGAAGACAGCAAAACGTTTCAATAAGTTTGTTTTGTCTTATGTGTGTATGAAAGAGACAAACGGCAGGCTGAGTGTAACGAGTGTCTCACCCAAAGCCAAAAGAGTGACAGGGACCCAAATTCAAGGGACGTTTTTTTTTTTTTTTTTTTTAAGAGACAATGAACGGAGGAAGGAAAAACACAGATAAAACAAAAAGGTCCATGTGCCTAAAGGCATCCTCCATTCATAAAATGTTTGTAACAACTGGATTTAAACATTTGTAGATTGTAAGTTTGTGGAAAGCAATTCGAGGGAAGTGAATTCCAAAGAGTAGTAGCTCTGGGGATAAATGAATTCTGATAAGCAGAAGTTTTGCATTGTGGAGGAGACAGTGTAAATTCATGGGCGCTCTCAGCTGCCCTAGTTCTACGGCGAAAGATGTGGAGAGGCGGCACAATTGAAGCAAGTTCCTCGGAACAATTGCTGTGAAAATATCTGTAGAATAATGCAAGGGATGCAACGTTTCTTCGTATGGATAATGTAGGAAGGTCCTGTGTGATTGCAGGGTTATTGATTAATCTAATAGCTTTATTTTGAATTTTGTCCAACTGCCTCAATGCAACCACTCCACTTCCACCCCACAGAGGTGCACAGTAATCCATCTGAGAACGCACATGACTTTTATATATCACGGCCAACTGCTCGTCAGTGAAGAATTCTCGAACTCTGTACAGGAGTCCCAGTTTTTTAGAGGCATTCTTAGCAATGCTTCTAACATAATGTGTCCAGCTCAAGTTAGTAGTTAATGTTACACCGAGAATGTCAATACTAGGGGAAGTGGGAATATTTACATCATTAAAAAATATATGGGAGTCAGTGAGATTCTGTCGGTTAGAAAATTGAATGTATTTGGTTTTCTGTGCATTAAAGGAAACTAGATTCTTTTGTCCCCATCCATTAATTCTAGAAAGGTCCTGGTTCAGAGAAATTGCAGTGTTTATTTTTGAATTTATAAGATCGGGTTGGGTGAAAGAATTGGTAAATGTGAAGGAACTGTGGAGTGTTGAGTCATCTGCGTAGGAATGTATTGGATTATGAGTGGTAGATATGAGATCATTGATATGAATGAGGAACAGAATTGGGGCCAAAACTGATCCCTGGGGAACACCAGCATTTATTGAGTTAAATTGAGAATAAAGGCCATCTACCATTATACGTATTTTTCTGTTATGAAGATAAGAAGAAATTAGTGGAACTAATGATGCAAGGCCGTAGTGTGACATCTTCGACAATAAGGATTGATGCCAGACTCTATCAAATGCCTTTGATATATCCAGTGCTATTGTATGTGTTTCACCATGTTGGTCTGTAGCTTGGTTGATTTGATGCGTAAGAAGGCAAAGCATGTCTGCAGTTGATCGACATCGTCTAAAACCATATTGCCTATCACTGATTAATTTATTATTCTCAAGATGCTTAATTATGTGATTATTTAATATAATTTCAAAGACTTTACCAAGAGTGGAAGTTATAGCTATTGGTCTGTAGTTTGATGGATCTGAAGAGGCACCTTTTTTAGGAACTGGATGGATGTTTGCTTCTTTCCAGGGTACTGGGAAGCATGAGGTATGAGTACACAGACGGAAATTTTTTGCCAATACAGGAGCGAGCACCAAGGAGCAATTCTTAAGTACTATTGGAGGAATTTCATCTGGACCAGGAGCCTTATCTACTGAGAGATTCTGCAAAATAGTTTTGACATGTCTGGTGTGGATCTTAAGTGAGGGAATTTCAGGCGAATTAAAATTAAGTACAGGGACATCTTGATTTATTTCATCTAAGGTTGAGTTGGTGGAGAAAATATCCGCAAGAAGGTTAGCTTTACCTCGTGGGTCACTTACAAGATTGCCAGTCGGAGATTTTAATGGTGGAATGGATGAAGCAGTAGTGAAGTTGGATTTAAATGAGTTAAGAGTAGACCAAAATATTTTGTTATCATTTGGATTATTTAGAAGTTTATTTGCCTGCTTGTGGAGAAAGTTTGATTTAGTTAGGTTTAATACAGTTTTGGCATGATTTCTGATGTTTCTAAAGTAATTAAAGGCTTCATGAGTTTTTGGGTCAAAATGCCTGGATACAAGGAATATATAGAAGTCTAAGTCATTGGATGAAGGAAAGATTAATTTAGAGAGTATGTTGAGTAGAAGAAAGACCGAGAAGAACACTGAAGGTTCTAATACTGATAGAAGATTGAAATATTTCACAAACTTTGCTTGTCAGCTGGTCAACATATAACGAAAATGACCGTGATAACTTAAATGCATAAATGGAAAGATTACAGAGTATTCAAATTTAAAAAACAAAAAACATAAACAGTGTTCTTCTTGTTAGTATTTCAATAAATTGCAATTGATTATAATTATGTAGGACTTTTGAGGTTATAGTAGTTGAATTAAAATGTATACAGGAATCAGTGCACTTATGTATAGTAAGTCGTCTGTGTGGCACGTGGTTCATATTCAGTCCCTTTTCTGGTACTTGCTCTACGATTTAGTTACCATTCTCAATAATCTGTACATTTTGAATAATGGAGGCCTTTCCTGAACGTATTAATATCGTCTGATGATAGACAAAATAAAACATCAAGATATACTTTACAGGGGATACTCGAGGTAGTTTTACCCCTCTTGAATATCAGAAGTCTTACCTATTTTGAACAAGATAGCCTGAAATTAGCAATAATAAAATAGGAATAGCCTAATGTCATTCATACTGGAAGGGTACACTTCATAGTCCAGAAGAAGAATATGATATACCGTAGCCGAATGTAAGTATTTTTCAGCCATAACATATCGGCATTCTCTGTCTTTGTTCTCTGCTCAGCATTGTAGTGGTGTGTGTGTGTGTGTGTGTTCACTGCTTCTAAAGGCCGCGTCTCACACAGTACGTTAGCCGCCGACCACAGCCGATATTTTCAAAATATTTGAATTTTTCCGGGATTGTCTGACATCGTCTGTGATCGTGTAAAAAGATCGCCTCGTATCGTGGTAGGCGAGGGGTGGTCGAGTGGCGTGGAAATGGTCGTCGGTGATCGGCCAAAAAATAGTGGCTGCACTAAATTCTGGCCGATAATCGGCCGATAATCGCGTGCGTGTATTTACCTAATTGTATTTACCTAATTGTAGTTTACAGGAGTTGAGCTAAGCTCGTGTTGTCCCGTCTCTCAGTCTACTTTTTATCCAATTTTTTCTTGAAAATATGGATGATCCTTGCCCCTACCACCTCCTCCTCCAGCCCATTCCATTTGTCAATACATCTATATGGGAAGCTAAACTTCCTGATATGTGTGTGTGTGTGCGTTTGCGTGTTTGGTTGTGCATTATTTAGTTTATGTATAAATTGTGTGTGCTTGTGTGGTTGGTTGTGTATTATTTAGTTTATGTATAAATTGTGTGTGCTTGTGTGTTTGGTTGTGCATTATTTAGTTTATATATAAATTGTGTGTGTTTGTGTGGTTGGTTGTGTATTATGTAGTGTATATATATTATGTGTGTGTGCGTTTGCGCGTTTGGTTGTGTATTATTTAGTTTATATATATTGTGTGTGTGCGTTTGCGCGTTTGGTTGTGTATTATTTAGTTTATATATATTGTGTGTATGTGTGTGTGTGTGTGTGTGTGTGTGCGCGTTTGCGTGGTTGGTTGTGTATTATTTAGTTTATATATATTGTGTGTGTGTGTGTGTGTGTATTATTTTAGTCTATATACTGTATTGTATGTCTGCGAGTAGTTCTCTCTCTCACTCACTCACTCTCACTCTCTCTCTCTGCGTGCGTGTGTGTGTGTGTGTGTGTGTGTGTGTGTGTGTGTGTGTGTGTGTGTGTGTGTGTGTGTATTGTACGCACTGGCACTATCAATTCTGCAGCAGAAAATAAAACATGAGGTAACCCGAGTGAAACAAGTGGCGTATGCAGATGACCTCACAGGTGCAGGAAAAATAGGGGATCTCAAAGAATGGTGGCGGAGAGTACAATCGGTAGGCGAAGTCATTGGGTACCATCCGAATGCTAGTAAATCTGTACTAATAGTGAAAGAAAACAAGTATGAAGAAGCGGTGCGGACTTTTGATGGGACAGGAGTGAAGATTACAAAGGAGGGTCAACGCCATTTGGGAGCAGTAATAGGCACAGAAGAATGCAAGAGAGACTATGTGCGAAAAAAGGTAGCGGAGTGGGTAAAGGAAGTGAAAACCCTGGCAGACATTGCGAAATCTGAACCACATGCTGCATATACTGCCTTCACATATGGTGTTAAGCACAGATGGACCTTTCTTATGAGAACAGTGCCTGGCATTAGACAGATGCTCCAACCGCTTGAAGAAGCAATCAGAGGAACATTCATACCGGCCTTAACAGAGATGGAAGGCGTCACGCAAGAGCTAAGAGATCTATTAGCTCTTCCGCCAAGGTTCGGAGGTATGGGGATCATAAACCCAGTGGAGGCGGCACTACATGAGCACCAAAATTCCCTTAAACTTACTACGTCTCTGACAGAAAAAATACGGGAGCAAAATGAAAATGATGAGGTGGAGGAAGAGGAACAACGAAATGCAAGACAGGAAATTACAAAGAGCAGAGAAGAGAGACAGAAACATAGCCTAGAACAAATTAAGACCAGATGTAGGGAAGAACTGAAAATGAGAGTTGAGATGGCACAAGACACGGGGGCTTCAAATTGGCTCACATCATTACCAATAAAGGAGAAAGGCTTCAGCTTAAATAAACAAGAATTCAATGATGCCGTAGCCTTGAGGTATGGGTGGCCAGTTTTGAACCTGCCGCTGAAATGTGCATGTGGTGAAATAAACAACTCAGACCACTGTATGACTTGTAAGAATATTATTTTTATTAATCTCACCACCACACCCCCAATGAAATTAATTAAAGTATATATGATCCACCGGGATTCGAACCCGGGTTATCACACACATATTTTTGCCACCTTAACCATTACACCACCAGGACGGTTAAGGAGGATTCATCTGTATCCGGCATGATGAAGTACGAGACATCACTGCACAAATGCTGGACGAGGTGTGCCATGATGTCAGAATCGAACCGGAACTTCTGCCTATGGACGGACAGCGCTTGGCCCACAATACTGCAAATACTTCAAATGAAGCAAGAGTGGACGTAAGTGCTCGAGGTTTTTGGACGAGGGGACAACGGGCTTTTTTCGACATCAGAATCTTCAACCCAAGAGCACAAACATATCGTGAGCGAGGACACAAGGCGGCATACTTGAGAAACGAAAGTGAGAAAAAACGCGCTTATGAAGAAAGAATTTTGAACAGGGATCAAGGAAGCTTTACTCCTCTGGTCTTCTCATCGTCGGGAGGTATGGGACCTTCTGCAAGTGTCTTCTATGCCAGATTAGCTGAACAAATATCGGAGAAAAAGCGTCAGCGCCAACCAAGTCAAAACTTGGATGAGATGCCGGCTCTCTTTCTCTCTTCTCAGGTCTGCACTCCTATGTCTCAGGGGTACAAGGTCCTCCCCGCTACAGAGGACAAGAGTGAGAGACTTGGACTTTGAAATGGTCGTGGCGGAGGGACGAATTGGGGAACAACTAGGTTGATTATAGGGAGGTACTGGTACAATAAGATAAACTACAATGTAACTAGAATAAGATAGATTGTACACCACTTTGTAACTGTCACCTTAATAAAAAAAAGTGTAGCCTATAGTTAACATAAACATCTACAAGTTTATTAAAATACATCCACTTGTAAACTAATGATATACTGCATCAAAGTCAGTGTATACCAGATCGTGTAATGATATAGGTATACATTCACCTATCGACTACTTAACTACAGCGTATTATTATTATACTTTTATTCAAGTATATTTGGGTTTGTAATTGATGATTAATGTTAAGAACGGGGTGTTATTTTTATATATATATATATATATATATATATATATATATATATATATATATATATATATACAGTATATATATATATACATAGGGCGGTTCCTTTGCCGTGTCAATATCGTGTGTGGCCTACAACGGTCGTATTTATCTTCAACGTATGTGCGTCTGTTGTGCTGTAAACATATGGTTGTCAACCAAAAGCGGCATTATCGTGCTCTTAACGGACTTTAAATGTATGACGAACGTGTGATAGCCGAGTGAGTAGCGTCGCCGGCCAGCGATTTATTCTACAATGGCCGTGTTGCCGGCGTGTATGACGTGTGTGACGTGTGTGTGTTGAGTGACTGTCGAGGGTTTGTTGTACAGCAATCGTGTGCCTGCGAGGATCGTGCAGTGATCCAGTGAGTCGATTACAATCGGCGAAAAAGTGCAAGTCGTCCTCTGTCGGCAGCTGTCGAGAGGTGGCCGTACTGTGTGAGACACGGCCTAAACTCACCTTAGGGCCGAGTCACACGACCACTTTAATTACCTCACTTCAAGACCGAGTTATACGATCTTTTTTTCTTGCAGCATTTTGGAACTCATTTAATATAGGTATCAGCATAAACACTAACGTTAGATGGCAATAGTTAGCTGGATTATAATGAAACTTGAATTCGGAAACAACTAGACAAGTCACCAGTTGATGGGAAAAGAACCAGGACAATTTTGACCGTGCTAATCCTCCTCAATTATCGTACTGACTCCACCCCCAACCAACGATCTCTATTGTCCTATCCAGTTTGATCTTGGTCCTAACATTTCTACTTTATATCTGCATATCCTTATCCGACAGAATCTCACTGACTCCCATATATTTTGTAATGATGTAAATATTCCCACTTCCCCTAGTATTGACATTCTCGGTGTAACATTAACTACTAACTTGAGCTGGACACATTATGTTAGAAGCATTGCTAAGAATGCCTCTAAAAAAATGGGACTCCTGTACAGAGTTCGAGAATTCTTCACTGACGAGCAGTTGGCCGTAATATATAAAAGTCATGTGCGTTCTCAGATGGATTACTGTTCACCTCTGTGGGGTGGAAGTGGAGTGGTTTCATTGAGGCAGTTGGACAAAATTCAAAATAAAGCTATTAGATTAATCAATAACCCTGCAATCACACAGGACCTTCCTACATTATCCATACGAAGAAACGTTGCATCCCTTGCATTATTCTACAGATATTTTCACAGCAATTGTTCCGAGGAACTTGCTTCAATTGTGCCGCCTCTCCACATCTTTCCCCGTAGAACTAGGGCAGCTGAGAGCGCCCATGAATTTACACTTTCTCCTCCACAATGCAGAACTTCTGCTTATCAGAATTCATTTATCCCCAGAGCTACTACTCTTTGGAATTCACTTCCCTCGAATTGCTTTCCACAAAATTACAATCTACAAATGTTTAAATCCAGTTGTTACAAACATTTTATTAATGGAGGATGCCTTTAGGCACATGGACCTTTTTGTTTTATCTGTGTTTTTCCTTCCTCCGTTCATTGTCTCTTAAAAAAAAAAAAAAAAAAAACTCTAGATGTATCATGAAACCAAATCATAGGTTAGAATTATTATGAGCTGGCAGTCATATGTAATCTCGCGAAGCGATAGAATGCCGGCCCTTCGTCTCATCAAAACAGCCGTATCAATCACTCCTACCACCGGATCTGACTCAATATAGAATTCACCATGTGCTACCTCTAATTATATAATCTTCAGTCCAACATCACCAGTCCTCCTAAGCTAAGTTCATTATGTATTGATACTGTATTATGTGAACATTCCTACATGTCATCCATATGAACTAGTCGTGTGTAAGAGGACAGGAGTCCACCCATAGAAATCTTCATATTGGTAATTATCTTATTTAACTTATTGTCGGGATGAATTCACGTACCAGTGATTGCATAATTTAACCTATATATCTATATTCTCCACACCTACACTTCTCTGAGTACCTCGAGAAGGATCTACCGAGTACTTCGTAGGCAAATTCCGTGTTTGAGTACCTCGGCACGATCTCGTCTGAGCACCTCGACGAGCCCACTGTGTACCTCATTGGAGTAAAACAACTTGGGTAGAAGAGCCAAGGTGTCTGAGTAACTCGGGACAAGATCAGACTCACAGTGTCCTTCATTAAGGCAGGATGAGGAGGTAGTATGTAAATACTCTACCAAAGGGAATCCCCCCGTGAGAACGCCAACAACACACAAGAAGACGAAGTGTGAGAAGACGAAAGCTCCTACAACTGCAGTGGGGGAGAAACAGGTTCAACACCCGGTGTTCCACAACCATCCTCGAGAATTCTTCAGTCTCAGCTTTCCCCATATCTGTGACCCTCAAGAAGATTATAAGGTGTAGTGCAAAGTACTAAGTCTCGTCCTTGTCTTTCAGAGGCCCTTCTTTATTCACATAAATTCAGACACGTCACACACTATCCCTTGCTACCCTAGACCAAATATATTCATAATCGAGCTCATAAATGTCTCCGTTTATGAGAACGAAGATGTATATATATATATATATATATATATATATATAATTTGATTAACGTACAAGCCTCAAAACAACACCACGCTACCTTCATTTCAGACTTAGTTACCCATCCATTCCCCAAACCATATCATCTTATTTAATTTCACAGGTTCTACTCACCTATTTTATTGTACATATTGTATTTATTCAATGGTTCCATTTCCAATATTAATGTTCATCACCTTTTGTGTTCTAGTTATGTTAATCAGTCAATCAGTAAGTTTCACTCCTGTATATACTGTATATATTTGCTCGGTAACTTAGTTAATAAAACCTTATATACCTAGTTTGTGGACTCTGTTCCAATCTTAGTCTCCCACAGAACAAATCCCATGTGTACCACTGAAGTTGGTATCGGTATTTCTGTTTATAATTAATAATTTGCTTCAACAAATCTGATAGTGGTGAGTTCTCTTAACAGGAAGAATATAAGTATGTAATATAGGTTTGATTCCCGAAGGGAAGTAATGAAAACCTAATATTTAGTAGGGGTCCCGGAATCATTGACGATGTTGCCTATTAGTATAATAGGCACCCTGTGTTATCACACAGGGTGATGTGATGCGACTAGTGCAGTAGCATGTTGGTGTAGTGCTGCTTGCTTGCATGCAATTCTCGCTTTCAGCTGCTGCCGCTGGCTAACCCTTGTGGTGAAAAGGGGAGCCGAGTGCGTAAGTCTCCCTCTGCCAGTACATAGCCTCTCCATCACCAAGACTCCTATTGTGCCTCCCCGGGGCCACACACGGTAACTGGGTGTCTTGCGACCCCAGGCTAAATCAATAGGGGATCTCGGGGCATGCGGTGGCCCCCAGAGGTATGATGTGCATCCTTGTCATCTATCAACAACCGCACACACCCACTGCCTTGTGGTTTAGTCTAGTAAGACAAAGGCTAGGGGAGCACACCCTGAGAGAAAAGCAGACGTTGGGGTCACGTCCTGGCGGTTTCCGACAAACTGGAATCCCGGCAGTCCCCTGCAGTATTGAGCAGGAGCTGGTCGTCTTGGGTCACCCCCTTGCCATCAGCAACCCCTGTTCAGTACCAAGATAGTGAAGTTGGAACTGCGCACCTCCCTCGGCACTCTAAACTCTTCTATGCGCAGGTTTTCTCTTCCTGCTTTTGTCAATATTTCCCTTTTCCTGAACCAAAGACCAGCGGCGATGGGGAGTCTAGTGACGGGAACAGGAACAGGATGGTTCTGGGAGTTTCTAGCTCGACCCCTGCACGTTGGCGACACAGGGCTATTTATGGTCGCCGAAGGTGGGACTGGAGTGGCAGTCGTCTTCGGCAGACCCCTGTGTGTCTGAGCAGTCCTTTTCAGGATCCGTGCTGCTCACCCTGAATAGGGAAGGGCCTAGAAAAGGTGGCCTAAAAATCACCCGCTCCACACAAGCTGAGTAGGACACCGCACCTACTGAGCCATCCCATATGCGGTCGTAACAATAGAAAGAAACAAATTCCACTTAAACTCGGAACGTGGAATGTGAGAACCCTACTGGACAGAAACACCCAACCTGACAGACCCCAGCGTAGAACAGCCCTAGTTGCAGCAGAACTTCAACGGTATAAGATTGATATTGCTGCTCTCAGTGAAACCCGTTTCCTGGGAGAAGGATCGCTGTGTGAAACGGGATGTGGATACACCTTTTACTGGAGAGGCTACCCTCAAGGAGGCCGACACATGCATGGTGTGGGTTTTGCCATCAACAATGACATCTTAAGAAAAATCCCAGAAGTACCAGTTGGAATCAGTGAAAGACTGATGACACTCAGAATACCCCTTGTTAAAAACAGATATGCCACCATCATCAGTGCATATGCCCTACCCTAGCTGCTACAGAGGACGACAAAGATCAATTCTATCAGGCACTAGACGAGGCCCTCAGCAGAATCCATAGGCATGATGCAATACTACTTTTAGGTGACTTCAATGCAAGAGTTGGAAGAAAATATGAGATATGGGAAGGTATAATTGGTAAACATGGAATAGGACACATGAACTCCAATGGCCTTCGGCTCCTCACATTGTGTGCTCAACATAACCTTACTATTACCAACACCCTTTTCCAACAGAAAGACAAGTATAAAACATCTTGGATGCACCCACGCTCAAAACATTGGCACCTGTTAGACTATATAATTGTAAGAAGAAGTGATGTAAGTGGTGTATTTCACACACGAGCAATGAGAGGAGCGGCATGCTGGACAGATCACAGATTAGTAAGATATATCCTTAAACTGACAATACGACCACCTGTACGACGTCTAAATACAAATCTCAATCTCGATTGATAATGTGTAGGGCGCTGGACTTGCGCATATCACACATATAAGGGTATTAGGGTGGAGGATGGGAGGTCAGGATATAGGATGGGGGGAGCTAAGTGGAGGGTTTATGGCGTGTGTGTGATGTGGGCGAAATGTTAGTTTATTCTGTGTTTGAATGTGTCTAGTGTAGGGCTATTTATTGTATATTCTGGGAGACTGTTCCAATCCCGTATGGTTCGTGGAAAGAATGAGTGTTTGTAGAAGTCAGTATTAGTGTGGTATGTTTGGTACTTATGAGAATGTGTGTTACGAGTGTTGCGGGTGTTTGAGTTGTGTAGGTATTCATGTTTTTTAATGTCAATATAATTGTGTGTGATTTTATACATTACTGTGAGTCTGTGCCTGAGTCTTCGAGTGTTAAGGGTTTCCATGCTTATTTGATTTTTGATAAGGGTTGTGATGCCTGGGATTTGCGTGTAATTGTGTGTGATGAACCTGGCTGCTTTTGTGTTAATTTTTTCAAGTGTGTTAATGTTAGATTGAGTGTATGTATCCCATACTGCGGCGCAGTACTCCAGTGTTGGGCGAACAAGGGCGTTATAAGCTATGTGTTTGATGTCTCGTGTACAATTGTGTAAATTCCTCCTCAAGAACCCTAGAGTGCGGTTTGCCTGACTTTGTATGTGATGAATGTGGGTGTTGAATCTTAGGTTGGTGGAGAGGTGGACGCCAAGATATTTGTATGAAGGAACTGATTCTAGTGGTTGGTTGTGTAATGTGTAATTGAAAGTGATGGGTGATCGGGAGCGGGTAAAGCGGAGAAGTTTACATTTATCGGGGCGGAAAGACATCTGCCAGGTGTGCCAAATAAGAAAAGAATAAACATTGCTAAACTTAAAAACCATGAATTTTGTAACAGCTTCCGCAGAGTTTTATCTGAGAAGCTAAGTGATGAAGATCCCATTAGCAACTTGACAATTCCACTAGATGAAATCTGGGCTTCACGTAGTGAATTAATTTATGAAGCAGCAAAGGATTCAATTGGTATAAAATCAAAAAATCATCGACTGGTTTGATGAAAATTTGGGCAACATCTCCATTCTTTTAGACAGGATGCACAGAGCTCATAGAGCAACTCTTAGCAACCCAACCTCTGAAACCTTAAAAATGAACTGGCAAGAATTACGATCCGATGTACTGTACAAAGAACCTTACGAAAAATGCAAAATGATTGGTAGACAAATAAGGGACAAGAAATACAAGGGTATGCCGATGCACATGACATGCACAACTTTTATAATGCTGTAAAACAAGTGTATGGACCTACAAGCTGTCCACTTACACCATTAAGGAGTGCAGACGGAACTACTCTTATAAAAGGTCAAAAGGCAATTGTTGAGAGATGGGGGAGCACTTCAAGGACTTGGTGAACCAAGACAATCATGTAGATCCAACTTGCCAACAAGAGTTTGAAGAGCAACCCATTATTCAAGATCTTGATATACCACCAACCTTTAATGAAGTGACTAGAGCAGTTAAGACCCTGAAAGATAACAAATCTCCTGGTCCAGATGGTATACCAGCAGAGCTAATTAAATATGGAGGTTACCTACTGCTTCGAGATATTCACTCATTCATTTTGGAGGTTTGGGACAAGGAGTACATACCTCAGACATGGAAAGATGCAAATATTATCACAATTTACAAAAACAAGGGTGATAAATCTAATTGTGGCAACAGCAGAGGCATTTCTCTTTTAGCTGTGGCAGGGAAGGTGCTGTCAAAAATCATGCTTCAAAGACTGTTGACCAAAATTACTGAGGAAATACTGCCAGACTCATAATGCGGTTTCCGTAAAGATCGAGGAGCTATTGACATGATTTTTACTATACGTCAATTGCAAGAAAAATGCAGGGAACAAAATAAAGACATTTTTATAGCCTTCATTGATCTTTCAAAAGCCTTTGATACCGTAAATTGAGAAACATTGTGGAATATTCTCCGTATCTTTGTCTGTCCACCAAAATTTGTGGCACTTGTAAGGCAGTTTCATGATGGCATGACGGCGAGAGTCACTGCAGGAGGCCATGCATCAGAACCATTTGTTGTTAATGCCGGAGTCAGACAAGGGTGTGTACTGGCACCAGTCCTTTTCAACATTTTTTTAATATGCGTTATAATACTTCTTCATAGGACTATAGCAAACAGAAGTGGAATTAACATAGACTATAGACTAGATGGCAACCTCTTCAACATTCGTAGATTTCAAGCAAGAACAAAAGTCTCTATGGAAAATATCCTGGAACTTCAGTACGCAGATGATTGTGCTCTTGTAGCTCACTCGCCAGAGGAACTAGAAGTCGCGCTTGAAGCTGCAGCAAGTGCTTACTCCAGAATGGGCCTGTCAGTTAACATCCAGAAAACACAAATAATTTCTCAGTGGTCAGCTCAGATACCACCTGTGCAGCCAGTGTTCAGATTAGCAGGAGAGGAGATAGCATAAGTTCCTTCCTTCAAGTATCTGGGAAGCTTCCTGTCTGAAACGGCCAGTATTGACGATGAGGTACAACACCGACTGAGACAAGCTGCAGCATCTTTTGGCCGCCTACAAGAGAGAGTTTTCCAAAATAATCACCTGACTCTTTGTACCAAAGTGGCTATATATAATGCTGTGTGTTTAACCACTTTGCTCTATGGTTGTGAGACATGGACGACATATAGACACCATATACGACCCCTGGAGGCTTTCCACATCAGATGCCTCCGAAAGATTATGGGTATAACCTGGCAGGACCGTGTTCCTCATATAACAATACTTGAAAGAGCCAACAACACCAGTATTGAGACCCTTATCATCAAACAACAACTCAGATGGGTTGGGCATGTCATCCGTATGCCAGAGGAGAGACTACCTCATAAAATACTATATGGACAGCTGCATGAAGGCCGCAGAGCAGCTGGAGGACCAAAATTAAGATACGAAGACAGTATAAAGAAAATACTAAAAAGGTGCAATATACAACCAACTGCACTTGAAAACTTAGCATCAGATAGACCACTATGGCGCTCACACTGCCAGCAAGGAGCGAAGGAACTGGAACGTCAGAGGAAACACCACCAGCAGGAGAAGAGGGCCCGGAGACATGCACGCCGGGAACAACCAGCGCCTCCTAACCCGGACTACCAGTGCCCAGACTGTGGCAGGATATGTGCATCACGGATAGGACTCTACAGTCATCGTAGAATTCACAACAGATGAATGCAGGAAGGGAACGTCATCATCGGACTACGATGGACTACCATAAGCATAAGCAATAATCTCCATTCAACATCCACGTCAGTCGTTTGAATCAACCGCCGCGAGGAAGAATAAGAGTCATCTTCATAAGTGCAACGCTACTTCTCTTATGGTGTCGTCACAGATCGGGTACTCACTACGAAAAAACTTCGTAAAAAATAAGAGAACAAAAAGGGAAAAAGAATTTTCCATCTTAACACTGTTATTCACAAGCTTCCCACATTCGGTGGATTTTCTTGCGTTGTGGCTTCTTACCGCATCTCGCCAAGCGCAACAATTCTTCCTTCAATGATATACCAAGATAAACTCAAAATATCAGCGAATGGGAAGGGGATGGCTGGGAGGGACGTCGTCGTCAATGATTCCAGGGCCCCTACTAAATATTAGGTTTTCATTACTTCCCTTCGGGAATCAAACCTATAATTTAATAGTGGCCCCTCCATCATTGACGATGTTGCCTGAATTCCAAGACTGGAGGGGAACATTCGTAGTATGAACATTTTAATAACCGCATGGTTAAGTCAAGAAACCTCATAACAGGAAAAGCTATTCGTATATGTAGTTGTGCATACAACATAGTTAAAAATATTGACAGAGTGTGAGCAATGCGTTGCTTCAAAGAAGCCTGCTCCAACAACAGAGGCCTCATACAGGAGGTGTGTGTTGTATCGGGTGAGACAGAGTTAAAAGCATAACCCCTCATCACCCTGACCCGGAACCTATGCTGAGCTCAGTTTGGTTGCCGGGCGTAGTCTTATTGACAAATATTAACCTACTGAAACTAGTGTAACTAGCCAGGAACATATTGGAGTCACCATCGGATCTCTATCGATCGTTTGAGTCTAGTGCGACTAGCCTGGAAACTTTGAAAATTATATAAACTGTAGGGCAATTAATTATTTATTATTCATAACAACAACATAAGTTGGAGAGTTAGATAATGGAAATATTTACAGGGTCACTTAGGACTAGTTTCGAAAATCGAAACATAAACAACTTTCTTTTTATTAATCATCATAAAACCCGAGTTCGAATTATTCATAAAAACAATATAAGTTGGACAGTTAGATAATGGACATTTTTGTACAGAGTCACTTAGGACTTATTGTAATCTAGTGCAACTAGTTTTGAAAAATTAAAAACTTTCTTTTATTAATCACCATAAAAAAACCCGAGTTTGACTTAAGCAATCTAATTTTCTAAATCAAACAAATTGAGCTTCTAAGCTTATACATATCTCATTTTGGGCACAGCCCGGCGTAAACAGCGTCTAGGCTTGTCCTTAAACCCACTTGTAGTTCTGTGTAAGGGGTAGTTCCTCTCTTGTACTGGGATACATATGATCCCCCCCCTTTTTTTCTTTCTGAAGCCTTTCTTGGCGCAACTATCACAGTACCTATAAACTAGGAATACAAGAACACACAACAATAGTGTGCCCACGGGCATACTTATCACAATTTTTTTTTTTTTTTTTAAAGAAAGAAAATGTAGTTTGTATAGAACACAGGGAAGTAACTATTGTCATGACAAACTGTCGCGACGGCACTTCCTTCGTCTATTACCAAGCCCTGCCTTCGAGGCGAGGATCAGCGCTTAACTATAGACATTATGGAGAAAGGTTGATCTTATATCTAGGTGCCGGCCCAACCGGCACCTAGACATCATGGGGAAGGTTGAACTTAACTCTTCAATATAGAATACCATACACCCTAACCGGCACCTAGACATTATGGTGAAGGTTGATCTTAACTCTAAAACATACTATACCATGCACCAAGGGCCAGAGAAGGCTCAGGGAGAGCGTGGCTAGTTACTTAATAGAGCAATGGTCTGGCTAATCGCAGGGTATCCTACGGCGGGACCGTTTGGTAAGGTCAAGAGGGATTGAATGGGAACGAGAGTTTCCTGTGAAAGGATGAGTTATAAAGGACTAAAATGGCCTCAGGACTAACCGGGCCGAAATGAGGTTGGGGAGCCCTGACCAAAGGCATCAGCCGCCAGGATTGCAGACACACGTACGTGTCCGTAAGATCAAGTGAAGCCTGTCAACGGACAGGAGTGCGGATATGATTCTATAAGGCATACAAGGACGAGTGTCCTAAAGGGCTCCCTTTGCTGACAATGGAACTTGAAAAGAGGTTGGAAATAATGACCCCGGCCGGCAGTGGCTGTTTTGTAAAAAATTGTGTGACACGCTGCTGAGCTGACTCTGACCCCGGGAACCATCTTCTGGGTATATACCGCTAGGTTAAGTAGGGAGACCGGCCCCAGCCCATTGGAGATAGAAAGAAAAAGACCCGCCGGGGTGATTTCCTATTCCCAATGGCGGGGGGCGATCAGCCGGCAGTCAGACGAGCCGAAGACTGGAATGGCTTAGTATAAGGAGGAAAACTGATTTGTTACACCGTACCCATCGTATTAAGTGGGGCCTGTGAGGGGACTGACCTACATTAGCGTGGGTAAGAATCCTTTAGAGACCTTCTCGCCCCGTTAATGAAGAGTTAGTATTACATTTAAAGGAGGCCAGCCGGCGGGACGGGTGCCTCCGGCTCTCATGTGTTCAATGCAATGGGAGATACACTCCAGATGCGGTCCCGCCTGGGGGTTAATG
Source organism: Paralithodes platypus (assembly GCA_032716605.1). Taxonomy (NCBI): domain Eukaryota; kingdom Metazoa; phylum Arthropoda; class Malacostraca; order Decapoda; family Lithodidae; genus Paralithodes; species Paralithodes platypus. The sequence goes on from CM064495.1 coordinate 24,102,286, forward strand.
GTTGTAGCAGAACCAATCCTGGATGGTGGCCGTAGTCCATTGTCCCTACATAATGAGGTTAGTCCCTTATCCCTTATGCAGAGGGAGATTATCGGTCTGTTATGCAACGCCATGTGAGGTAAAGTCGCACGACTTTTGGTCTGGCGTGCATGTGTGGACCGGTCCCGGTCAGTCGGACCGAAGACATAAGGGGGCGCTGCCCCCCGTGGGAACTAACACTTGGTCGAACTTCAAACCCCTATTGCGCTAGCATGGCCGAGGGAGGGAGGAAGACAGAGGCATAGATAAAAAGTCCGAAAAGTACATGTGATTCTAACCCCCCTGAGCCGGAGGTGAACCCGTCCGCCTGCCGCCTGGAGCCGACAGGAGAGCTATTGGTTTTTCTTGTTCTTCAAGCGCAACATTACCCGAACATCACGTTCCGTCTGTTCATCTATTACTCTCGCAGTCAAGACAGGGGAGAACAATATTCTATAGTAAGCATTCATAGGTAACGCTTGAGCCATACCGAGTCTGAGGAGCTGACGTGACCGGACTGCCTCAAACAAGGCTGTTCGAATTTCTGTGAGAGTTCTAGCCAGGGCAGGGAGTAAGTATTGCTGAAAAACGTTAACTAATTCCTGGGTTCGTGGAGAGGGATTCGGCAGAGGTTGGGCAATAGCCTGGGCCGTGTCTCTAGTTAACAGGAAGCTAATAAACGCTCTGACCAGAAATTCGCGTTGAAGTTCAATAGGTTCAGGAGTAATGAGTGGCAAGGGAAATCTTCCGCCGCCAATTGAGGGGGTATAAGAAAATTAAAAATAGGGAACGGAACTCTGCCCGGTTGTTGTGCTAGCCAGTCAAACTCGATATTGGGGGGAGAGTGAATTGGGGACAAGGCATTGGATGTAACATCTATAGCAAATTGTTGCAGTTCCTGATCCCACGTTCCCCACGGCCCATCGCCCACTTCACTTAGATTCAACTCCCTTTGGTCTCGATGAGGACCACATCTGTGAAATTTACCAGAAGTCTCCTGCCTTGTAGGCAGAGGACGACAGCCAGTAGGGCTACAATGTTTATGGCAAATGGGAGTGTCTGGGTGAAGAGGATCCTGGACCGGGGAATCCGCCGGAAGAGGAACCAGCTGACATGGGTTGTACACAAGATATTGAAAATTTGCCGGGTCCGGCTTGGCATATATAGGAACCTGCAAGACTGTACCTGTAGCATCTTTGGCCCTAAAGACTTGTTTACGGTTCACTTCAATAGCCCACTCCACCGGCACCGGGACCTCCCCTTGTATTGATTTATGCCCCTTACCTTGTGTTACTGCCGTAACCGGAAGCCAGAGCCTTCCCGGCGCTTTAACTACCTGAGACTTTGATGGAACACCCGGCGGGATCAATGGGGCACCGGGGTGAGAACTGGGGGTAGAAGAGGGACACGGCAGGTTACTCGCCAAATGGGTCCTGTCTATTGAGGGGGACAAACAAGGTTGGGTATCCTCCGAGCTTACCGAACTATTCAAATTGAGGTGCTCTTGACTATGAACTGACTCAGTGTCCAACCTAATCAAGGGGGATCTAAGGCCGGGAGGAACAACACCCATGAACTCGAGGTCTCCTAAGCCTCTGAGTTGCGTAGAGGTTGAGGGCCGGACTAATGGATCTGGCAACTTAACTTTTACGGCCTGCGGCAGCAACTCTTGCCCCGCAGGTCGGCAATGAATTGGTCTGTCGGATGCCGGGCAGTTGGGCTGCGGGTAGTCAATTATACGGGCCATTGGTTGCCCGGCGGAGGAGACTGCCGGAGAGGGAATGTCTACATTGCTGTGAGAGGGGGCCCTAGCTGTACTGTGAGGTGGTCCCGGTGCTGAAGTAGAGGTTTGACCCTGTTTAATGGCACACTGACTCACCACCTTATGTAACAATTCATTCAGTTGTACAGTCGTTAACCTTGTGGTAGTGGCTTGTGTCGATGGCCTGTAGCCTGTGTGATAGTGGCCGTTTGTGTTGTATGAGTGTTCATCAGCGTCAGACGACTACTAGCCGTAGCCGGGTGGGGCGAACCACAAGCCGGTGACTTCTGGTCACACGGCTGAGGTGTTAATGGGTTGGTCGCATTCTGCGAACCTATAACTTTGAGGGCGGCTGTTAAGCCGGGCTGGTCCTTAGAAGGAGCCAGGAGAGTCGCGTGAGACCTTATGGTCGTAACCGCATCTGACGTAAGTACACCCGGAGACTGAGTAGAGGTATGAGCCATGTCGTTTTGGTGAGGTTGTTCATGTGACAATACTAACTTAGAACCTTGGAGCCTCACGTGTACAGATTGTCTCAGTCTAGTGGCCAAGTGAGCGGGGTCGGCGTCCTGCTCAGGGAGACCGGGACTAACACCCTGCGTCGCTGAGGAGGTCGCCGGACCTGCCCGCAGTGATTCCGTGAGATCTACTTGTACAGGAGTAGGAGTTACATTAGAAAGTAGCACACGTCGTGGTGGGCTCGAGAGCCGTCGGATCTTGTCAGGTAAATATTCTGTGCTGTCCATGCACCTCAGGTTGCCCGCCGGGGGAGCCGGTTGGGTAAGGTGTTGGCGGTCCGGTGACATTAAGCGGCTCCTCTTTGCAGGGGGAGAGGAGCTCTGTGTAGATGCCATGGAGGATGTCGGGGACCCAATGGTCAACAAGGGTATAGGGGAGTTATGTAATTGGTGAGCTATATGATCATCAAAAGAATACAATTGAACGACCCTTAATAATTCCGGGTTATCACATGACAGTTCTTTGTTTGCTACCTGAAAAGCATAGGTTTTAAATTTAGTCTGAACCTCAATGAGCGTGAGTAAACAAGACATGTCTTGAGCCGCTAGCCATTCTTCAAACAATTCTGAACAAACCGGACATGTACGAGCTGCCAACAAGAAAGAGTTCCTGTTTAAACACTGAACACATCTGATACATCTGCTATGGGCTGGTATTGGTAGCAAAAGACAAGAGGGGGTCGAGCATACTGTAAACAAAGGCATGATGCAGAGGCTCCTCTCCCCGGCGGGAACGGCGCAGTAGACGGCTGTCCTGAGTGTCCACCTGGAAAGAAAATGTCCAGGAATCAATGCTCATAAGGATATATAGGGAGAGTCTCACCCATCCTAACCTCCCGGCATAATAAGAATAGGAGGCCACAGCCTCTTCTTTCTTATGACCCCTAAGAGGGCGTGAATATCCTCCTCCCATGCCCCTGGGTAACATGAGAAGGGGATACTCCCAACTGAGGGCCCCCGTTACGGCGTATGCCGTAACAGAGGGAGCCCTTTTACAGCGGACCGCTCTGTGCTCCTTAAAACACAAGCAGTCGCTGATTAGCTTACCAACTGGGCCGCCGGCAAGGCAGGGTAAACTTCATTAAGATAAGCGTGCTAGTCAATGGACAACAGTACAGTGTCCGCCGGGGTCTATTACCCACTGGGCCGCCGGTACGGCGGGGTAAACGACCGCAGCAACCCCCGTCCAGACTGGCCGGGCCGAAAGACCCGGGGGGCGGGGGGGCCCGAACGGCGGGTACCGGAGTGTTCCGTATATAAAAAACACTACCCGCCGGAGGACTCTAAGCTCTCGCAACCGCCTGGAGGCGGAGGCAAAGTCCGAGGGGTTGAAAAGCACTACTAGATCTACATCGGCGTCCGCCGGATTCCCGAGGGACCAGGGACCAGGGGGCAGTGGCGCCGCCACACCCCCGACACAAAGACCCGGCGAGGAAGACCTGAGCTCGTGAACACGCCGGCCCGGCGGACCGACCAACGGGTATAAACCGTAGGCCAGCGAGCCCAGCAAAGAGAGGTGGGGGACTCGGAGCAAGGCACAGCCGCGAGGAAACTATACCCTAACCTCACTACTCCCAAGCTAGGAACACGTCGCCGGACTCCCAGAAAGTGGCACACTAACCATAGGGAGACCACAACTCACAGGGGATATAATAAAAAAAACAATCATAGTAATAATAAACATTCCCCCAAACTAGATAACCTATCGGCTTATCCGGGAAAAAAACACAGACCACACGAAGAACTCAGAACCCTGCCAAAAGGGCGAAGAGAAAAACCCCCACGAGGGGCCTCTCCTCGGGCTCAAATGCCGGAGGACGCCCCAACCACGTGAGGCGATCCTAACCCTGGCGCGTCTGCAACAAAGACAGGATCCTTAGACCCTCAAGCCGTCCCTAGGAACAACAAGAAACTTAAAGGAAAGCCTCCTAACTAAGTAAAAAAGCAAAAACTAAGGCGCCTAGCAACAATAAAAAAACACCACATGTGGTGGGAAAATTGAACACAAGGAAAAGCGCCTAAACGTACCCTAATTTGAACACTTCCTGCGGGCTAAATATAACACAACCCGTGCTAGCTAGTCTAAACCCTGCTCACTATCTCCCAGATACATACAAATGAGAAAAGACTCACTAGAGGAGAACGAGCGTCGAATGAAGCCGGAGCGCGGGGGCACTGGTGTTGACGTTAGGCCCGCGAGGAAGAGAAGGAAGAATTGTTGCGCTTGGCGAGATGCCGTAAGAAGCCACAACGCAAGAAAATCCACCGAATGTGGGAAGCTTGTGAATAACAGTGTTAAGATGGAAAATTCTTTTTCCCTTTTTGTTCTCTTATTTTTTACGAAGTTTTTTCGTAGTGGGTACCCGATCTGTGACGACACCATAAGAGAAGTAGCGTTGCACTTATGAAGATGACTCTTATTCTTCCTCGCGGCGGTTGATTCAAATGACTAACGTGGATGTTGAATGGAGACTATTATACTAATAGGCAACATCGTCAATGATGGAGGGGCCACTATTAAATTATAATATCTACAATCAAACACAAAGGCAAGACATACAATAGGTACAAAACAACAGGTTTATTCATACACAAAAGAATTATTAGTCACACAATACTACATACAGTAGGTCAATCACAATATTACATTAACAAGAGAATAACGATTTACATTTAGTTAAAGAGCATAGCTCATGCAATATCCCTTTCAATTTTATCACTGTCTAAAACATGTTAAAGAATGATTGATACTGCACAGTTATCTTGGTTTACCATAAATATTAATCTAAAATAGTAAACAAAGCCATGTAAGATATTTTAAGCTTAGACAGTTGATGGCAGCCCCTGTTGCCTCTTTCTCGTGGTTGTGGTAGACCTCGGATTTCGATTTTTTGTTTTATATTGTCTTGATATAGCTTGCCCTAATACATTTCATACGTGATGAAGTAATGTGAAGGTAGTATTTGATATTTATATGACATGAGTGCACAATTTGTCTATCCTTAAGTATCTATCAATGCAATTATTCATAGTTTGGTATCATTAATCATAAATAAATACGTATTAGCAGCTCTATCCATATGGCAACACCAGTCGTACTGACTAGTCTACTGTTTACATTAACGGTACACTGGTAGGCTACTTTAGCACAACAGCGTACGTCCACCGTATCAAAATATTCCATCTTGATTTTCACTTTCACAGTGCATTATTCGATAGCTTGCCCTAATATATACATTTCATTATTGAGCTTATGCTGCTCATACAATTGATCATACCCCTCGTATAAATATATGTCCATCCGTATTACTGCTTTCACAGCCTGAAGTACTTAACAGAGATACTGAGAATCAAAATGGCGGCCATTGACCTGACCCTTGAAACTCTTTGACCGATTGTGTTATTCTAAGGGTACCCCAATGCCTCTATATTCGTCACAACAGTTCGGAAATGCCTCTCGCCATCACTGTCCACAACACTAATTTATTTATATTTATATTTATAAAAAACACGGACTACTATTATTGCACATAAAAGGTATACTGTACACTAACATTTATGATAATGAGGATAGCTGACCATGGCTGACCACATGCGCTATGCCCTTTAAGCTATAGCTGAATATAAAAGATACAGTCACACGTTTTCCCTTGGTACATTATCTAATACAGTAGTTATGCACTACATGTGGTTAGATGTATTTATATAATTATGTGTTTTATAGTTTCTTAGATTCGGCAAATAATTACTTTTAAGTAAGGAAAGGTATTTCTGTATATCTGATATTTTAGTAGTTCTGGAATTTTACTCTTAATATATTCGAGTTCGCTAATACAATAGATGCGAGATACACGTGGACAAAGGTGTTTATGCAATTACGATAATGTGTGAGTTCTTAGGTTCATCAAACTATAACATTAAATCAAAGGTGAATGTATCTGACATTCATATACCCATGGAAATGGCAAAATGGCTGTCTAGAACAATTATATCACAGAATTGAGTTTTAGCGAAGTGAATCTTTTTGGTACTTTTCACAAGTTCATGTGTTCTCTATATCTCTTCTATAATAGCTTTATTATAGAAGATTTTTCTTGTGGTATTTCTACTGGACTCTTCTCTCTTCATTTCCTCTCTGATTTCTGCTGGACTTGGAATTTTTCTAGCAGGGACTTCCTGTCTTCTTGGGTCGTTGTTCAGCTTGGAGGCTAGGTATCGTACCGATAGCGACACATGGTATCGGACCACATGCAAGTTGTTGGTGACGATGGGAATGAGCCTCGAACCTCAAGTTTCTCTTGCCAGTACACGAGCTGGTATCACACACAACGTTTCTGTCCTAGGACAAGAATGGCTAGTCTTGTAAGTAGTGAGTTAATTGCTCAATAGGTGGCGTTCTGAGAGTGAGGGTTCGAGTCTTGGGGGTGAGATAGTGAAGCGTGGAGGCGAAGCAGCTTCTAAGATGGAACTGCTTCGAGCTGTGAGTGGGCAACCAAGCTCTAAGTTCTTCACATGTCTCGCTCCCAAGACTGGAACAAGACCTCACGGGCTTCACCGTGTTGAACGGTTGAACGTACAGGCTCTCAGCCTATGCCTGGGAGGGAGTAATTTGGAATATAGAAAAAAAAAAAAAAAAAAAAAATAGCTGACCAAAACACTAAAACACTTCCCTGTCTTTTGACCATGTGAATATTATCCTGTCTTCTGACCAGGTGCCCAGTCTTGTACTTGGGGAGGATCCAGTCTTTAGATCTGGATATGCTAGTCTCGTACCTAGCTGGCTTATTTCTGCCAGTTTGGCTGGAGTAGCCTCTCCTCATTCTGTGTAGGCTGGGAGCTAGAGTGACACAGGTGGGTGTTGTTGTTTTTGTGCCCTCTGACAGCATTCGGGATATTGTCTGGTCACGTGGGGTCACCTGCGTGGATGGTCCTCTTGGTCTGGTATTTTGGTGTTCTTCTGGCACGGTGTTGTCGGTGGTGTTGATCGACGCAAATTTGTATTGTTGGCATAACAATATATATACTATTCCCTCTGTCTACCAAGATGAATACAATACTCTAGAAGTAAGAATAATATAAAAAATAATATCATCAGATTGCGTTGTTACATAATCACATACAAAGGAATACCAAGGATTGTGAACAGCAACAGTCGAACTAGGCTTAATGAGGTTGCTTGATTTTAAAAAGGAATTGAAGCACATCCACCAGTATTTATGGTAGCGCTAATAAGTCATGTGTCAGCAGTCATTACGTTTTGCTCGCTCTGTACTGTATTAATGTCTGTCAGATATTGAATAGGGTGGGTAAGTGTAGAACCATGTTTGTATGTCTCACCCGAAAGGACGAAATCAAGTTTAGATATTGATGATACCAATTATTGATCAAACTAAACTTGGTGCCGAGCCTTCACTTATTTGGCCGACTGTACAGGACTCATTTACCTTGGGCTTACTCAGCTATAAAAATTAACTAGGTGAGGGTCAGTTTGCATAAATTTATTTATCTATAGTAGGCGTGCATTGTAGGGGTTACAGGAGAATTCGCCCCGAAACCAAATCTTGGTCAACGAATTCGCCCCGTTGGTGAACTAGCTCCGCGATTTCGCCCCGCTGTGAGTTTGCCCCCCCCCCCCCCCCCCCCCACCAGCTATTATACTGAATATCATGATCAACATTGATCTTTTCCTATTTTAGTGTCATTTGCAAATTTACTGATGTTGCTAGATAATACATATGCATACAACAAGGTCGTCAGTGTAAATGATGAACATCAGAGGGGCTAAACCTAATCCTAACATATATATATATATATATATATATATATATATATATAACTCTCATACACAAAGAGAGTTGGGAATAATCGTGAATAGCTATTTAAAACTAAATATATTATATTTCCGGTATTATCGATGTTTACGGCTACAACTTACTTTCAGCCTGAAACTTGGAGGAGTTGTTTTTTAATGATTGTTAATACGCCGCCAGTCACACCACCATGGTAAATACATCGCCTTCCCTAGAGATATACGGTACCGCTTAATTCAATTCCTCCCCCACATATCTCTCTCTCTCTCTCTCTCTCTCTCTCTCTCTCTCTCTCAGAAATAACCGAGAAATAACTATGCTAATAGACTCCTCTGAGTATTGATATCGCTACCCCCGGAAAAGCCCTCCCACAACCCCACCCAATCAAACTCCACCCGCACAGTTAAGAGAAATAAATAACCCCGCCCAACCCTTCCAAGTCCATCACAACCATTTAAACGAAACCGTCAACCCCAATGGCCCACAAGTTATGAAAACTTACCTACCTGAACCACAAAACAAACTAAACAACCCCACCCAACCCCATCCAAGCCAACCCAACCAACTGAATGAATTTGACAACCCGCCGCGGCTTCAAGTCATAACCCCAAACCCATCCTCACCAATAAGAAAAACAAATCCAGCGCATGCTGAGAGAAATGATATAAAAATAATATCCATAAATGCCTGCTCAATAAGAAACAAAATAGACGAACTCAAATGTCTGTTATTAAATGAGAAAGTTGACGTTATTTGTATAACGGAAACACATCTGAACCTTAAAAATAAAGATCTACTTCATGAATATCACATAGAGCCATATAAAAAAATTCATAAAGACCGTAACAATGGAAAACAAAGAGGGGGGGTTGCAATGTACGTTGCAACCTACTTAAACCCAGTCGAGGTGACTCTCCCCGAAAGTAATGCAGAAATAGTGTGCGTCAAAATAAATACAAAAAACATGAACTTAAATATCACTACAGCGTACCGACCACCGAGACTAACTGTTGCCGATGATACAATTTTTTATGAAATACTAGAGAAAACCCTTAATTCCGACGAAACAGTTTTACTAGGTGACTATAACCTCCCCCTAATTGACTGGAATACCACGACCGGAAAAAATGCTGAGTCACGCCTAATGACAAGCTTCATCCAGGACAATTTTTTGACTCAACAGGTAAAACAGCCGACGCGAGACAGGAATATATTAGACCTCGTAATCACTACCCAAGAAAATTTATTATCAAACCTGGATGTAGGTGAACATCTGGCAACGTCCGATCATAAAATCTTAAGAATCAACGTTATAAGCAAATATTCCTCAGTAAAAACAACAGGAATGGCTTCGGACTTCAAAAACGCAAATTATGACGGACTTAAGGAATCGCTATCAAACATACACTCAAACCTCATAAATATAAACGAAGTAAATGAACTATGGGGACATTTTAAGTCTACAATTACAGAAGCGCATAAACAATTTGTACCCATGAAACCAAAACGTAATACGAAATCAAGTATGCCCCCTTGGTACAGTAGAGACATTGGCAAGGCAATAAGGAAAAGGAATCAACTCCACAAACTTGTAAAAAATAACACAAACACTGAAGTAATTAAAAACTTGTACAAAAATAGTAGAAGGGAAGTGAAAAAAATAATTAGGGCGAACAAACAAAATTACGAAATGACTATTGCCAGAGAAAGTGCCACAAACCCCAAAAAATTCTACAGTTACGTAAACAAAAATAAACAGATCAAAAGCGGAATCGGACCGCTAATAGAAGATGGCCAGACAATAACAGGCGACACAAACACGGCAAATCTGCTCAACAAATATTTTGGCTCAGTTTTCACAGAAGAAATTATCGATCATACCCTTGAAAATAACACCTCAACTCATGTGATAGGAGATTTCACCATCAGTGTTACCGAAGTACAAAGCAAATTGAGTAATTTAAATGTAAATAAGACCCCGGGACCCGACATGCTCCACCCGAAAATAATTAAGAATGTCAAGGACGAAAATAGCAAAACCCCTGACACAACTATTTAACTTATCACTACTACAGGGGATTGTACCGAGTGATTGGAAAGATGCGAACATTACGCCGATATACAAGAAGGGTAGCAAGGCCAAAGCGAGTAATTACAGACCAATTAGCCTAACTTCAATTGTAGGAAAAATCATGGAAAAAATCATTAGAGATAAGATAGTAGATTACCTCGAATCAAACAACCTAATCAAAAATAGTCAACACGGCTTTAGATCAAATAAGTCATGCCTAACAAATTTGATTGAATTTTATAACAAACTATTCACATATAACGACATGACGAAATCACTAGATATAATCTTCTTGGACTTTCAAAAAGCTTTCGACAAGGTGCCTCACCGAAAACTATTGGCTAAACTGGAGAGGATAGGTATCAAAGGTGAAATTCATTCTTGGATAAAAAATTGGCTTACAGACAGAAGACAGAGAGTGGTGATAAATGGAGTGGAATCGGAGTGGGAGCCTGTCACTAGTGGAGTTCCACAGGGTTCAGTCCTTGGACCGGTCCTGTTTCTCATTTACATTAACGATATCGATGTAGGGGTAAACAACACCATTTCCAAATTCGCCGACGATACAAAAATAGGAAATACAGTCCTGAACGAAGATGATAGAAATGCGTTGCAATCTGATTTAAACAAGATATCAGAGTGGTCGAAAAAATGGCAGATGCCCTTCAATGTCGATAAATGTCAGGTGCTGCAGGTTGGTAGCAGAAATATGAAATACAAATACGAAATGAATGGCAAACAAATAAAAACCGCAACGGTAGTAAAAGACCTAGGGGTACTAATATCTGAAAACCTAAAAACTTCCGACCAATGTATAGCAGCTGCAAATAAGGCAAACATAGCATTGGGCTTTATTAAACGAAAATTTACATATAAACATGAAAACGTAATAGTGCCACTGTTCAAAAGTATGGTGAGGCCCCACCTTGAATATGGTGTGCAGTTCTGGTCACCTTATCTGATCAAGGACATTGTAAGACTCGAGTCAGTACAGCGTAGAGCGACGAAGATGATACCCTCATTAAGAAATAAACCATATGAAGAAAGACTTAAACGATTGAACCTGTTCTCATTAAAAAAGAGGAGGTTGAGGGGTCAGCTTATTGAGTGCTTTAAGATACTAAAAGGTTTCGACAAAGTCGATGTAAATGCACTATTCACATTAAACAATACTAATCAAACTCGCGGAAATGGAATGAAATTAAAAACCAAAAAGGCAAACCTAGATGTCACAAAGAGTTTCTTCACCTACAGTGTGGCGACAGAGTGGAATAAACTACCAGCGAGAGTGGTGGAGAGCGATACAATTAACGCCTTCAAGGGAAGGCTTGACCTCTATCTGCAGAGGGCTGGGGTGATATGAATGAAAAAAAAAAAAAAAAAAAAAAAAAAAAAATGTATGTACAGTATATGTATGTGTGTGCACTGTACAGTATGTATATATACTGTATATATATGTGTGTATGTATGTATGTGTATATGTATGTGTATATATATATGTATATATATGTATATGTATGTATGTGTATGTGTGTATGTGTATATATGCATATATGCATATTATAGTTTGTAAGGCCAGACTGCCTAGTAAGGACCTTGAGGTCTGTGTGGTCTGTGTATCTATGTAGCTCTATGTAGCTCTATGTAGCTCTCTCTCTCTCTTATATTTACATTATTCATACTCTCATGTAAACAAATGAAAACTCCATCATATATATTTATAATATAATAACATTTAAACTAAAAATATTGTCGTTGATTATCTTTCTGTACTTTGTCACTCGACTACCAACCACACCACTTCTCACCTCTGTTTAAAGAGCCCTAATCCCCAAGTTTCCAACTTAATCTGATAATTTTATGCCAAACCCTTTGACCACACACCTCTCTCTCTCTCTCTCTCTCTCTCTCTCTCTCTCTCTCTCTCTCTCTCTCTCTCTCTCTCTCTCTCTCTCTCTCTCATACGCATTACCAGTAACGGTATTACCATTTTCATCTTTATTCTTCAATTACGTTAATTATTATTATTATCTTTATTATTATTATTTATATTATCATGATTAGTAGTATTGCTATAATTATTAATAATTAAACAACTTACCATCAGCATCACTGATAATTTCCAATAAGTGTCATACTAGAAGTAGGAAAAAAGGCGCAGGAAAAAAGGGCACAAAAAAATGGCATACTATGAAAAATCATCACAATGTTTAAAGCAGGCAAGATTATTTTCCAGGATTTATTCCTAAATTATTTATTATTCAAGATTTAAATAATGTTACTAGGAACATAAGAAAATGGGAGTCTGCAAAAAGCCGATCGGCCCACACAGGGCAGATCACTGTCACACCAAACCCCAATTACATGGCCTAATTATAGACCCAACTCACTATTACCTTGAGTACTGACCTCACCAAAACGGTCAGAGATCAACACAAGATTACGGGGGTCTGCAGAGCGCCGATTGGCCCACACCCGGCAAATCCCCCTCACACCCAACCCATCTCGTCCATATGCCTATCTAATTTTATCTTAAAGCTCCCTATCGTTCTTGATCCCACTATATCACTTGGTAGCCTATTCCACCCATCTACAACTCTGTCACCAAACCAATATTTGCCTATATCTTTTCTGAAACGAAATTGATCTAATTTGAAACCATTTATTCGAGTTCTTTCGCTATCACTGAGCTTAAGTAAATTTTTCATGTCTCCTTTTTTATCCCACTAACCCACTTGAACACTTCTATCATATCCCCTCTAACTCTGCATCTTTATAACGAATGTAAGCCTAATTTTGTCAACCTTTCTTCATATGGTAGATTTCTAATATTATATGGTGGATCACATAATATGCTTTCATTAATTTCATTGGAGGTGTTTGGTGTTGTGGTGAAATTAATAAAAAATAGATTATGATTATTTTTTGTCATTCTTCGCTGTACTCGCTCCAACGAATCTATGTCCATGCTGTAATAAGGACACCAAAATTAGACAGCATAATCCACTAATGATAAGTCAAGTTTCAAGATAACATCGGCAGTTCTGTTACTCACACTCATTGAGATGAACCCTAGAATCCTGTATATATAATATATATATATATATATATATATATATATATATATATATATATATATATATATAGAGAGAGAGAGAGAGAGAGAGAGAGAGAGAGAGAGAGATGAATAGAGGGTGAATTCTTCAGTAGGCAACTCCTTTAGGTGGGAGGGGGGACATTAACAGGGCGAACTTGCGGCGGGGCGATTTCTCAAAGCAGGGTGAACTCGTTTCGGGGCGATTTCTCCAGTACCGGTATTCATTGTAGGTCGTTACAGTCTCACAATTTATTACGTCTCTCTCGTGATAGCTTACTCCAAACGTTCACGATGCAGTTGAAAAATATATACTTTGCTTGATCCAACTTGAAATGTTTTCCAACAATTTTGAATCCATTTCACTGTGTGTAATTAGACTGGTCAACTGTCAAGTACTTGTGAACATCTAGATTATCATGGCCCTTTATGATTCTATACACTTAAAGTAAATCACCCCTCATTCTGTGCTTTGTCAGATTAAACAAATCTTTAAGGTGTTCCTCATAAAGTTTATTTCTCAGCTTTGGTATACTTGTTGTAACCCTTCTCTGAACGCTCTCCAATTTATCAATATCCTTTCTATAGTATGGGGACCAAATTGAACACAGTACTCCAACAGGGGTCTGACTAAAGTAAAGAGTTATATAACAGTAGATATATTTTTTCGGATTATAATTCAAACGACCTCTCAATGAATTCAACAACTATATTTGCCTTCTTTATTGATTCTGAAATCTGGAGGCTGGGCTTTAAGTCACGAGATACTGTAACCCCCAGATCCTTTACTTTTGGTGCACAGCCAAGTTGTGGTCCATTCATGTTGTAATATGCATGTTCATTTTTTTCCAATATTGTATGTAATATTTGGCATTTTTCAATGTTGAAGTCTATTATCCATTTTCAGACCAGTACTAGTATACTTACATTTTGCTGGAGTTCTTGTATTTCTAAGGTTGTGTTAACTTAATATTTGTATCATCGGCAAATGTAGAAATTTAGCAATTGAGGTTTTCGTCAATATCATTGATGTACTGTATATAAAAAGCAGGACAGGACCAAGCACTGAACCCGGTGGCACACCACTAAGTACATCCTGCCAGTCGGATTTTCTAACATTTATGACAATTCGTTGTTTTCTATCTGTGAGCCATTCACCCACCCATGCACTATGTTCCCTTCAAGGTAAATTACAATTTACCACTTTACCATATCAAACCGTGGCCGACACTCCTATTAATGGTTTAACCCACTGGATCCCAGCGCCACAGCGTATGCGTCGGGAATGTATGTAACGCTAAACCCCAGCGCCACATACGTTGCGTCCGCTACTTCGAAATGATTTACTCTTGTCCTATGGTAGCCAGAGGCTTGAGGATGGTCTGGGAAACTACCTTATGATGTTGCCGAACAGTGGCGGTACGCGGCAACCCCCTAGCCCATCAGCGCGGGTGAGTAAGGGCGGATGGGGAAAGCCAGTTTACCCACTTATCCCACCACCACTTGTGTGCATATTTATTCTTATCCTATGGTAGCTAGAGGGTTCAAATTCATATGGAATATACCTTATGATGTTGCCCAACAGGGGCAATACTTATCAATTGGCAATACCCAAGTCCCGCCGCGGTGGGGAGTGGGGAGAGAGAGCGAGGGAGTGGAAGGACTGGACGGCCTCCCACCTCCCTCCCGGCCCAGTTGCCTTGTTTACATCATGTGTTTTGGATGTATCTCATCGCCTCGCTATGTTTATCACTCCCCTAATGCTTCCCATAACATAGTTGACTCCCCACCAAGTGGGGAAGAGGAGGAGGATGACCCAGACCCCACGGCATTCCTCAAAATTCCGCCAGGCCACGGTAGGGGTAAGAAGAGACGAGATAGTGTGTCATGTTGCTACGTACACAGCAAGTTTATGTGTACACTGGTCCTACCCCACTCCCCCTGCCTTCACCACCACCTCCCCTGTCTCCCCACTAAGAATATGTCAAAACCCACATTTCTAAGTCAAAAGTGCCTAAAGCAATGTGTAACACTCACATTCTAACTATAAAATATACGGTAAAGTATAAAATCAATAAACAGAGTACGTGAGAGAGGCATAATAAAAGTGAGAGTGAGTGATGGGAAAGTCGGGTGTCATTCAGCTGGCAGTGTGTACGTGCGTGAGTCCATGAACAAGGTGGCCGCCAGCCCGCCAGTCATCATGGTAACCACGACGCGCGCGAGTCTTGCCACACCCTCGACACTTATAAAACTTGAATCTATGCACTTATCACACTGTAACTTCACTTACAATGACAATATGTGATACATGTTGCTAATATCTGAACTATGAAGGCACACATGATGCTCGGGCGGTGTAAATAACCGTCACTCGAAAACTGGACGCATCGTACATCTGCCATGCTGCCGCGCTCAGCTGTGTCTTGAAGGGCGGGAAGCTTGAAGGCCGCCCAGCATCAGCTGATGGCTGAGGCTGTCTCCCCCCCCCCCCCATAGGACCTCAAAATGACCGAGGTGAGTGTTTTTGTGTATTGTTCTTCATTTGTCAGCTATTTAAAAAAAAAAAAAAAAAAAAAAAAAAGGCCAAATCTGCTGGTCTCTCAGTGTACATTTAATCTAAACTAGCTGGGGTTCAGTGGGTTAATGTTTTTTTTTTATTTTTGTCCCCAGTTTAGAGCAATATATTTTAGTTTACCCCTTAACTAAATTAAAGCCTCTTAGTCCTACTTGAGCATAAAAAAACGCCCCTGAGAAACCTCCTTAAAGCTAAATTTATAAAAAAAAATGTGAAAATACAGCCAATTTTCATATATTTTCAGGTTCGCTATCACTCGTCCTGAAAAACAAACAACACCTGCATGAGTTGAAGCGTCTTATAAAGGCCAAACTAATGTAGTGAGACGTCTTAGATTCGTCCAAATAATGGGACGAATCATGAATGTTCCAAAAAGACCACCCTCGAATTAGCACATTTTAGAATGCTTCAATGTTACGTCACGCAGAGCAAATATATAATATTCTTTACAAAAGTGTACAAATAGGCTGATAAATTGTTCTTACCGATAAGTATGACAATTATTACGGAACACACTGTTTGTTTGTTGTAGACAACAAATCTGTGCCTTTGTCTCTAATTTCCTTTCCGGTCGTTCCATAGCCGCGGTTGTGGACGGCCATTGTTCACTTCCTCACCCTATAAACTCCGGTGTTCCTCAGGGCTCTGTCCTATCTCCTATTCTCTTTCTAATTTTTATAAATGATCTCCTTAACTGTACCTTAATTCCCATCCATTCATACGCAGACGACTCAACCTTGCACTACTCCATTAGTTTTTCAGAACGCCCCAGCCAGCAATCCCTCAACGACAAACGTAATGAAGCCATAGAACTCTTAAATTCTGATCTAAATACTATTTCCAATTGGGGCAGAGAAAACCTTGTTAACTTTAATGCTTCGAAAACCCAATTTCTCCATCTATCTACCCGTCAGGATCTCCAGCGGACTATCCCTATTCTTCAACAATACAAAAATCAATCCTTCATCTTCTCTCAATATTCTTGGTGTCTCTTTTTCTGCTGCTCTCATTTGGAAGGACCATATTACCAGTCTTGCTAAGGCAGCCTCCCAGAAGCTGGGTGTGCTCAACCGCCTTAGGGGGTTCTTTTCCCCTGCACAGCTTCTTGCTGTACAGGGGCATAGTGCGCCTTGTATTGAGTATTGTTCACATGTGTGGGGAGGTTCCTCTCACACCGCTCTCCTAGACAAAGTTGAAAGGAAGGCCTTTCGTATCATTAACTCCCGTCACACTCACCAACTCTCTGCAAGCTCTCTCTCCGCCGCAATGTTGCATCTCTCTCGCTATTCTATCGCTATATAATAATAAGTGGTCCTCAGAGCTATCCCAGTGCATACCACCTCCTTTACGTAGGGCACGTGGTACCCGTCTTGCAACTCAATCCCACCCCTACTCTGTGCAACTCTCCAACCCAAGAGTGAAACGTTACTCTCAAACTTTCTTCTACTCAACAGCTGTACTCTGGAACTCTCTCCCAGAATCAGTCTTTCCACCTTCCTATGACTTAAAATTGCTTCAAACTCTGTGTGTCCAGGCATTTTGGCTCGAACGTCCCTTGATTTTGGCCCTGTCACTCTTTCAACTATGGGGGAGGCACTCGCTATAGGCAGTTATGCCTTTTGCCTCCCTCAATCACATAGAAAGAAAAAAAAAAAAAAAAAAAAAAAAAAATATATATATATACTGTATGGTAGTCTATACTTGGCACACGGTTTGTGTGTGTGTATGAATATGAATGAATGAATATATATATATATATATATATATATATATATATATATATATACTCTCAGCCGTGCTCGAACCACCGACGGTCAGGGCTTGTCCTCACTGTCGGTGGTTCGAGCCCAACTGAGAGTATATAACATTTAGTAGCTAACATTTATTTGTGAGATATAATTAATGTATACCGCCTCAGGGGGTTCTTTACCCCTGCATATATTCTTGCTTTGTACGTTCATGTATTGAGTACTGTTTGCATGTGTGGGCAGGATCCCCTCACACAGCACTTCTAGATAAGTGGAAAAGAAAGCATTTCATCTCATTTACTCACTTCCACTCACCGATTCTCTGCAATCTCTCTCGCTTCGCCTCAATGTTGCATCTCTCTCGCTATTCTATCGCTAATACAATAATCAGTGTTTCTCAGAGCTCTCTCAGTGTATACCACCTCCTCTACCTAGAGTACGTAGCACCCGTCTTGCAACATAATATCACCCCTACTCTCCAACCCAAATCCAACTCAAGAGTGAAACGATATTCCCAAACTTTCTTCTATTCACCAGCTGAGCTCTGGAACTCTCTCCCTGAATCCATTTTTCCCTCATCGTATGACTAAAATTGCTTCAAATTCCGTGCGTCCAGGCATATATATATATACATATACATAGAGAGAGAGAGAGAGATAACAAAATGTGTGTGTGTGTGTGTAAGAGTGTAGTTAGTCATGTACACTCGGTCAAATAAGTATCTGCACCCCTATGCTTATCATCTGGTGTGTACAGCTCAGTAGGGTTGTCACCCCTGCCTGCAACTATATCCACGTGTCAGAGACGATCGTCTCTGACACATGGATATAGTTGCAGGCAGAGGTGCCAACCCTATCAAGCTGTACACACTAGTTGATCAGCGTACGGGTGCAGATACTTTTTTGACCGAGTGTACGTTCACAAATAAGGAGGTGGATCAAGCATTGTGTAATAGAAACCAAATGAAGACTTCCAACACTCACACCCCCCCCCCCCCCCCACCCCCCCTCCCAGGCAAACATACATAACCACACACACACACTTATCTCTCTCTGTATATATATATATATATATATATATATATATATATATATATATATATATATATATATATATATATATATATACCGGTATATATATATTTATTTATTTATTTATATCTATCTATCTAATTCTATCAATCTAGCTCTCTATTTAGCTATTTATATATATATATTTTGTTGTCTATGTGGAGGGAGACAAAAGGCAAAAACTGCCTGTCACGAATGCCTCCCCCAGAGTTGAAAGATAACAGTGCCAAAATCTATGTACTTGTAATGTGCATTACAACCTACAAACGTATTTTGTATGTAATTCTGCTAATTATCAATCTCTACAGTTTGAAATTCTTAATCCTTCCAGTAAAATTATGCGTTTAACACTATACTCTAGCTAACATTAGACGATTTTACTCAGCTTTGGAAGGCCCTCTAGGAATCGAAAGGGTAATGTCATCTCAAATAACTCTCTGACCTCAAAATACCTTTTGTAACTGAATGTAATTGTCTACTAATATTCATAATAAAATTAAGTAATGGTTATCGTATACTGTAAGGGTTAACTTTTTCAGTATCCGAGAACGCTTTTTCACTTTAATATGGCTAACGTTAGACGACCTTCAGATTTGGAAGGCCTTCTAGGCATCGGAGGCATAAAGCTGATCTTCATTAACAATTTGGCTTCCAAAATTGTTTCTGAAACTGAATAAAGAAGTCCAGTGGTAGCCAGAATATATTAGAGAAATGCGTCCTCGTATTCTGGAAGGGTTAACCCCTTCAAGAAATTACGCATTTTTACATTTTCTTCTGACTATCCATAGACGATTTTATACAGCTTAGGAAGGATCTGTTGGAGCTAAAAAGATAAACACTGTCTCAATTAACCTTTCGATGTCCATATAGTCTTTCTCAATAGAATAATATAATCTATTAATAACCAGAAATAGAAAGAAATGCGTCCTCAAATATTGCACGTAAGTGGTGAAATCCTAAAGGATTCCTGGTGGGTGTGAATGAACTGCCAACTCCAGTCTAGTGAACACCAACAATGAGCAGGTGAGGGCTGAGCTGGTGCAACAGGTGGGAGGTAGTGATGTGAACACGGCTGGAAGTGTACACTCTACCACACTTATTTTGGCTATTTATGACCCCTCCAACTGCTTTCATTAACTACCGATGTGTACAACCGCCTGCACAAATACCAGGTACACAACTATATGATAAACTAGAGACAGTGAACATCAAATGAGGAAAAACACTCGCTCTGATATGTGTTCAAGGGGAATGCTTCACATAATCCATCAGCATGTCAAAATCTGTCAATAAAGTGTGTACGTGCTTTCACTGCAGGTAATTGTACAATCAAGGTTAAGAGATACAACAGGTTGGAGCATGGGGTCACTCAAACTCGTACCCGCTCGCGCATGACGTCACGAGGTTGGAAGGGTCAGAGGTCACTCGACTGTATACCATTCATTCTCAAAGGAGCAGCCGAGCCAGCACTATCCTCCGTTTTCTTTTACTTCATACCGTGATGCTATAACTACTGTATAATGCCGTGTGAAAGTGTAGCTCTTCTATTTTAACTAAACAAAATGCCTTTATATTGTCAAGTTGTTGGATGCAAGTCGATATATATTTATGTATATATGTATATATGTATATATATATATATATATATAGATAGATAGATACATTTCGGCAGGGGGGTGACAAAAAGTAGTTATACTATACCTGTGACTAGATATTGTAGTTATACATATTACATTTATATCAGTTTGGTACTAGGGCGCATGTAGCTAATACCGGTACATCTTAACTAAGGTCAAGTAGGTATTAAATAAAGCCGGCGGGAGGGGGGGGGGGTGTGTGTGTGTGTGTGTGTGTGGTGTCTGTGTGTGTGTATGTGTGTGGGTGTGTGTGTGTGTGTGTGTGTGTGTGTGTGTGTGTGTGTGTGTGTGTGTGTGTGTGTGTGTGTGTGTGTGTGTGTGCGCGCGCGCGCGCGCGCAGGTGTGTATTTGTGTATTTTATATATATATATATATATATATATATATATACATATACGTTCTTATATCCGTGTCTTCTTTACTCTTCCAGAAAACACAGAGCCCATCCCCAAAAACATCAACAAGGGAGGTGTGACTTGGCAATTCCGAGAGAAAATAAGGAAGCTGCAACTACAACTCACTGCTGCTACTGTCCTGAGTTTGGCTGTAACAAAGGAAAGAGATGATCTTCTGGCTGAAAAATCGGAATGAGAACAAGAAAAAACATCTCTGAAACAACAGATAGAAAATGTTAGGAATAGTCTATGCGCTTATTTTTCCAGTAGTCAAATACATTCTATTTTAACAGGCAAACCAGTTAGTCACTGGCAAGAAGACGACATCAGCAGAGCAATCACTTTACGTAGCCTGAGCACAAAAACCTATAGGTATTTAAGGGAAAAGATTAAGTTTCCACTACCATGCATAAGTACCCTAAATCGATGGATTGCAAAAGTTAGTGTGGAACCAGGAGTACTGTCATCTATTATTAAAGTTTTGCAATACAAATCCACGTCAATGACAGATTTTGAGCGACTGTGTGTACTGTCATTTGATGAGACAAATATAGCTCACGAATGGACTTATGATAAAGCAACTGACACACTTTATGCACCCAAAAACAGAGTACAATGTGCGATGATAAGAGGGTTAACGAGCCCTTGGAAACAACTCATATATTATGATTTTGACACAAGCATGACCATGGACATTCTGTTTGAGATTATTTCTAAGGTAGAAGCAGTTGGATTTTTGGTAGTTGCTATGGTCAGTGATTTAGGACCAACAAACCTGAGGTTATGGAAAACATTAGGTATCAATGTAGACAAACCATTCTTTACAAATCCAGCTGCTTCTAACAGGAATATATATGTTTTCGCAGATGCCCCCCATTTAATCAAACTAATTAGGAACAATTTCCTTGACTCAGGTTTTCAGTTAGATGACGACAAAGAAAAGAATGTCAACAGTGAATGTGTCCGAGAACTGATAAATATGAGTAAACTGGACCTAAAAGCAACCTATAATTTGTGTTTCAATCATATATATGTGAGTGGGGTGAAGCGCATGAATGTTCGCCTTCCAGCGCAATGCTGTCAGAAAAACCGCAAAAGCATTAATGTATTTTGGAGAACAGGGATTACTGCTGAGCAAAGACTGGAAGAATACAAGTATTTATATTGCATTGGTTGATTCTTGGTTCGACTTATTTAATTCCCGAAATCCAACAGATAAAAAACTGTCACGAGCGGCATATGGGCTGCAGTTACCCAATCAAAACAAATTACTGAATGAAATGCTTAACACCACAAAGTCAATGCGAGTCAAAGGTAGGGGTAGCTTGTATCAATTTAAAAAAGGAATTATTGTATCGTGCCAGTCTTTGCTCGGTTTATATGAGATGCTAAAAGAAAAACATAACATCTCCTATATAATGACATATCGGTTGAATCAAGATGTATTGGATTTTTTTTTTGGTTGTCTTAGGCAAATAGGAGCTTCAAACCACCAGCATCCATCACCTGTACAAGTTAAGTATCGAATCAAATCATACCTGCTTGGGAAGAACATAGAGTTGGTAGGAAACAATTATAACACTGACAACAAACAAAATTATTCAAGCATATCCGAAGCAGTTTTTTCTCAAACAGAACCATCACAGTCTACTGCAACTGACACAACAGAAAACCTTGAACATGAACTCCTGTTGTCAGCAGTACCGGTATTATTTTCTAGTTATGAAGTAAATGCATGCGACTCCAGTGACTATGATACTGAAATTCCAGTTGGTATGTCAAGTAAAAAATTATCCCAAGAAAATGAAAATGAAGGTTTGAGGTATATTGGTGGATATATTGCCAGCAAGTTTCCCCAGCATGAATTTATAGGTCAGAAAGTATCAGAGGATGACACAACCTGGATTGGGAAAATATGCAGAAAAGAAGGGATGCTTATGACACCCAAAAATGAATTCTTTGGACAGCTTAAATTAATGGAAAAATCTTTGTGTGTTTTCATGGTAAAACAGAGTTCAAAGCTGGCAAAAACTCCGTAAAATCATTGTGTAAAGAAATTGTTGGTATGGTGACTTTACCATGGGAAGTAATTAGTTTTTTTGTAAGATGCCGAATGTTGTTTTAGAATACGGATTTTAAACAGAAATATGAATGCTAATGATCCTAGAAAAACTAAATCTAAAATGTCTAAACTAATAAAATCAGTGTGAAATCCTCGTGTTTATGTAATCCTTATCCCTCTTTGTGCAAGCTAATTATATTATAAGAATAAGAAATTAGAACAATAACAAAGCAAAATGAAGATACCGGGTATAAAAAAAAAATACCGTACTAATATTAATTAACATGTTTGACACCCCTGGTCTAGTGGCGGCATTTGGCTGGCAGGGGAGCGTTTTTCTACCTTTCTTTCTCTCGCCCAGCCGCGTGACGTCAACAGGCTGCGCGTGCGCCAACCTGTTGTATCTCTTAACCTTGTGTACAATCACCTGCACAAGTAGCTGGTACATCACGCTACTATAGAACCCCTGCCTTCAGTCCCATAAGGCACCGCGGTCAACCGTCTAGGCCCTCTAGGGGGTAATAAAAACAAACAAACCCTTCCTGGATCCAACTGACTCCATTCTCTGGTATTTGAACATGGGGTATGTAAGCGACTTTTCCCATTATCTGGACTATATTAAGGCAATGCCTTACGGTAGTGATGAAATACATAGAGAAAAACAAAGAGCTAGGCATTTTGATAAATTGACCATATGCATGAAGGGAATGATTGACAGCGAAGGCGACAGCATGTTAGACTGTTCGTTTTGTTGACCCCCAAGTGAACATCAGATGAGATAAACCACTTTAGGATGGCCTCACTGAGCACCTGTGTTGCCTTTCAAGCCATTATCACATGACTTTAACTGGGTCCACGACTCACCATAAGTCTGACTGTCTATACACTGACCTTAACAAAATGTCTCTTATATAATTCATCAATCCAATAAATATCATAGATTTTGTTTTAAATTGTCCCCATGTTTGAACAAATAGTAATATATATTCAAATAAAAAAAGAGTGGTTCATGTGGAACACAATAATCCGTTCGCACTTTGAAAGCAACATCAATACTGGAATAAGGTCATAACGGCCATACTCCAATATAGCCACACTCAATAACGGAATATGGGTTTTATTTGGATTAAATAATTATATGATATATATGGCTATATAGGCTAAATTTTGGTTAAGCTAGGTTGGGTTAGGTTAGGCTTGGATAAGTTACATTAGATTAGGGGCCTTAGATTGGTTGTGGTCTTCTTGACTGTGGCCCTTTTGACTTGCAAGCGGCTCGCTTGGTGTAGTGACTAGCGTCTCGGACTTCCACCCAGAAGGCCCGGGTTCGCGCCCACGCTCGGCGCATTAAAGATTTTTCACAAGCACTGAGTCGTTACCATCCCTCATGAGCAAAGGGATGGGATAGTAGTACAGGACCCCAATGGAAATACGCCTAATCGGCCTTATTGAGCTATCCTTAGCTAGCTTAGCATTATTATTATTATTATTAACCTTAATCCTCAAAACTCAAACGTTTGAGACTGGATTCAGTGTGAGAGGGAATACAGGAATATTTGTATTGAAGTTGCATTATTTTGGTCATATAATAACTCCCAGTGGCATACAGGCAACTATAGAGTTTTTCTTTAACTTTGTATCTCTAATAATACTGACTATAATGAAGGCACAGGTTTGTAAAAGGTTAGAGCCCATGTGGATTATTATTGTTCCATTGATTTACCCATGTAAGCAACCATAACTGTTTATAAGAAAATAGTAAGCATGTGTGTGTGTGTGTTTGTGTGTGTGTGTGTGTGTTTGCGTGCGTGCGTGTGTGTGAGTAAGCATTCATTATTATGTGTGTATCGGATATCCACAGTCCACAACAAACCCTAATACTCTAGGGAACATTGTTGTTAATTAACGAGGGTAAGAGGAAGTGCTTAATGTGAGTGTAATAATAAATGTGTGTTTGTGTGTGATATGACTTATTTATAATTATTGTACGTGTAGGCATTGTGAGAGCTCCCGTACAAGGAGTTTATCTTAGTGTACCATCTACTTTCAATTTTCTATTGTTTTACGTTTTCTACAGATTAAATGTATAGAATACACTCTTCATAGGTAACTAATATAAAGATAAAAAGACGCATGCACACACACACACACACACACACACACACACACACACACACACACACACACACACACACACACCTTCCGCAACAACGTTCCCAAAGTGTTGGGGTTTGCATTGAGGGGTAAATAAATATAAAATTAAGAAAGGACAAACTCCCTTGTTATGGTTTGTATTGTACAGTATAAATATATAACCTTTTCAGTATACCATGATATATTATTTAATTACATTCTGGCTATTATGAGGTAATAATATTAAGTTAAGAAATGTTCTGTATAAATTAAAGGGATAATCGAGATCAATTTTACCCCTTTGATTACTAGATCTCCTTCCAAGACTATATAAAATTGTCTAGTGTTAGCAAGAATAATATGAATAAAAACATTATTGAAAGGGTTATTATAACCATAAATGTGTTATATGGCGTATTACTTAGTGCGCTAAGTTCTCATACAATAATCCAGTTCGATTAAGACAGACACCGACATTCTCTTGCAACAAAATTCATAACTACAAGCAAATACTTGAATCTCCTCTCATCCACCCATCCAACGCCAGGCAGCCACTGTAAGGGGTCTAAATTGACTAGGCTTGATTTTGGCAATATTTACACCAAGACTTTTACTGTTCACTCACTTTAAGCCCAATAATGACCCAGTCAGTGTTGAGATTAGTTGAGATGTTCGGTATTATGTTATTATCGTGATTAACACCTTATTAGCGGGCTAGGCGGTCTAGCGGACCGTAGCGCCCAGCGGGGTGTTTTTACCCTAAATAGGGTTGTTTACGTGATCATTTTCATGCCTAAATAAGACTCAGGGCGTAAAACAAGTATCTCTCCCTGAAAGGGCGTAAACAGAGCTTTCCAATGACACCCGAACCATCCTTGTACGACCACTGGTTCTATTGCAACGATCGTGCAACACGAGTGCAAAAACCCTGTAATTAGGTAATTTCCCTACATAATTCCCTGTGTAGAGAGTGAGAGAGGGGAGGGAAGGGTGGGAGGCACCTCAGTTGGTCCACCGCGGTGGTCGTGAGCGGTCATAGGGTTGTTAGGCTCCTCACACCGCTCAGCTCTCTCTCTCAGCAACATTACGTGCTGAAAATGGCGCACGACATAAGTTGTGAATCGCCACTTAGTCCAAATTTATTTCACACGACATAAGTTGCGCGCCGCCAAGTAAGGGTTAAGATATCAGTTGACATATATTAAATTGTAATGATTAAAACGAAATAACTAAATAGGCCTAATGGTGTCTCATAGGTACGCGGGTCATTATTCTCGCTTTATATATTAAAACTTATGGCTTGGTATTATTATATTAAGTTTAGAAAAGGGGTGTCACAATCAGAGCAATGTCGTTTTGAAATTAGAATGAAATTGATTTGTTTTGGCCATTTAATCACTTCCAGGTGTATAAAGTTAATTGCAGAGCATAACTTTAACCTTGTGAATCTAGTATATTGCTGGGATTTGGCCTAAAAATTGCTTGTACATAATCTCTAGTGTGATACCCTGATTCTGAGGCCTTAGTGACAAGTGCCCACCTCGAGAGGGCTTGGCAGATCGAAATTTATGAGGTCTAGATCCACCTTAAAAACTATAGTCTTACCTTGGATATCGTAAGTAATAGTTAACCTGTTTGTGCCTGAAATTCGTTTACATCATATAAAAGTAATTCAATTATCCTTTGAAAGTCTTATTAGAATTGTTAGTAAATTGAAAAGCTCATTTAATCAATGTATAGTATTGTTAATATGCCAATTAAGGACATTGACCCCCCCAGAGTCCTACACGGCGCGGCCCTCCACCACCTAGGTGCGTTCACTCCCTCCTAGACGCTCGCCTCGGGCGGCAGAGAGGGGAGATATTCAGTCTTAACTTTCCATTCTGTGTTGTGTTTATATAAAACCTTCTGTTGAAGGTGAGTTGAAATGAATTGTGAAGTATTTAAGATAAGTTTTGAAACCATTTTTAAGCCCAGTTTCTTATATGTAATTACAAAATTATAAGACATCCTTTGTCATATGATCGAAGGTAAAATTATTCACTCCGTCTGATAATTGATAATTTAGATTTCGAATTCCATATTATTTTCTCCCGTATAATAATATGTTAATTGCATTATGTTAGTGTAGTACGGTATTATCACAGCAATGATATACCATATGTCGAGTTCAGTATGTAACTTAATGTAAGCCAACATTCCTTTGCGAATCGGGTGTATACATCCCGTTTTCTATTTAGGACCATTTTC
Source organism: Paralithodes platypus (assembly GCA_032716605.1). Classification (NCBI taxonomy): domain Eukaryota; kingdom Metazoa; phylum Arthropoda; class Malacostraca; order Decapoda; family Lithodidae; genus Paralithodes; species Paralithodes platypus. The sequence continues at coordinate 24,129,432 of CM064495.1, forward strand.
TTTATATATTTTAGAGGGTCAACTAAGTAAATTATATTTGTATTCCCAACCCTCCGTCTTCTATTTGGACCATTTTCTTTATATATTTTCGAGGGTCAACAAAGTAAAAATTATCTGACCCAACAATTTATAAAACCATTATTTTGTTGTCTCTTAACCCGCCAAGCGCGATAGGCCTCACGGAAGGCTTACCATAGGGAACGCGATAGGCCTCACGGAAGCAAGACCATAAAAAAAGCCTTCCAAAACATCCCAGGGGCTATCAAAACAAAGGAATTTGTCTCTAGGTGAGATAATTCCCCTCTAGTACTCATCCATGTGTTTCTCACCCCCCCCCCCTCCCCTCCTTATTCCCCCCTCCCCCACCTCCTCAATTATCACCTATTTTTCCTCTTATTTTCATCATTTATCGGTTATTTTTCTCTCCCGTGATAATGTAGCACAAGTGGGTTGCATAAAAGATCGTTATATAACACCCAGACACCGCCCGCTCGCCTCAGTTGACTCACAGACAGCGAGAGGGGAGGGTTGCCTGTGGCTCTCTCTCGCCTGAGATTATGACAGGGTGGCCAATATCTTCGTTTTTCACCACCCAAATACTTTTCCAACTTATTTTAGCACTCTTGAAGGTTCATATATACATCATATATGTAAAATAAAAGCATACTGAAAACAAATAATGCTCTATATTGTAAATATAACGAATTCTGTCAGAATCCAAGGCTAGAAATGCACAAATAAGTACCCTTGCCCCTAGGGCCTTTTCGCGTTTAACAGGTTAATTGATACATTTGACCACTTGTAATGTTAATATGAATTAGATATATAATTTTGTCAGTTTTATTAACGGTAGTGTTAATACCAGGTCCCAGGTCAGGAGAGGAGTCCCAGGTCCAGAGAAGTACCATACCCATGTGTCCATCCCAGTGGTCAGGACCTATAGTAGCTGTACTGAGACAGGATGCTGTTGGTGTTATTGGGTTTTGAGCTAACCTTCACCCCATTGTGAGCTGTTGTACGCCTTATGAACCTAGTGACGGAGTGTGTGTTTACTAGGGTAGTGGCCTTGGGGTCACCTGTTTGAAGGGTTTTAGTTAACTTTGATGTGGTGATAAGAAGTAGTTCATTGGGCCAATAATACCAATATATTCCGTGGTTGACTAAAGTAATAATCCTATTGATTTGTGTATCACAGTGAAAAGTGTATTTTCCTTTACAGTGTTTTAATAGAGTTAAGTAATACCAAACAGTATATTGTGTTTATATTTCTCCCTTGTCATTTAGACAATTTGCATTCATTTACCCTGTATTTCTTTGCATGCAACAGTCATTAAGCTACCAGAGTAATAAATTGGACCAATCATTATTAATTAAGGAAAAAAAACGCAATAATGGAATGAACATGAAATAAATAAAGAGGGGGTAACAGAAAAGTCCAGGAACATTAGAAAAGAAAAGCAAAGACTACGAAATCCCCCCCCCCCTTACACCACCGCCACGTCATTGCCCTGCAAACACCACACTGTACCATTACTACCACCTATACTGGTGACCCAAGTACTGTATCTCAGCCTGTAACCAGAACACCAAACAAGGCATGTAGCACTGGCAACCGCATCAACATTGAAGTATCAGCAAAGCACAAGGACAACAACAACAATAACCAATCATCAACATGTCATCATGAGGCCTACAGTACGCCGCCGGTAAGGGTATAGTAGGCCTAAGTACCTCACCAGTCCACACAAATGTAAACAACACTCGCCCGCGCCATCCAGATGGCGGGCTAGACCACACTTCCAGTCAGACAATAAAAAGTAAGAGGAAAATATGTGTAGTTTGTGATATTGGATTCAACAATAGGAGTACACGTTCACAATGTAATAGTTGTAATTAAACCGTACACAATCGATGTAGGCCTACTTTCGTTAATAATAGAAAATAAGTAGAAAGCCTTAAATGTGCGACAAGAACTGTAAGAAATCATATACATTTTTGTGATATATGTGAATCACTAATATCACGAGGACAGAGGGTCCTAAACTGTGTTATATGTAAAACTGTATCTCACATGAAGCGTGATTCTTAGAAAATCGACAGTAAAGAACATGAATATTTATGCAATAAATGTGTCTTGCATTTATTACCGAATGGTAATGTAAATAAACCACAAGACACCACGAAAAACACAACAGAATCCAGTCAGGACACAGTCCAAGATGAGTTTTTACTAACAAAGGACTCCACTTTATCCACATCAATGCCAGATTAATGTATCATAAACTGTCTGAAATATACCTGTTAGACCAAAGCTGCAATCATTGCAATTACAGAAACCTGGCTGGACTCGAGTGTAAATGATGGTGAAATAACCATTCATGGTTTCAGTGTGGTTCGAAATGATTGTAATAGACAAGGGGAGGAGTATGTCTGTATGTACAAAACAACCTCACACACACGGTTAGGAACGACCTTCACACAGAAAACCACGAAACTCTGGACTGACTTACACCTGCCTAGGACAAAACCTATCACAATCAGAGTGTGCTATAGACCACCAGACGACACACAATTCTTGAACAAATTTGAACGAACACTGATTTTTTTAGACTCCCGGAATGAATCAATTATACTAGGGGATTTTATCTTGCGTTACAAACAACAAAATGATAGACTTGCACAAGAATACACATACACTGACAATGCACAATCACAAACCGCTTATCAAGATCCCACATGTATCACAGCAAATACTGCTACAATGCTAGACCAAGTAAATTGCAACAGAAAAGACAAAATATCACAATAAGGGGTTATACAGATGGGGATAAGTGATAATTTCGTCACATATTTCACACGAAAAACGCCAAAAATTACCCAAGAGAATCAAAAGGTTGTTAGAATAAGATCACTCAGAAACTACAACAAAAGAAACGACGCATGGGTTGGCTTTAGAACCATCATCACAGGTATCCTAGACGAAATAGCTCTTTTGAAAAACATAAGAATTAAAGCAAGGTTAGACCAATGGATCAACAATTAAATACTACACCTTCTAGAACACAAGAGACAAACTATTAAATAGGCTCTTGAAACATAGACAAGATGGAGGATTGAAGCAGTAGTTCAACAGGGTTAGGAATAAACTAAGTAGAAAAATTAAATAAGTTAAATCAAATTATTTCCACAATAAGGCAGAGGAATATCAGAATAACTCCATAAATCTGTAGAGGCATTTAAAATCAATGGGCTACAGTAATAGGACAAGGATTCATCTAAACACAAATAATAATCTCAATGATGATTAATAATGAAAAGCATACATTTTCGACCTACCGGTACTTCAACTCCTTCACTTCCATCACAAACACACTTCCACAGAACCTACCACAACCACTCAATAAATACACCACAACCACTGCCACCTTTCAAAATTTCTACAGGAACAAAGGCATACACCCGAATACATTTATATTGCAAAATGTTACACCAAACTACACATTTAAGGAGCTCTGTAATCTAGAGGTACATACACAAAAGTACAGGACCACATTCAATTCCTACCAAATTTCTAAAGGATGGAGCTATAGATATCGCAGGTCCGCTAACTCATATCATCAACTTGTCAATAAACATCAACTCAAGGAAGCTATTGTTACCCCTCTATCAAAGAAGGAAAACCAACTAGATGTCAGCAACTACAAACCAGTTAGCATATTATGTATTGTATCAACAATCCTTGAAAGAGCTGTCTACACCCAAATTGAACACTACCGGTACCTAAAGAAAATAATCTGCTCTACATGTTTCAAATTTCAATCCAGTTTCAGAGGCATGTACTCCACAGACTCATGTTTCATCCACTTAACAGACCACATTCTTAATGAAATGTCTAAAGGTAACTACACCGGCATGGTACTTATTGATGTACAGAAAGCTTTTGATAGGGTAGACCATGATATACTCTGTAATAAACTACAAGCAATCGGCAAATGGTCGGTGAACTGGATTAAATCCAATCTCTTCACCTGGGCAAGACAGAAGCCATCGTATGTGGAACAAAACGCAAGTTGAAAGACATTGAGGGCTTCTCAGTAAATTGTAATGGTGTTCCTGTATCAACAGTGTCACAAGTGAAATACCAATATCCCACAGGTGGGATGCATACCAGCAGCGACCAAAAAGACCTTATGGCAATGCTTGGTCAATGTCATCTTGACTATTCTGTTTCATTCTGGTACTCTGCATTGTCTCAAACAACAAAGCGTAAATTTCAGGTCACTCAAAATAAAATGGTAAGATTCATGATGAATCTAGGACCTAGATCTCATGTTGGTCAGGAACAACTTCATTCACTCGGAATACTCATGTATCAGACAGGGCCAAACAAATCAAACTCATTAATGCCTTCAAGATATATTATGATAGGGCTCCCAAGTATCTAAAGAGTAATTGGTTAAAGCAAATGAAAGGAATAGATAAACTACAAGGAATAGGAATGTTAGTGTTCCGCAAATCCAAGTGCAGGGTAAACTAACATTCTTCTTCACTGCCATCAAAGACTGGACCAACTTACCACACACAATCTGTGAAGAGAGAATATTGTACTCCTTCAAACGTAGCTTGAAGGAATATCTGAAACAAACAGTTGTGGGAAGGGAGCACCAAACTTATGTCTACTACTTAATACAACTTAAGGAATAGGTAAAAATCCAACAAAATATGATTACTTAAATACTTTAACAGGTTCAGCTTTAGAATGTGTTATCTTAGTTTAGCCAACTAAAAATATTTTTTGTTTTCCTGTTTACGCTGCTCATATTCATTCACATTTTCAAAAAAAAAATCTCCCCCTTGTCCCCAAACTAACTTAATCCCACAAGAAGGACCCCAATGGAAATACACCTAACAGCCATATTGGGCTATCCATAGTTGGAATTATGCAAAGCTGGTACATGTCATATTTATAACATTATGTTGTACCAACATTGTTATAATGCTTACTGATAAAACATTGTTATTATTATTATTGTTTACCATTTTGATTCCCCAGCAGAACAAGACTGGTGGACAGTTTCCTCATGCTGGATCATCCTGATGGCTATTGTTCACCAGGCACTAGCAGTAAGTAGGAACATGGGGCGGGATTTATTAAATGTCTCAAGATTTTGCTAAGAATTTGACCATTTTCAATTTAGCTTAGCAAATTCCTTAATATATTTTATATCAACATGCTAAATATTTTAGTGAGCAAAGACCTTGGTGAGGTATGACAACTACTAAGAACAAAAGTATCAACTGCGAAAACACGATATTATATTTAAAATAGGGATACAACCTAGAATATTATTAAATTATAAGAACCACTATAATCAAAAATAAATTTCGCTTACAGTTTAATGGCAAAAATAGTTAAGAGATTTAAAAACCTGGAGATATATCGAGAATTATTTCAATAGTTAACCCTACTTTTTGTCCATGTTCGTCTTCTTTGACCTGACCTGAAGGTCAAGGTCATAGATCATGGTGGGTATGGGCACACTACTGTATTTAAGTAGATAATATGCTCAAGATAATCGTTTAATGGTAACCAGAATTTGATTTATGTATGCATGTATATACTCAGGCACATAACCCATAGCTGGGGGTGGCCGACTTGAAACAGAGCACGATCAGAAACAACATATAAAGTTTCATTTCTTAGGGTCCAGGACCACTTTCGCGTTCCTTCGCCCCTTCTCTGTCTCGTCTCGTAGGTGAATTTTACAAGGGGAGAAGCATCCTTAGCCTCCCGCCCCTGAAGTAGGAACAGTAGTACAGAAAAAGAGACAGACAGAAACGGCTAAGGTTGGGTAGAGGATGCCAAACCTCACTCTGGACAGGAAGTGGATAATAATCTGTAACGAGGGTATCACATGAGACCTTTCTTCTGGCAACATCTGGCACTATTTTGCACTGGTACTGGTAACTATAGTCCATTCATTATTAAGTAAGTAGGCCTGAAATCGTGACCCCTAACTTCAGTGCTCTCAGAGCTTCCATCCTGAGAAGGTCTGTGGCATCACTCTTCTTCACCACTTCCACCATGGTTCCAGCGAATATCTCCACTCTTGCTGGGACTGTCAAGTGGTTTAACGTTAAGAAGGGCTATGGATTCATCCCTTATACAGCCTCCAAGAAGGATTATTTCATCCAAAGCAGCAGTATCACCAGGTCAAACCCCTGCCAAACAGTGGCAAAAACGAAAGGGATACTTTCACCATCCAAAGGGGCAAGAAAGGAGAGGAGGCAGCCAACGTTTCAAGGCCTGAAGAAGCCACCCTGAATGGTTCCAAACATACATGGAGAAAGACTAAGGAGGCATAAAAAAAAAAAATTTAAGACTACCCACCACCAGGTTCTAGCCAGACACCAGGTGACAGATCCAAAATTATACAGATCATAGTCACAATGGCTATTGCCCTAGCTGGTGGGAACCTCAAGCTCCTTAGGGACTACTTACCATGCCTCCTGGTAGCCAACAACTTTCCATCTATCCCCATCTTACTGCTCCAGATCACCAAACAAACTTGGCCTTTCTTGCTCACACCAACATAAGCTCTGAAACCAAGGACAGCCCTGAAACAATGCCTCAACCTGTCCAAACTGCTACACCGAAACAACACGGAAGAAGCCACATCACAACCTGAAGAGCCCACCAAACCGACAACCACTGAAGAAAGACCCAGCCCTCCCACCTTCCCTGACGGGGAAGTAGAGGAGACACAGAAAGAGATAGAAGAGGAAACTACCCCCGAACCACCAACACCTGAACTGGAAGAAAACCACAGCCCTCCTACCTTCCCTGATGGGGAGGTAGAGGAGACACAGGAAGATATGGAAGAAGAAACTTCCCCGAACCACAGACAACTGGCCCAAGTCCCGACTGCCCCACCCCACCCGACGGAGAGTTGCCCGAAACAAAACAACAGAACAAGCATCCCCACCAAGCCCCAAGAGAGACTCCAAAGGATTCCTCACAGAGATTGTAGAATACTCTCTTGACAACATCCTCGAAAATGGCCCTAGCCTTGACAGAAACGACCTGACTATCAGCCTACGATATGAGTCCCAAGTGCCGGAGATTTGTGAGGAGTATCTCACCAGATGCAAAGGATGGAAGAAGAATGGCTGCCACTGTTTCTTCCACCAAAGAAGCTGGATATGCCACACACTTGCAAAAAAAAAAAAAAAAAAAAAAAAAAAAAAAAAAAAAAAAAAACGGAATGATATAAGACCTTGTCCGCACCAGAACATTAAAAGACCTATACACCTACTGAACAAGAAGACACCAACGGGCTCGCCTAAGGCAAAAGGCCCGTGCAGTAGTTGCAATCAACAACAACAAAAACATTTTATACCTAACATCTGTAACTCATGAAGGGCTAGAGCAAATGGGCTGCAAATTTCCACACCTATTCCCAGGCTGACTCTTCCCAAATGGTAGAAATATTAGCACGATTACTCCAGTCGCTTTAGAGTTATAGGGGTTAGTATTAACACTTTTTAGCCAAATTATAGTGAACAGACTATAAACCGAGGTTAGATTATTGGAGGTGACATAATTATTATAAACATGTACCAATATAGTGTATTCCTTATAATTAGGCCAAAAATATCGACCACTAACCTGTAATATTCGAACAAACTTTAGTAATTGACCTAATAGTTCTGCATTTTGAGTTCAGCTAGAGAATAGGTTCGGAAATTTACAGCCCATTTTCTCTATTTCTCTTGTAATTACAAGGGGTAGGTGTCAAGACTTCTGGCCTACGTATTATGAATAGACTATATTTCAGAAGCTGCCAGATCACAGTTGTAGAATAAAAGTGGAGAAAAAAAATGTGATTTCGGCATAACGAATAATGTATAAATTGATCTCGAAAATGGGTATTGGGTATGTGTGTATTGTATGTGTGTGTGTGTGTGTGTGTGGAACAAAACGAAAGTTGAAAGACATTGATAATTGACAATGCAAAGATAGAAAGGTAAATGGCCATCAATATGCCCAATGATTTTCTATATACCTTCTGACTGGCAGACTTAGATACAGTTTAACACCCAAACTGGTTGTGTCCAGCCTGCAACCCCCCCCCCCCCCCTCCCCTCCCCTGCACCCTAACCTCACCCCTTAGCTTCCCTGCAGGTCTCCTTTAAGTTCGACCTTACGTGCATTACTCTCTCTCTCTCTCTCTTACTAACCCTTTAATTCAATGACGTCATGTTATTCTGAATAATACCGGTACTAGATAATATAACTGTTGTTGTATAGTCCTTTGTATTTACCTAAAAGTTTTTTATTCTGGACCCCCTTCTCTATCATGCTTAACCCCATTATTTCTTTAGATTTTAAAACGTTCAGCCAATTAATTTGCTAATTTTATGACCTTTCGCACCATTTCCTTGTCAATATTAAGACCTTTCGTGCCATTTAGGTGTATTTATTTCCTGGCGAGCGATAGCAAGCCTGCAATTTAGAAGGAACTGGCTTTCGGCCGGGGTATTTTTCTGCATAAAAATTCCCTAACATGTTTCGAAAGGGGTTTTAGGGTTATGTGTTTCAGCTTGATGGAGGTCTAGGGAAGAAATGTAAAACAAAATTTATACAAATACATATCTCCCCTTAGCAGGCTCTTTAGGAATCAATGTGGTTGGAATCTATCTATCATAATCCTTTAAATCCCACTAATCCTTCTTTATCTGAATAGAAAGAATGGAGTTATGTTAGCCGGAGTAGAAGAAAGAAAGGTACATTTTATGTTCTACCCTTAACTCCTTCAGCACGATGACGTAATTTTCATCATATTCTGGTTACCATAAGACGATTTTTAGTAGCTTATAATCTACCTCTAGGACTGAAAGAGGCACATACGGTCTCAATAAATCCTCCGAATAACATAGGGCCTTCTTAAACTGCATACAATCTTCTAAGTTTAGCTGGAATCAAAGGTAAAAAGATGACATCGGGCTGAAGGGGTTAGTGCAGTTGCGGAGATCATCGGATCGTCACTGTCTGTCTGTTGTTTGTTAGTCTGTCTGTATCTAAACAAGGTTTCTAAAATAATTGGACTTTCAACCGATACCTCAAAAAAATACAATTAACCTCTCTCTCTCAATACAAAGCCCACAAAATAATTATGAAGTATTATGGCTGAATTTCACATCACGATATACTGGCTACCTAAGGACTTGACCGAAATTAACCCCATTCCACCCACACCCACAGACACAGACAGACAGACAGACAGACACACACACACACACACACACATATATATATATATTACCCCAACTATAGAGGCTGGAGGGCTCATCCCCTAAAATTAAATTTGTCATTATCTCCAAAACGCATACACGGACTATGTTCAGAGTCACTTCAAAATGTGTAAGTTACCAGTAATATTTGTAATTGTATGTGTTGTAGTATGTGTATGTGTTGTACTATGTGTTGTACTATATGGTGTAGTATGTTGTAGTATGTGGTGTAGTATGTGTTGTACTATGTGTTGTACTATGTGATGTACTATATGGTGTACTATGTGTTGTACTGTGTGTTGTACTATGTGTTATACTATGTGTTGTACTGTGTGTTGTACTATGTGATGTACTATATGGTGTAGTATGTGTTGTACTATATGGTGTAGTATGTGTTGTAGTATGTGTTGTACTATGTGTTGTACTATGTGTTGTAGTATGTGTTGTAGTATGTGTTGTACTATGTGTTGTAGTATGTGTTGTACTATATGGTGTAGTATGTTGTAGTATGTGTTGTACTATGTGTTGTAGTATGTGTTGTACTGTGTGTTGTACTGTGTGTTGTAGTATGTGTTGTACTATGTTTTTTTTTTTTTTTTTTTTTTTTTTTTTAAGAGACAATGAACGGAGGAAGGAAAAACACAGATAAAACAAAAAGGTCCATGTGTTGTACTAGTTCAGTTCAGTCAGTGACAGGAGGAGGTTGTGTTAATCTGAGTTCCTGCCCGGACCACCTGCTCGTGACCCAGTGACCATACGCACCTACCTGTGTTTGGAGGCAGTGCACTCGTGTATATATAAAAGTGTTTTAGCTCAGTTTTTAGCTGTTAGTTGACTTATTTGTTTTTGTTTTCTGTACTTAGTTGTTTGCTCCTCGCTAAGCTTTTTGGGATCATGGCAGGTATGGAGTGCGAGTCCTTTACTGAACTGCATCATCTTATTCTCCAGGTAAGGGAAGAGATGGTTGTGGTGAAGGAAGAGGTCTTGGCTCTAAGGGAGGTTAATGTTAAACTTCAGAGGGAAGTGGATTTGATTAAAGACGAAAATCTAGCTTTCAAGCTTAGCCAAGAGGAAATTAAGTCGAGTAAGGGGAAAAGGGAGGAAGTTGATGAAAAATTGTATCATTGGCAGGTTGTTAAAAATACGAGTGGGAAAGTCACACTCAAGAAGCAGGATAGTAGAATAGGTATGAGTGTGACAAATACATTCTCTCCTTTGCGAGACGAATGTGAGGGAAAAAATAGTCAGGATAAGGGAGGGTAAAGCCACTTTCTAACATTCACGATGTTGGTCCCGATGTACCACGAGGTACACAAATTGGTACATCGGCAGAGACAGTGACAGGAAGTACGCGTTTGACGACGAAGCCTCGACGGTGACACGTCGTAGCCACGTCGTAGCCACGCCGGGCCAGATGGTACCACGGTTGCAACACGACGGCACCACGTCAATGCTGTAACGGTCAAAATTCCGATCAAAACCGTACCCCGACGTGGCACGTGGGGAACACGACGAGGGGCGATGGACTTATGATGGTGACACGTGGCCGACCCGATGAGGACGACGCCACAACGTCAGGCAGCATGACATATATCATCAATACATATGGTGTTAAGCCACTTTCACACATTCACGATGTTGGTCCCGATGTACCCCGAGGTACATAAATTGGTACATCGGCAGAGACAGTGACAGGATGTACGCATTTGACGACAAAGCCTCGACGTTGACACGTCGTAGCCACGCCGGGCCAGATGGTACCACGGTTGCAACACGACGATGCCACGTCAATGCTGTAACGGTCAAAATTCCGGTCAAAACCGTACCCCGACGTGGCACGTGGGGAACACGACGAGGGGCGATGGACTTATGATGGTGACACGTGGCCGACCCGACGAAGACGACGCCACAACGTCAGGCAGCCTGACAGATATCATCAATACATATGGTGTTAAAGGTATTACGTTCAACGGTCAAGTTTAAGGTAAGATAAGGTCGAATTATTTCTTTGTAAGGTATAGGCGTATGATTTTGTTTTATATAAAATCAAGTTTTGGCGTAGAGAGCTGGTTCTTCGTAAATAACAATCTGTATTCATTGCCGGTATACGAAATTAATATCTAAAAAGTGTATCGAACGTTAAATTATATGAAAATAGACCATGAAGTGAAGCGAAAATATTTACCAGTGGGTGACAGCGGCGACGGACAAAAAATATTCAGGAAAAATAAAAGTTTTGATCGTACATAGGCCATATATATACCATTAGAAAGCTAATGAAAAATCCAATATATCACTTGCTTACAGAATATTCATTGTCCCATATTTTATCGGTGAAAATTGGGAGGGAAAGTATGGGCGGACTGAACAGTAACCTTCACCTACGGTGAAATTCCACATATTATTATTTTAATTTATTTTGTTGTTGAAATCTTATATAATAACCTTTCCTCTTGCCGTTCATAATTTTGTTTAAATAACAACAAACAATTATAATGGGTGAAAACCAACTAAGATGGGGAGGGAAAGTACGGGCGGACTGAACAGTAACCTTCACCTACGGTGAAATTCCACATATTATTTCTATTGATTGTTTTGTTGAAATCTTATATACTAACCTTTCCTCTTGCCGTTCATAAAAAATGTAATTAAACAAATAATTATTATGGGTGAAAACCAATTGAGAGCGAATATTTTGGTGCGGCTGGGATTCTATAAAAAACAAAAAACTATCGTTATAGATTTATTTCTATAAAATCCAATATTGATGATAGCATATTCTAAACACCGCCATCATGTTCAGCGGAAAAAATTGTTGTGATTTATTATGCAAATAAAAATAACGATAAAAAAACGATATACCGGTACCGGTATATCTAATATAGTATATAATATAACAGTGCGTTTAATCTCCACAGGTAGGCTACACTTCGTGATGAATCATATTTTCTCTAATTGAGGAAGGTAAAATGTATTGATATAAACCTATCTTGTGCAAAAGGATCGATATAAACATAGCTTGTGTAAGGATGGAATCTTCGAAAACACAGGAACAATCTCCTCTATCTAAACCCATCCACCCACTCAAACACTACCTTGTGTTAAATTAATCAATAACACTTAGTATTTCCTTTGGCTTTTACTATTATAAACACTACTGTATTAGGTAAAATGAAATTCAATTCCATAGAGCATAATTATAATAACATTTATTGCATACCGTGTATCAGTGGCGGTCGATATAGCCACACAAGAACAATAACACACACACACGCACACGCACACACACTCACTCGACAATTAACACACACGTGTTTCGGTAATCATACCGGTACACTGATTTTTCATTTGAACTTATTAACTCGTTTGATATAAGTTGATTATGGAATATTATATATGGTATATACGGTATATACGGTATAGGCCTACCGTATACCATATCAGGTCTTTATTTATTCATCATGTGCGTATTTATAGTGTTGTCAGAATACTCCACTAATCCGAAGCACTGTCGGTCCGCTGCCATTCGGATTACATGACTTTTACTGTAATATATTATAACTATTTATACCCCGACGCCGCCACGTCAATGCAGATGATACCGGATGCAGACACGCGAGACCCACGTCATCGACAAGTTGTACCCGACGTTACCCGATGGTATCACGCCAAAAGTCCATCGTGCGAAATTTTTGAACAAATCCAAACCTTTGGTGGCCAAGCCCGATTTGCCACGTCCTGCACCGCGGGTAACACGACGCTCCCCGACGACCCCGACACACATTGGGGATTGCACCACGTTGTGTCCCGATATTCAAATCGGGGTACATCGGGACCAACATCGTGAATGTGTGAAAGTGGCTTAAGACGAAGTGCCTGCCGCCGACTCAGCTCCTACCGCTGACGCTGTGCTACCTACCACCACCACCACCACCCCCACCACCACCACCACCACCACCATCAAAGGAGCTTCTGCCACCACCAGGGGTTCTCCACTTGCAGCTGCTGTATCCTCCCGAGGGAAAGGTAAGTCTGTGTCCCGAGAAGGTAAAGCCACTTTCACACATTCACGATGTTGGTCCCGATGTACCCCGATTTGAATATCGGGACACAACGTGGTGCAATCCCCAACGTGTGTCGGGGTCGTCGGGGAGCGTCGTGTTACCCGCGGTGCGGGACGTGGCAAATCGGGCTTGGCCACGAAAGGTTTGGATTTGTTCAAACATTTCGCACGATGGACTTTTGGCGTGGTACCATCGGGTAACGTCGGGTACAACGTGTCGATGACGTGGGTCTGGTGTGTCTGCATCCGGTTGCATCGGCATCGACGTGGCGGCGTCGGGGTATAAATAGTTATAATATATTACAGTAAAAGTCATGTAATCCGAATGGCAGCGGACCGACAGTGCTTCGGATTAGTGGAGTATTCTGACACTATAAATACGCACATGATGAATAAATAAAGACCTGATATGGTATACGGTAGGCCTATACCGTATATACCGTATAAAATATTCCATAATCAACTTATATCAAACGAGTTAATAAGTTCAAATGAAAAATCAGTGTACCGTATGATTACCAAAACACGTGTGTGTTAATTGTCGATTGAGTGTGTGTGCGTGTGTGTGTGTTCTTGTTCTTGTGTGGCTATATCGACCGCCACTGATACACGGTATGCAATAAATGTTATTATAATAATTATGCTCTATGGAATTGAATTTCATTTTACCTAATACAGTAGTGTTTATAATAGTAAAAGCCAAAGGAAATACTAAGTGTTATTGATTAATTTAACACAAGGTAGTGTTTGTGTGGGTGGATGGGTTTAGAACTTTAGATAGACGAGATTGTTCCTGTGTTTTCAACGATTCCATCCTTACACAAGCTATGTTTATATCAATCCTTTTGCACAAGATAGGTTTATATCAATACATTTTACCTTCCACAATTAGAGAAAATATGATTCATCACGAAGTGTAGCCTACCTGTGGAAATTAAACGCACTGTTATATTATATACTACTATATGAGAAATACCGGTACCGGTATATCGTTTTTTTATCGTTATTTTTATTTGCATAATAAATCACAACAATTTTTTCCCACTGAACATGATGGCGGTGTTTAGAATATGCTATCATCAATATTGGATTTTATAGAAATAAATCTATAACGATAGTTTTTTGTTTTTATAGAATCCCAGCCGCACCAAAATATTCGCTCTCAATTGGTTTTCACCCATAATAATTGTTTTTTTTAATTACATTTTGTATGAACGGCAAGAAGAAAGGTTAGTATATAAGATTTCTACAAAACAATAAAAAAAAATAATAATATGTGGAATTTCACGGTAGGTGAAGGTTACTGTTCAGTCCGCCCATACTTTCCCTCCCCATCTCGGTTGGTTTTCACCCATAATAATTGTTTGTTGTTATTTAAAAAAAAATATGAACGGCAAGAGGAAAGGTTATTATATAAGATTTCAACAACAAAATAAATTAAAATGATAATATGTGGAATTTCACCGTAGGTGAAGGTTACTGTTCAGTCCGCCCATACTATCCCTCCCCATTTTCACCGATAAAATATGGGACAATGAATATTCTGTAAGCAAGTGATATATTGGATTTTTCATTAGCTTTATAATGGTACATATATGGCCTATGTACGATCAAAACTTTTATTTTTCCTGAATATTTTTTGTCCGTCGCCGCTGTCACCCACTGGTAAATATTTTCGCTTCACTTCATGGTCTATTTTCATATAATTTAACGTTCGATACAGTTTTTAGATATTAATTTTGTATACCCGCAATGAATACTGATTGTTATTTACGAAGAACCAGCTCTCTACGACAAAAACTTGATTTTATATAAAAAAAAATCATACGCCTATACCTTACAAAGAAATAATTCGATCTTATCTTACCTTAAACTTGACCGTTGAACATAATACCTTTAACACCATATGTATTGATGATATCTGTCAGGCTGCCTGACGTTGTGGCGTCGTCCTCGTCGGGTCAGCCACGTGTCACCATCATAAGTCCATCGCCCCTCGTCGTGTTCCCCACGTGCCACGTCGGGGTACGGTTTTGACCGGAATTTTGACCGTTACAGCATTGACGTGGCGCCGTCGTGTTGCAACCGTGGTACCATCTGGCCCTGCGTGGCTACGACGTGTCACCGTCGAGGCTTCGTCGTCAAACGCTTACATCCTGTCACTGTCTCTGCCGATGCACCAATTTGTGTACCTCGGGGTACATCGGGACCAACATCGTGAATGTGTGAAAGTGGCTTAAAGCCACTTTCACACATTCACAATGTTGGTCCCGATGTACCCCGATTTGAATATCGGGACACAACGTGGTGCAATCCCCAACGTGTGTCGGGGTCGTCGGGGAGCGTCGTGTTACCCGCGGTGCGGGACGTGGCAAATCGGGCTTGGCCACCAAAGGTTTGGATTTGTTCAAAAATTTCGCACAATGGACTTTTGGCGTGGTACCATCAGGTAACATCGGGTACAACGTGTCGATGACGTGGGTCTGGCGTGTCTGCATCCGGTTTCATCGGCATCGACGTGGCGGCGTCGGGGTATAAAGTTATAATATATTACAGTAAAAGTCATGTAATCCGAATGGCAGAGGACCGACAGTGCTTCGGATTAGTGGAGTATTCTGACAACACTATAAATACGCACATGATGAATAAATAAAGACCTGATATGGTATACGGTAGGCCTACAGTATACCGTATATACCGTATATAATATTCCATAATCAACTTATATCAAACGAGTTAATAAGTTCAAATGAAAAATCAGTGTACAGGTATGATTACCGAAACACGTGTGTGTTAATTGTCGAGTGAGTGTGTGTGCATGTGCGTGTGCGTGTGCGTGTGTGTGTGTGTGTGTTATTGTTCTTGTGTGGCTATATTGACCGCCACTGATACACGGTATGCAATAAATGTTATTATAATTATGCTCTATGGAATTTAATTTCATTTTACCTAATACAGTAGTGTTTATAATAGTAAAAGCCAAAGGAAATACTAAGTGTTATTGATTAATTTAACACAAGGTAGTGTTTGTGTGGGTGGATGGGTTTAGATAGAGGAGATTGTTCCTGTGTTTTCGACGATTCCATCCTTACACAAGCTATGTTTATATCGATCCTTTTGCACAAGATAGGTTTATATCAATACATTTTACCTTCCTCAATTAGAGAAAATATGATTCATCACGAAGTGTAGCCTACCTGTGGAGATTAAACGCACTGTTATATTATATACTATATGAGATAATTATACCGGTACCGGTATATAGTTTTGTTATCGTTATTTTTATTTGCATAATAAATCACAACAATTTTTTCCGCTGAACATGATGGCGGTGTTTAGAATATGCTATCATCAATATTGGATTTTATAGAAATAAATCTATAACGATAGTTTTTTGTTTTTATAGAATCCCAGCCGCACCAAAATATTCGCTCTCAATTGGTTTTCACCCATAATAATTGTTTTTTTTTAATTACATTTTTTATGAACGGCAAGAGGAAAGGTTAGTATATATGATTTCAACAAAACAATAAATAAAAATAATAATATGTGGAATTTCACCGTAGGTGAAGGTTACTGTTCAGTCCGCCCGTACTTTCCCTCCCCATCTCAGTTGCTTTGCACCCATAATAATTGTTTGTTGTTATTTAAAAAAAATTATGAACGGCAAGAGGAAAGGTTATTATATAAGATTTCAACAACAAAATAAATTAAAATAATAATATGTGGAATTTCACCGTAGGTGAAGGTTACTGTTCAGTCCGCCCATACTTTCCCTCCCAATTTTCACCGATAAAATATGGGACAATGAATATTCTGTAAGCAAGTGATATATTGGATTTTTCATTAGCTTTCTAATGGTATATATATGGCCTATGTACGATCAAAACTTTTATTTTTCCTGAATATTTTTTGTCCGTCGCCGCTGTCACCCACTGGTAAATATTTTCGCTTCACTTCATGGTCTATTTTCATATAATTTAACGTTCGATACACTTTTTAGATATTAATTTCGTATACCGGCAATGAATACAGATTGTTATTTACGAAGAACCAGCTCTCTACGCCAAAACTTGATTTTATATAAAACAAAATCATACGCCTATACCTTACAAAGAAATAATTCGACCTTATCTTACCTTAAACTTGACCGTTGAACGTAACACCTTTAACACCATATGAATTAATGATATCTGTCAGGCTGCCTGCCGTTGTGGCGTCGTCCTCGTCGGGTCAGCCACGTGTCACCATCATAAGTCCATCGCCCCTCGTCGTGTTCCCCACGTGCCACGTCGGGGTACGTCGGGGTACGGTTTTGACCGGAATTTTGACCGTTACGGCATTGACGTGGCGCCGTCGTGTTGCAACCGTGGTACCATCTGGCCCGGCGTGGCTACGACGTGTCACCGACGAGTCACCGTCGAGGCTTCGTCGTCAAACGCGTACATCCTGTCACTGTCTCTGCCGATGTACCAATTTGTGTACCTCGGGGTACACCCCGATTTGAATATCGGGACACAACATGGTGCAATCCTCAACGTGTGTCGGGGTCGTCGGGGAGCGTCGTGTTACCCGCGGTGCGGGACGTGGCAAATCGGGCTTGGCCACCAAAGGTTTGGATTTGTTCAAAAATTTCTCACGATGGACTTTTGGCGTGGTACCATCGGGTAACGTCGGGTACAACGTGTCGATGACGTGGGTCTGGCGTGTCTGCATCCGGTTTCATCGGCATTGACGTGGCGGCGTCGGGGTATAAATAGTTATAATATATTACAGTAAAAGTCATGTAATCCGAATGGCAGCCGACCGACAGTGCTTCGGTTTAGTGGAGTATTCTGACAACATTATAAATACGCACATGATGAATAAATAAAGACCTGATATGGTATACGGTAGGCCTATACCGTATATACCGTATATAATATTCCATAATCAACTTATATCAAACGAGTTAATAAGTTCAAATGAAAAATCTGTGTACCGGTATGATTACCGAAACACGTGTGTGTTAATTGTCGAGTGAGTGTGTGTGCGTGTGCGTGTGTGTGTGTTATTGTTCTTGTGTGGCTATATCGACCGCCACTGAAACACGGTATGCAATAAATGTTATTATAATTATGCTCTATGGAATTGAATTTCATTTTACCTAATACAGTAGTGTTTATAATAGTAAAAGCCAAAGGAAATACTAAGTGTTATTGATTCATTTAACACAAGGTAGTGTTTGTGTGGGTGGATGGGTTTAGATAGAGGAGATTGTTCCTGTGTTTTCGACGATTCCATCCTTACACAAGCTATGTTTATATCAATCCTTTTGCACAAGATAGGTTTATATCAATACATTTTACCTTCCACAATTAGAGAAAATATGATTCATCACGAAGTGTAGCCTACCTGTGGAGATTAAACGCACTGTTATATTATATACTATATGAGATATACCGGTACCGGTATATCGTTTTTTATCGTTATTTTTATTTGCATAATAAATCACAACACTTTTTTCCGCTGAACATGATGGCGGTGTTTAGAATATGCTATCATCAATATTGGATTTTATAGAAATAAATCTATAACGATAGTTTTTTGTTTTTATAGAATCCCAGCCGCACCAAAATATTCGCTCTCAATTGGTTTTCACCCATAATAATGTTTTTTTTTAAATTACATTTTTTATGAACGGCAAGAGGAAAGGTTAGTATATAAGATTTCAACAAAACAATAAATAAAAATAATAATATGTGGAATTTCACCGTAGGTGAAGGTTACTGTTCAGTCCGCCCGTACTTTCCCTCCCCATCTCAGTTGCTTTTCACCCATAATAATTGTTTGTTGTTATTTAAAAAAAATTATGAACGGCAAGAGGAAAGGTTATTATATAAGATTTCAACAACAAAATAAATTAAAATAATAATATGTGGAATTTCACCATAGGTGAAGGTTACTGTTCAGTCCGCCCATACTTTCCCTCCCCATTTTCACCGATAAAATATGGGACAATGAATATTCTGTAAGCAAGTGATATATTGGATTTTTCGTTGGCTTTCTAATGGTACATATATGTACGATCAAAACTTTTATTTTTCCTGAATATTTTTTGTCTGTCGCCGCTGTCACCCACTGGGTAAATATTTTCGCTTCACTTCATGGTCTATTTTCATATAATTTAACGTTTGATACAGTTTTTAGATATTAATTTCGTATACCGGCAATGAATACAGATTGTTATTTACGAAGAACCAGCTCTCTACGACAAAAACTTGATTTTATATAAAAAGAATCATACGCCTATACCTTATAAAGAAATAATTCGACCTTATCTTACCTTAAACTTGACCGTTGAACGTAATACCTTTAACACCATATGTATTGATGATATCTGTCAGGGTGCCTGACGTTGTGGCGTCGTCCTCGTCGGGTCGGCCACGTGTCACCATCATAAGTCCATCGCCCCTCGTCGTGTTCCCCACGTGCCACGTCGGGGTACGTCGGGGTACGGTTTTGACCGGAATTTTGACCGTTATAGCATTGACGTGGCGGCGTCGTGTTGCAACCGTGGTACCATCTGGTCCGGGGTGGCTACGACGTGTCACCGTCGAGGCTTCGTCGTCAAACGCATACATCCTGTCACTGTCTCTGCCGATGTACCAATTTGTGTACCTCGGGACCAACATCGTGAATGTGTGAAAGTGGCTTAAGGCTCTTCTTAATCCACCATAATTGGCTTTTCTGAAATCTGGGATAAGTGTCGTATTCTCTTTAGCCTTTCCTGTCCATTGTATGTTAAATTGATTTATGACACTATTTCCTAGTGGTCTTCCTATCTCTGCATTTTTTATCATTTTTTCATTATTACTGAGACCTCAATCGAGGTTATTATACCTAGTAGGCGAGTCTATGAATTGAAATAAAAAACTATCCTGTACCGCCTCAATAAACTCTTTTGAATCTGAGTCGCCGATTTGATGCTGCCAATATCGGAAAATTAAAATCCCCATAATAATACACACATTGCTAAACCTTGATGCTATTTTCACTTCCTGCCATAAAGCTGTACCTTCGTTTCTACTCATATTTGGTGGTCTATAAATAACTCCAATAATTATGGTCTCACTACCTTCGCTAACCTCAACCCAAACACTTTCGTTATCAGTATTTAGTCTAATACCTGATTTAATACAGCTTTTTAAAGAACTCATACTAAATCACAGCAATTTTTTCCGCTGAACATGATGGCGGTGTTTAGAATATGCTATCATCAATATTGGATTTTATAGAAATAAATCTATAACGATAGTTTTTGTTTTTATAGAATCCCAGCCGCACCAAAATATTCGCTCTCAATTGGTTTTCACCCATAATAATTGTTTTTTTTATTTTATTTTTTATGAACGGCAAGAGAAAGGGTTATTATATAAGATTTAAAAAAAAAAAAAAATTAATAATAATAATAATATGTGGAATTTCACCGTAGGTGAAGGTTACTGTTCAGTCCGCCCGTACTTTCCCTCCCCATTTTCACCGATAAAATGTGGGACAATGAATATTCTGTAAGCAAGTGATATATAGGATTTTTTATTAGCTTTCTAATGTAACATATATGGCCAATGTACGATCTAAACTTTTATTTTTCCTGAATGTTTTTTGTCCGTCGCCGCTGTCACCCACTGGTAAATATTTTCGCTTCACTTCATGGTCTATTTTCATATAATTTTACGTTCGATACAGTTTTTAGATATTAATTTCGTATATCGGCAATGAATACAGATTGTTATTTACGAAGAACCAGCTCTCTACGACAAAAACTTGATTTTATATAAAAAATGTCATACGCCTATACCTTACAAAGAAATAATTCGACCTTATCTTACCTCAAACTTGACCGTTGGTTGAACGCAATACCTTTAACACCTATTTAATACCTATTGACGATATCTGTCAGGCTGCCTGACATTGTGGCGTCGTCCTCCTCGTCGGGTCGGCCACGTGTCACCATCATAAAGCCACTTTCACACATTCACGATGTTGGTCCCGATGTACCCCGAGGTACACAAATTGGTACATCGGCAGAGACAGTGACAGGATGTATGGGTTTGACGACGAAGCCTCAACGGTGACACGTCGTAGCCACGCCGGGCCAGATGGTACCACGGTTGCAACACGACGGCGCCACGTCAATGCTGTAACGGTCAAAATTCCGGTCAAAACCGTACCCCAACGTGGTACGTGGGGAACACGACGAGGGGCGATGGACTTATGATGGCCGACCCGACGAGGACGACGCCACAACGTCAGGCAGCCTGACAGATATCATCAATACATATGGTGTTAAAGGTATTACGTTCAACGGTCAAGTTTAAGGTAAGATAAGGTCGAATTATTTCTTTGTAAGGTATAGGCGTATGATTTTTTTTATATAAAATCAAGTTTTTGGCGTAGAGAGCTGGTTCTTCGTAAATAACAATCTGTATTCATTGCCGGTATACGAAATTAATATCTAAAAACTATCGAACGTTAAATTATATGAAAATAGACCATGAAGTGAAGCGAAAATATTTACCAGTCGGTGACAGCGGCGACGGACAAAAAATATTCAGGAAAATAAAAGTTTTGATCGTACATAGGCCATATATGTACCATTAGAAAGCTAATGAAAAATTCAATATATCACTTGCTTACAGAATATTCATTGTCCCATATTTTATCGGTGAAAATGTGGAGGGAAAGTATGGGCGGACTGAACAGTAACCTTCACCTACGGTGAAATTCCACATATTATTATTTTTATTTATTTTGTTGTTGAAATCTTATATAATAACCTTTCCTCTTGCCGTTCATAAAAAATTTTAAATAACAAAAAACAATTATTATGGGTGAAAACCAACTGAGATGGGGAGGGAAAGTACGGGCGGACTGAACAGTAACCTTCACCTACGGTGAAATTCCACATATTATTATTTTTATTTATTGTTTTGTTGAAATCTTATATACTAACCTTTCCTCTTGCCGTTCATAAAAAATGTAATTAAAAAAAACAATTATTATGGGTGAAAACCAATTGAGAGCGAATATTTTGGTGCGGCTGGGATTCTATAAAAACAAAAACTATCGTTATAGATTTATTTCTATAAAATCCAATATTGATGATAGCATATTCTAAACACCGCCATCATGTTCAGCGGAAAAAATTGCTGTGATTTAGTATGAAAATAAAAATAACAATTAAAAAAACGATATACCGGTACCGGTATAATCTCATATAGTATATAATATAACAGTGCGTTTAATCTCCACAGGTAGGCTACACTTCGTGATGAATCATATTTTCTCTAATTGTGGAAGGTAAAATGTATTGATATAAACCTATCTTGTGCAAAAGGATTGATATAAACATAGCTTGTGTAAGGATGGAATCGTCGAAAACACAGGAACAATCTCCTCTATCTAAACCCATCCACCCACACAAACACTACCTTGTGTTAAATGAATCAATAACACTTAGTATTTCCTTTGGCTTTTACTATTATAAACACTACTGTATTAGGTAAAATGAAATTCAATTCCATAGAGCATAATTATAATAACATTTATTGCATACCGTGTATCAGTGGCGTTCAATATAGCCACACAAGAACAATAACACACACACACTCACACGCACACTCACTCGACAATTAACACACACGTGTTTCGGTAATCATACCGGTACACTGATTTTACATTTGAACTTATTAACTCGTTTGATATAAGTTGATTATGGAATATTATATACGGTATAGGCCTACCGTATACCATATCAGGTCTTTATTTATTCATCATGTGCGTATTTATAGTGTTGTCAGAATACTCCACTAATCCGAAGCACTGTCGGTCCGCTGCCATTCGGATTACATGACTTTTACTGTAATATATTATAACTATTTATACCCCGACGCCGCCACGTCGATGCCGATGAAACCTGATGCAGACCCACGTCATCGACACGTTGTACCCGGCGTTACCCGATGGTACCACGCCAAAAGTCCATCGTGCGAAATTTTTGAACAAATCCAAAACTTTGGTGGCCAAGCCCGATTACGCGGTACCACGACGCTCCCCGACGACCCCGACACACTTGGGGATTGCACCACGTTGTGTCCCGATATTCAAATCGGGGTACATCGGGACCAACATCGTGAATGTGTGAAAGTGGCTTTAGTGTTGAAATATCTCCCTGTATCTGTTCTTCTAGATATACAGGTGTGCGTAGGAGAATTGTATAGGAGGGCGGGGGAAGGGTTTGGGGCAGAGGTCACTAATCCTCTTAGAGGATGACGACCTGACACCCAGACCTATTGTCATAAATATTTGTCTCCAATGTCAAACTTTTTGCATTTTATTACTATATTTTTCCTGTTTAGTTTTGTTTATAATTCATAACAATTTTAGGTCGCTTTCAATGTTTTCTATTTAGCATTGGCTTTGATTATTTCAATATTGTATTTATTTATTTTATTTTTGTCTTCAAAAGTTGTACTGTAGGGCGACAGCCATAGCGGGCATAGCTTTTACATATTGTCCAGCATTTTTCTTTGTATATAATCTACAATGTTTGTTTTTAATGGTGAATTTGTAAAGCCTTTATACATTATATATACAGTATATGTTGAACATCAGGGTTGATGTCTCGGATACAATATGCACTACACAATGAGGTCATCAGCCATTATGAACATTATGAACCATTATGTACATTAGAAAACTCAGACTGCGAGAAAGATTTGGGCGTGTTTGTTAGCAACGATTTGAAGCCTAGAAAACAGTGTATAAGCGTTCGTAACAAGGCAAACAGGATTCTCGGGTTAATCTGAAGGAGTGTGAGTAACAGAAATGCCGATGTTATCTTAAAACTTAACTTGTCATTAGTGAGACCCCATATGGATCATGCTGTTCAATTTTGGTGTCCTTATTACATAATGGACATAGATTCCTTAGAGAGAGTACAACGTAGAATGACAAAAATGATCCATAGTATTAGAAATCTTCCATATGAAGAAAGGTTAAAAAATTAGACTTACATTCGTTAGAGAGACGCAGAGTTAGAGGGGATATGATAGAGGTGTTCAAGTGGGTTAGTGGGATTAATAAAGGGGACATGAAAAATGTACTAAAGCTCAGTGATAGCGAAAAAACTCGAACAAATGGTTTCAAATTAGATACATTTCGTTTCAGAAAAGCTATATCTATCTAGCCTATATATATGTATTTATATCTGTATCTATGTTTATACACATATATATATATATATATATACGGTATATATATATATATATATATATATATATATATATATATATATATATATATATATATATGTGTTTTTCTTTTTCTATATGAGTGAGGGAGGCAAAAGGCAGAACTGCCTCTAGCGAGGGCCTCCGCCATAGTTGAAAGAGTGACACGGCCAAAATCAAGGGACGTTCGAGCCAAAATTCCTGGACACACAGAGTTTTAAGCAATTTAAGTCATAGGAAGAGGGAAAGACTGATTCTGGGAGAGAGTTCCAGAGCTCAGCTGTTGAATAGAAGAAAGTCTGAGAGTAACGTTTCACTCTTGGGTTGGAGTTGCACAGAGTAGGGTTGGGATTGTGTTGCAAGACGGGTACCACGTGCCCTACGTAAAGGAGGTGATATACATATATACAGTATATATATGTATAGGCCTATATATATATATATATATATATATATATATTATATATATATATATATATATAATATATACCGGTATATATATATATATATATATATATATATAATATATATATATATATATATATATATATATATATATATATATATATATATATATATATATAAAGTTTGGTAACAGAGTTGTAGATAGGTGGAATAGGCTACCAAGTGCTATAGTGGGATCAAGAACAATAGGGAGATTAAAGATAAAATTAGATATGCATATGGACGAGATGGGTTGGGTGTGAAGGGGATCTGTTAGGTGTGGGCCAATCGGCGCTCTGCAGACCTCGTTATCTGACCTCTGACCGTTTTGGTGAGGTCAGTCCTAATGGTGTTAGTGAACTGGGCTTATAATTAGAGTTGGGTGTGAGAGGGATCTGCCTTGTGTGGGCCAATCGGCTTTTTGCGGACTCTCATTTTCTCATGTTCTTATGTTCTTATAATTCTCTACAGAAAATGGATAAAATTGGATAAGGCTATTTTCCCATCCATAACGCATTTTGTGGGTTTTACCACCTCATGGTGTAGTGGATATATCGCAACCCCGATGGCAACCCTGATGGCCTAGTGCAAAACCTGGGGAAGGGATACATAATAATTATGTATATGTACTGTATATTCATAAACCATATTCATTGGTTATTTTATGTTTATATATAATCATATCTAGTACCGGGTACGGATTATACAAATTGAGAGAGATTTGCTCTCCAAAGAGATCTAGATACACTACACGAATGGGCAGTTAATTGGCAGATGAAGTTCAATGTAGATAAATGCAGTGTAGTACAACTTGGGAAATCGATAGACAATGCAGGATGTATATGAATATAAGAAACTCAGATATTGAAAAATATTTGGTAGTCATCGTCAACTGTGATTTGAAACCTAGAAATCAATACTTTAGTGCTCGAAATAAGGCAATTAGAGTTCTCGGATTTATATCTAGAAGTGTGAGTAATAGAACAGCAGACGTAATCATAAAATAAAACTAACATTAGTAAGACCACATATGGATTACGCCGTCCAATTTTGGTGTCCCTATTACAGAATGGACATAAGATTCCTTGGAGAGGAATGACAAAAATTATCCATAATATTAGAAATCTTCCATGTGAAGAAAGGTTGAAGAAATTAGGCTTACATTCGTTAGAGACGCAGAGTTACGAGGGGATATGATAGGTGTTCAAGTGAGTTAGTGAGATTAATAAAGGGGACATGAAAGATGTACTAAAGCTCAGTGATTGCGAAAGATATCGATCAAATGGTTTCAAATTAGACAAATTTTGATTCACAAAAGATATAAGCAAATATTGGTTTGGTAACAGAGTTGTAGATAGGTGGAATAGGCTACCAAGTACTAAAGTGGGATCAAGAACGATAGAGAGCATTAAGATAAAATTAGATAGGCATTTGGACGAGATGGGTTGGGTATGAGGGGGGATCTGCCGGGTGTGAGCTAATCGGCGCTCTGCAGACCCTGTAATCTTGTGTTGATCTTTGACCGTTTTGGTGAGGTCAGTCTTCAAGGTATTATTGAGTTGGGTCTATAATTAGGCCTTATAATTGGGGTTGGATGTGACAGGGATTCGCCTTGTGTGGGACGATCGACATTTTACAGACTCCCATTTTCTTATGTTCTCATAAGTGTTCCAGGTTTCACGCCACCTCACTGTAAACTGTCCACGAATAAACCTGTGACCAAATGTGTTTAGTTTGGGGGTGGACTATTAAGGCTGATAACATTGAGGTTGATCAGCCCTCTCGCCTAATTTTCAACCGTAGTTATTATATATATATATATATATATATATATATATATATATATATATATATATATATATATATATATATATTGTCACATTCCCCTGAACTTATATAACCTCAGTTCAGTTGTATGTGTGTTATAATAATTTACATAGCCTGTGTTATATTGGGAGAGAGCCATGTTTTCTCTCTCTCGCTCCCTGTATCCCTCCTGTCCAGCAGTGACTCATGGTTACCATGTGAGGGGCCTGGTAGAGAGGCTAGCGATCTCTTTAGCTGCCACGAGTATAATTACTTCTTTTGTTCAGCCCTTGGGGGATTGTTTTCGTTATCATAATTTTGCACAATGATATCTTGTATTTAGGTGATCATTTATGTATTGTTAATGAGAGCACAAGTGCCTAGTATAATTATGCAATCTAGTGACGCTTGGAGCTCTCACTTCTCGCGGCCAGGGGACCCTCGAGTGAATGTTCCCAAGGTCTCACCAACACTTCAGTCCCACCCCTCGTTATAGCAACATCATTGCTTCACGTGTTGGCTTGCTTCGTGTTTTCCCTTGAATACCACCGCATATTTCTTTTTGTTCGTTATTTGATTGGAGCATAGCAGGGGCTGGAGTCATATTGAGCATCTTGTTTTGTTTTAACATCTTTAGTTTAATATTAATTACTGCATTCAATTCTTCTTTGGCAATCTAGAATATACGCTTCTCCTTTTATTCCTCCATGTTCTTTTCCATTATTCTGCAGCATTGTTTCACCATTATTAGATGTGCATATTATTCATGGTTGATATCACGGGGGGATTGGGTGGCTGGACTGTTTATCTCTGCTTTTGTCAGGCCTTTGAGTACTGAGGTTGCTGGGCGTGTGATATGGTAGGCTAAGCTTTTTTCCACCACACAGCACCCTTTGACTCGGGTCTTATCCAACCCTTTATTGGGTGGCAGCCAGCTTCCAACTTCCCCAGGATATCAACCCTTGAGCCTTGTTTAATTTTAGCAGCAATACATTCGGTGCAGTTTAGGACTAGGGGTGGAGCCTGTTACTAGGTGAGGTTGTCCCCATTGTACTCGGTTGTATTGAGGTAACCCCAGATGATGTTGTAAGGGTTAAGTCATTAAAGTTGTTTACCCCTTACAACACCACCGCCGAGCTGTGCTGAAGAGAGCCACTCGGTGTATTATTAGACATAGGCTAGGGATAATAGGCTTGGCACAGAGGTTTATTGCACTGGACTTTCCATGGGTTTTTGCTCTGTATTGTTCTCAATTCCTAAGCAATTGGGTATGATATAGAGTGTTCTGGGAGTCTAGTAGTGGTATGGTTAGGAAATATTTGGGCAGTTTAGAATAACCTTAGAAGTTCTCTGGCATACTACACACACTGTGGACTAGACTCGGGGACAATAGATATTTTTGTGTCTCCTTGTTACTGCTTTAATAGAACAAAGAGGAAGATAACCATTTTTCCTAGTGAACCTGCGTGTCTTGGTGTTTGAGTCAGATATTAAGAGCGTGTCTGTTGCAGGGTAGTACGGTGCTGTGGGCTAGGCTATTAGAGCGCCTGGTTGCCCCGGCTCCCCTCGTAACAGTGGCGACCTCAGACCAGCATAGTGTGATAGTATAGAGTTCTTGTGGTGTGAAGCATTATATTTAGATTGTCCGTAATTTGTCTTGTAATTGAAAGTCTACGGACATAGTACTCTTATTTCATTAACCCGTGTCCACAACTATTGCTAAGATGTCGCATGTTGATTACATTCCTGTTCATATTGTGGGGAAGGAGGATGCCTTGCAGTTTATTACAACCCAACCTAGTCAAGAAGAGGTTGCTAGCAGGAGTAGTGATGAATTAAGACGTGTGTTGGAGGCGTATGGATGGAGCTGGTGCAGTGGTATGTCTAAGGCAGAGTTAGTTCAAGAGGTGTGCAAGTTGGCTGCGCAGCCTAGGGGTCCTTATTTTGAAGCTAGTACTTGTGTTGTGGATGATGGCACCATCCTGCATGTGCCGCAGCGTCCTAGCAGTCAGGTTAGCTATTATTCTACTGGGGACTGGAGTGGAGCAACAACTCCAGAGCAAGGTGATACTGTACTTAGGCAGTCTCCTACTATTACCACAGCACCTGCCACCACGCTTCCACCGTCAGCATTTAACCCTATCAGTACGGCCCCTTCATTTTCACATGGCTATGTTCATGCCCCTATGGCCAGTACATTTGTTTCAAGTTATGCTAGCAATCCCCAGTATCCTCCTCCTTCCCCCCATGTGTCGTGGGCCACACCCCAGCATTTCACTGCCACTCATACGGTGGCTGCTCAGCACAATGTTCCCCCATATGCACAGTTTCCTCCTATAACCCCGATAGGGTTGAGAAGGAGTCCAGAGCTTGAGCTCCAACTAAAGAGAATGGAGATAGAAGAGAGACAGAAAGATAGAGAGATGCAAGAGAGGATGGAGTTGAGAAACATGGAGATAGACAGAGAGAGAATGCAGGCAGAGAGAGAAGAGAGACAGAGAGATAGGAAGGTAGATTTGGAGAAGACGAAGTTGGAAACTAGTGGGCAAAGACGACAAGGGAATAGTGCTGGTCATACATCTAAAGAGGAGGCAGAAGAGGTGCTGTTGTCTCGACGGCTGAAACTCGTGCCGGCCTTCGATGAACTTAAGGTCACAGAGTGGTTCTTACGTTTTGAGAAGAAGGCCCACGAGTATCAGTGGCCGAGGCACCGCTGGGCAGCGTTGGTGTCTAATGTGTTAAAAGGCAAGGCTCTCGATGCATACGATCGCCTAGAAGTGCAGGAGCTAGAGTATGATGTACTTAAAGAGGCTGTGTTAACAGCCTACGAGCTGCGTCCCGAGGCTTACAGGGGGGCTCGGACGTGGAATGTGCCAGGTACCTGCGCGATACTCTAGCTAAGTGGCTGCATTCCGAGTCAGCTGGTACTTTTGAGGCGGCGTGTGAGGTTTGGCTGATGGAGCAGTTTACAAGCATAGTTGAAAAGGACGTTGGGGAAAAATTAAAAGAAAAGCGGTTTAAATCAATAAGGGAAGCAGCAGTTTGGGCTGATGACTTTGCACTAGCCCGGCGTGGCACGTGCATGGGGAGCATTGGTGACAGGAGAGACCGACCTGTGCACCAAGCAGCCACAGTATCAGCTCGCCCATCACCCAAAGGTACCACAAATAGGACACAACATTATACCAAGGCTGACAACCAGCAAGCTTCTACGGAAGTGAGATGTTATTTCAGCAAGCAAGAGGGTCATATTAAACCTCAGTGTGCTAAATGGAAAGCTACCCAGGAACCCAAGGCTGTCCAGTTGGTGGTGACATTAGGGGAGGTGCCTGTGAAAGGCAAGCCAGTTACTGGTGAGTTTGATACTTTAATTTCTAAACATAACTTCAAAATAGTTGACAGTTCTACTAGTAAAGATTTGAGAACTCTCGAATCAATACTGTATATATCAAAGTTAACAAGCCCCAGTTAAATAATATGTTGTCTGCCGCGCCCCTTTCAATTGTATATATGTTACCCTTTGCTAAAATTCTTTACCTGTATATTATACTTAATTTCTAATGATTTTGAATCTTTTTAACTTTTAGATCACTGATGATGACATCTAGAATATGTCGAAACGTTTGAAAATATGAAAATAAAGATGTTGTTCGCTGCCTCACTTATTGTCTTATTCCTGCTGAAACTACGATTCCCTAAGGACAGACCCATCTCGGATACTACTATGAAATAGCTAGATTTAAAACAAAAATCTTGGGGGGACTCACAGCGCCCCCGCAAACCCCCCAGCTGATTAGACTCGCTATGTTCGCCACCCACCCTGAGGGGAGGGAGGGAGGGAGGGGGGGGGGAGGGGTGCAATTCTAGTGCTTGCCCCTAGGCGCTATTTACCCTAGCTACGCCCCTGTCCGGGGTGGCACCCAACATAGAGGCTGGAGACAGTTTAAAGTTCAAGTTGGCTCCCTACCGTATAAATCCTGCTCGACAGCCTGTCTTAAAAGCAGAGCTGGACTACATGTTGGAGAAGGCTCTGAGGGATAAGGGATATCGTGACTGCAACCTGAGCAGAGTGGCAAGATCCGTTTTTGTGTTGATGTTAGTGCATTATCCCAGATAGACGCCTATCCATTACCCAGAGTTGACGACCGCATCGGGGCTGCCACGTTTATCACTAAGGTTGAATTAGTGAAGGGTTATTGGCAGGTCCCGTTGCCTGAGAGAGCGAAGAGAAGTGCCAGTCTTGTGGTGGACTGGGCCGTTTATCAGTGTCGGGTGTTGTTTTGCTGCCGGAACTCAGTTTGGATGTGTGGCATGTTAAGGGCACTGATAATGTTATGGCTGATTGGTTGTCATGAGAGGGTATGTTATAAGGAGAACCCTCGCCGTTCAGTCAGTGTTGGTGTAGCCTCCTACTTAGGTTTGATTAGCATGTTTACGTCTGGTGCTTGTTGGTTGCCGTATGTAGCCCAGGGTAGGGTCGTAAAGTAGGAGTTGCTGTGTTTCTGTATAGAAGAAAATATTTAAATACAAAAATATAAAACTATAACAAACAAATACTAAAAAGACTGTAGTTGTGTATGTTTTGTAGTGTTATTGAAGTATGAGCAGTCTGTTGTTTCAAGATGCACCAACAGACTCCCCCTGGGTGTGAGGGTGTCACATTCCCCTGAACTTATATAACCTCAGTTCAGTTGTAGGCCTATGTGTGTTATAATAATTTACATAGTCTGTGTTATATTGGGAGAGAGCCATGTTTTCTCTCTCTCGCTCCCTGTATCCCTCGTGTCCAGCAGTGACGTCATGGTTACCATGTGAGGGACCTGGTAGAGAGGCTAGCGATCTCTTTAGCTGCCACGAATATAATTACTTCTTTTGTTCAGCCCTTGGGGGATTGGTTTCATTATCATAATTTTGCACAATGATATCTTGTATTTAGGTGATCATTTATGTATTGTTAATGAGAGCACAAGTGCCTAGTATAATTATGCAATCTAGTGACGCTTGGAGCTCTCACTTCTCGCGGCCAGGGGACCCTCGAGTGAATGTTCCCACGGTTCCACCACCACTTCAGTCCCACCCCTCGTTATAGCAACATCATTGCTTCACGTGTTGGCTTGCTTCGTGTTTTCCCTTGAATACCGCATATTTCTTTTTGTTCGTTATTTGATTGGAGCATAGCAGGGGCTGTAGTCGTATTGAGCATCTTGTTTTGTTTTAACATCTTTAGTTTAATATTAATTACTGCATTCATTTCTTCTTTGGCAATCTAGAATATAAGCTTCTCCTTTTATTCCTCCATGTTCTTTTCCATTATTCTGCAGCATTGTTTCACCATTATTAGATGTGCATATTATTCATGGTTGATATCACTGGGGGGATTGGGTGGCTGGACTGTTTATCTCTGTTTTTGTCAGGCCTTTGAGTACTGAGGTTGCTGGGTGTGTGATATGGTAGGCTAAGCTTTTTTCCACCACACAGCATCCTTTGACTCGGGTCTTATCCAACCCTTTATTGGGTGGCAGCCAGCTTCCAACTTCCCCAGGATATCAACCTTGAGCCTTGTTTAGTTTTAGCAGCAATACATTCGGTGCAGTTTGGGACTAGGGGTGGAGCCTGTTACTAGGTGAGGTTGTCCCCATTGTACTCGGTTGTATTGAGGTAACCCCAGATGATGTTGTTAGGGTTAAGTCATTAAAGTGTGTTTACCCCTTACAACACCACCGCCGAGCTGTGCTGAAGAGAGCCACTCGGTGTATTATTAGGACATAGGCTAGGGATAATAGGCTTGGCACAGAGGTTTATTGCACTGGACTTTCCATGGGTTTTTGCTCTGTATTGTTCTCAATTCCTAAGCGATTGGGTATGATATAGTGTTCTGGGAGTCTAGTAGTGGTATGGTTAGGAAATATTTGGGCAGTTTAGAATAACCTTAGAAGTTCTCTGGCATACTACACGCACTGTGGACTAGGCTCGGGGACAATAGATATTTTTGTGTCTCCTTGTTACTGCTTTAATAGAGCAAAGAGGAAGATAACCATTTTTCCTAGCGAACCTGCGTGTCTTGGTGTTTGAGTCAGATATTAAGAGCGTGTCTGTTGCAGGGTAGTACGGTGCTGTGGGCTAGGCTATTAGAGCGTCTGGTTGCCCCGGCTCCCCTCGTAACAAAATATATGTATATATTGTTACGTCCTGGGATATATAAACACTGGGCTCTTTCTATTGGACTAGGTATGCGGCAACAAGCAACAACGGAAAACGCTAGATCCAACCCTTATCTATAAACCCAGGCAACAAACCACCCTAAACCGTCAAGAGTCCTGCCTGGACAACGAGGTATCCTATGACTCGGTTACAGGGTGCACGCACTATAGACTGCTGATAGTCAAGCAGGCTATATAAAAGATCACACAATTAAGTTGACTTAAAGCTTCAAGGAAAAGATAGATACCGGAATTAAATTGCAGAAACAATTTAATAACAAACTAGAAGAAAGTACATTTAACGTTACGTTAATTAATACAACTAATCACCCCTGCGTGAAAGAAGGTGAAAGCAAACAGTCCTCAAAACATCGTACAGGTAGACAAGATGCAGGTTTCTAAACTGCATGCGGCTACTGTAGGATCTGATGCTTAGCAAAGAAAGTAAGTTACGGATTTAGAGAACTCTTAACTAATAAGCAGGAATAAATACTAGTGATAGGACCTACAGTGTATGATGGCATAGGTATAATTAAATAAAGGCAGCAACTCGCAACATAACCACATACAGGTGTGCTTCTCACTCTTAGTCAGGCAAGCCTGCTCGGACAGAGTCTCTAAGCCACACCCTGACTCACAATGCTCACAAAGACGGTAAACTGTGGCACAATAACAAGCATACAGATATAATAAGCCGCTAGCTGTTAATCTGCCAGGTGGCAGAGGTCTAGCCGGAAGGATATAGGCTTCGGATACCCGGGCTGAGCCACCTGCTCTAGCCTAGGGACGTTCCCAAGTCTGTGCGCCAAATTACTCTAATTGAAAGGGTGCTCTCTTGAGAGACTCAGATCCCAAGTATCTGACTCTCTCCTGGCGACCCTAAAACAAAAGCAAGACGTGCTAGTACCGTACAGTGCTGAGTGGACTAGGCAAGGGCCCTCACACAACACAACACTAGACACACAGGGACACAGACAAGAAAATGCCCCCAGACTCCCACGGGTATCCTAGTAAAGCCGTGCGGGTCCACAGGACTCGCACCAGCAGACTTTACTTAAAGGATCACAAAAAACCTCCCCTCCGGTCTAGCCCCTGCTCACCTGCCACAAGAACACACTAGCAAGCATGAAACCACCAAATATGAGACAACAAAAAAGCTTCCTAGGTCTCATTAACAATTACATCTCTGCATAAGGCCCAAAATCCTATCTAGTTATCTGAGAGCTCGTCGTTAATACAATAATAGATATAAGGTCTATCAAGGGGATGGGATAATTAAATAGATTGGTGAAGTAGTGGAAAGAAGGTATACAAAGTAAGAGAGAAAGTTTCTAAGTGGGGTTGAGAGGGATAGATATCAAGGGGGTCCGAAGGGTACGACAGTGAGGTGAGCTCTGAGTCTTGAATCTGTCTGGACCCCACCCTAGGCATGCAAAATACCTCCCATGCTGGCAACACTCAACACGGTTGCCGGGTCAAAATCCTCTACCCCTTGCGTGAGTCGAAACTAAGCCTAAAAATCAAATGCACGTGGCAACATCAGGCTCGTCCCAAGCTAGTCTCTCCGCGCACGCGCAAAGCAACATCCCCCAACCGGTCTCTCTCTCCCGCTCGTCTCCTCCCACTCTCACTAGACTTACATCTTATATATTATAATGAAATAATCAACTATCGAGAATAAAATATACTAAGATGTGTTGGTTAAGAATAAGGGCAGCTTCAAGCTGTGAAACAACATAAGAATATCCCAGACATTAGTTACATTGTCGTAGGATATATACTAAGGAAAAGCCGGCCAGCCGGCTGCCGCCAGCCGGTTTCTAAACGGCTGGGCAGCCGACACTCGCGCATGCCCGCACGTGGCTACTATGCAGGAGCGTCACAATATATATGTATATATATATATAATCTGTATATATAACGCACTACATGAAAATACTTTCTAATTGTTTACCAAATACAAAAAGTTCAATTGGTTTGCTAGAACGGTGAGAGAGAGAGAAAGAGAGAGAGTTACAAGGAATAGTTAGAATCTCAGAGATCTTGCGGTCCATTCCAAGGAGATACTCGAAGTGGAAGAAGAGAGACCGTTTAGTTCACTACACTCATTACAGTGTGTAAAGTACTATCTACTCTCTTCTTGAACTGCTCTACTGAAGAACTGCTTACAGTTTCTGAGGGAAGTTTGTTCCAGGTTCTATCTATCTCTCCCTTCTCTGAAATCTCCATCTTAGGAGATTTCAACGTTCACCACCGCCAATGGCTCTCCTCTCACTCTACTGATCCACCTGGTGAACAAGCCTACGTCTTTTCTATCATAAATTACCTAGAGCAGCTGGTCCAGCCACCCACCCGTATCCCGGATCGCTTCGGAGATCGGCCCAACATTCTCGACTTATTTCTGACTTCTAACCCTTTTTCTTATACTGTCAATCTTTTCTCTCCTTTGGGCTCCTCCGACCATAAACTTATCTCCGTCACCTGTCCTATCTCTTCAGTACGGCCAGCCGATCCTCCCAGCCGGCGGCGCTTGTGGCACTTTGGCGCTGCCAACTGGGAGGCTCTCCGGCAGTACTTCTTTGATTTCCCATGGAATGACTTCTGCTTCTGTGGCCGAGAACCCTCGGAAAGTGCTGAACGCATTACCGAGGTAATCCTCTTGGGCATGGAAGCGTACATCCATTTTCTTTCTTTCAGTCTAATGCAAAAAAATCTTGGTTTACTCACGCTTGTTCTACTGCTGTCCACAACAAGGAGGAAGTATTCAAACGGTATCGACGCCTTAAAACTCAAGAATCTCATTCTTCCTATGTTTCTGCCCGGAATCAAGCCAAATCTGTTCTTCGACTAGCCAAGCATTCTTTCATCAATAATAAATGCACTGAACTATCCAACTCTAGCTCTTCCCAAGCTTTCTGGCATCTAGCCAAAAACCTCTCCAACAACTTTTCTTCCTCGTCTTTCCCTCCCCTTTTCCACTCTGATGGCACAACCATCACTTCTTCCTCTGACAGAGCTGAACTCTTTGCTCAAACTTTTGCCAGAAACTCTACCTTGGATGATTCCGGTGCTATTCCTCCCTCTCCAACTAATGCCTAATATCCTAATCTCTTCTAAAGACGTACCTTCTACCCTCTCTGGGCTTAATACTAAGAAGGCGTACGGTCCGGACGGTGTTCCTCCTGTTGTACTTAAAAACTGTGCTTCCGTGCTGACCCACTGTCTAGCCAAACTCTTTCGTCTCTGTCTCTCCTCTAACATCTTTTCTTCTTGCTGGAAGTTTGCTCTCATTCAACCTGTCCCAAAGAAGGGTGACCGCTCTCAACCCTCCAACTATCGTCCAATTGCTCTCATCTCTTGTATCTCTAAAGTTTTTGAAACTATTCTTGCTTCCAAATTTCTTAACCTCTCCGCTGCGTACCCCCTATAGTATACAGCCACCCCTGTGCGGAGGTATTTAGACTGTGTCCTCCACTCAAATCGTCATCGTACAATAAATATCATTAATACTTATCCATATGCGCCTATTTTACGTTGATTATAAAGGTATTAACCCATTGGCTGCGGCTATGTTTGGGCTATTTAGGGCATATTCAGGCACTCCTGAATGATAAATCAAGCATCGGCATTAAATGAACTGTATTCTGCCGAAAAATAGGCGAAAATAGCTTCAAAATGAGACCAGAACGGGCCCCGTACGTGGTCTGGTTCACCCGCAGTGGTGCCAGTGAAACACGGGAAACCCGCTATTTGGTAGCACTCGCTCGCTTGGCTACACTGTTGTGTGAGAGAGAGAGAGAGACCCGCGCGAGAGACAGTCTACCTCAGTGAGCCGCTCGCTGCTCTGAGGGACGGAGGTGGGCCCCTCACGCTCCCGCCCACTGACACTCAATTTTTACGGTTTTTACAGGCTTTTAAAGCCTGGAAATTGCTGTAACTTGCCAGGACGTTCCAGAACGTCACCCGCAGCGAAAGGGTTAACCTGTTACAGCAATAAAACAAGTGGAAACAGCGTTTGGGTGGTCAAAATCGGCAAATTAGATCGGGAGTTACATAACTTAAGGCTGAGGCAGCCTGCTAGCCAGCCAGCCGTCATGACGGCTGGAGCAACACAGCCGTGTAGTTCCCTCTCTTTCACTCGCTGTGTAGCACATACAAGCACAGCTTGCTTATGAATAGCTATTGATAACACAAAAATATATCGACGAAATAAGGGAATAAGAGAGAATAGGTGATAATTGAAGGGGGGGGGGGAAGGAGGGGATTTGGAGGAGTGATATTTGGCATGGCCAATACAAATATATATATATATATATATATATAAAAAATATATATATATATAAATTGATACTGGGCTGGTTTACTGTAAATGTTTTTTTTTTAGGCCTTGGATTATATAAGGCTTCCCGCAGCGCAGCGGTAGGCCTTATATAAGTCTTGCCGCACTTGCAAGGTCAGTCTGGCACAAATCTTTAATTTCCAAACTGCCCTCCTTCGGTTTCTGTCCCTCCATCTGTGCCTTTGTCTCTAATTTCCTTTCCGGCCGTTCCATAGCCGCGGTTGTGGACGGCCATCGCTCAATTCCTAATCCTATCAACTCCGGTGTTCCTCAGGGTTCTGTCCTATCTCCTATTCTCTTTCTAATTTTCATAAATGATCTTCTCAACTGTACATCTAGTCCCATCTATTCATATGCAGACGACTCTACTTTACACCACTCAATTAGTTTTCCAGAACGCCCCAGCCAGCAGTCCCTCAAAAGTAAACGTAATGAAGCCATAAAATGCTTATCTTCTGATCTAGCTACTATTTCCAATTGGGGTAGAGAAAACCTTGTTACATTTAATACTTCCAAAACTCAATTTATCCACCTTACTACCCATCAGGAACCTCCAGAGGACTATCTCTTATTCTTCAACAATACAAAAATCAACCCTTCATCTTCCCTCAATGTTCTAGGTGTCTCTTTTTCTTCTGCTCTCACTTGGAAAGACCATATTACCAGTCTCGCTAAGGCAGCCTTCCAGAAGCTGGGTGTGCTCAACCGCCTCAAGGGGTTCTTTACCCCTGCTCAGCTACTTGCTCTGTACAGGGGCACAGTGCGTCCTTGTATGGAGTATTGTTCACATGTGTGGGGAGGATCCTCTCACACCGCACTCTTAGATAAAGTAGAAAGGAAAGCTTTTCGTATCATTAACTCCCGTCCACTCGCCAATTCTCTGCAATCTCTTTCTCTTCGCCGCAATGTTGCATCTCTCTCACTATTTTATCGCTACTACAATAATCAGTGTTCCTCAGAGCTTTCCCAGTGTATACCACCTCCTCTACGTAGGGTACGTAGTACCCGCCTTGCAACACAATCCCACCCCTACTCTGCAACTCTCCAACCCAAGAGTGAAACACAATTCTCAGACTTTCTTCTATTCAACTGCTGAGCTCTGGAACTCTCTCCCAGAATCAGTCTTTCCCTCTTCCTATGACTAAAATTGCTTAAAACTCTGTGTGTCCAGGCATTTTAGCTCGAACGTCCCTTGATTTCGGCCCTGTCACTCTTTGAAATCTGGGGAGGCACTCGCTGCAGGCAGTTATGCCTTTTGTGTCCCTCATTAACATAGAAAAAAAAAAAAAAGAAAAGTAGGACAGATCTTATGTGAACAAGTTTTCACAATTACTAGCCCTGAACCTCTTCAGTTATAACATCCAGCCATGGTTGAGTATTGTTTTCATAATGAAGCTATACATTTTGAGAGAGAGAGAGAGAGAGAGAGAGAGAGAGAGAGAGAGAGAGAGAGAGAGAGAGAGAGAGAGAGAGAGAGAGAGAGAGAGAGAGAGAGAGATAAATAAATAGATAGAGAGAGACTATAGGTAAGTAATTGTGAACAAAAGAATATGACGAGTGAGTGCTAACTCCGCCTCCAACCCTAATTAAGGGCAGGAGATTTTTTAGCCTGTGACCTCAGGTCACAGATGTGGGAATATCTCTCTCTTTCTCTAATGAAACGTAGTGATATTATACCTTTTTGCTAAAGTATTTATGCAATATATATGTTTGGTGATTAAACGTTTACATCAACTGGTATATATTTGTTTTGTTTTATAAATGCAGTATTTCATATTACAACTTGATATACTGTATATCTGCGTTTTTCATTGTTTTTTTTTTATCTAAGACCATGTTAATATATACAGTTCAATAGATCACACACAACTGTCAATCTGAGTTGTGGATTGAACCAAGATAGACTGTATATCTTGGAACGAACCAGTGTGAGCGCTGGTGGCTGGCCTCAACCAGTCACTACCCGCGCGCGGGCGACAGCCTCTCCCGTGTGGCCATTTCGGTTTGTGGCCATTTCGGTTTGTGGCCATTTAGGATTGTGGACATTTCGGAGTGTGGCCATTTCAGTTTGTGGCCATTTCGGTTTGTGGCCGTTTTGGTTGTGGCCGTTTCGGTTGTGGCCATTTCGGAGTGTGGCCGTTTTGACTTGAAAGCATTACCACCAACACCATTACCACCACAGTACCAACATAACTATCATCATTACCAACATAATTACCACCACAATCACCAATACCACCACTACCAACATAACTACCATCAACACACATTACCACCAACACCATTACCACCACAGTACCAACATAACTAACTCTTAATCCTTAACACTTAAAGAGCGGGGCCCGACTTAAGTCCGTATCTAAAAAGCAGCAAGTTAGGAGCATTATTAAGGCTTTTAAAGGGTTAAAATCGAGTGCAAATGGCCGGGATCGCAGCAGGCCACACGGCCGACACCCAGGGCTTACCGCCGCCCACTGACTCACGCTCCCTCTGTTCTCGAGAGGCCGACAGTGTAGCCAGTAGTGAGTGTAGCTGGAAAAAATATGCCGCTATACACAAATCTCCCATGTTGGTGGTACCACTGCATCAAAACGACGAGTGCTACGTAGCTCATTCTGGTCTCATTTTGAAGCTTGTAGCGCCTAGTTTTTTGCTGAATACATGTCTTTTCATGCAGATACTTGATTGATCATTCAGGAGGGCCTGAATATGCCCAAAATAGCCCCAAAAAACCCACTAGACGAGGGTTAAGTAATTCAACAATATATACAGTATATATATCTGTGGGGAGATTGTAGGCACCAGTCGATCAGGGCTAGACCCAGGTGAGGTTATAGGCATGTGATAAAGAGTCGCTGGAACTCCTGTTTCATTTGCTTGGCCTCTCTTACTGATTTTCTTTGTGCCTCATTAACACAGAGCAATCCAGCTAGCTCTCACAAACACCTCCTCCTCCTATCCACTTCACTACACTAAACATGCACACTACACATCATTCCTCCACACCAAAATTAAAACCAAATGATGAATTTTAGCCCAGCCTCGGAGTCCCCAGGAGGGGGGGACCATAAATGCCCCCTCACCCGCCCGACCTTCCCCTGACAACCCCACAAAATTACCTGGACCTCGGCCTGTTACTCTTTCTATTAATTTCTGCAACATTCGCGGACTTTCCTCTAATTTTCACTCTGTTGAACACCATCTCTCTTCCTACAAACCTGATCTCCTTTTCCTCACCGAAACTCAGGTGTCTGATGCAACATCCAGCAGCCCCTTCTCTGTATCCTACTTTCTCTATCCTAGTTTCAAAGCCAAAGGCGGATGTTGTGCATATGTGCACAACAAACTCACTTGCTCTCGTGTTCCCAATTTCGACTCCTCTGAATTCTCAACTTTATGGCTCAAACTTTCCTGTCATTCTCTTACTAAATATTTCTGTGCTGTCTATCTTTCCCCTAACTCTACCAACTTTCCCAAATTCTTTGACTATATAAACTCTACAGTGGAACACATTCTATCCATTTCTCCTTTCTCAGAAATCTCCATCTTAGGAGATTTCAACGTTCACCACCGCCAATGGCTCTCCTCTCACACTACTGACCCACCTGGTGAACAAGCTTACGTCTTTTCTATCCTAAATGACCTAGAGCAGTTAGTTCAGCAACCCACCCGTATCCCGGATCACCTCGGAGATCGGCCCAAAATTCTTGACTTGTTTCTAACTTCTAAACCTTCTTCTTATACTGTCGATCTTTTCTCTCCTTTGGGCTCCGCCGACCATAAACTTATCTCTTTCACCTGTCCTATCGCTCCAGTACGGCCACCCGATCCTCCTAGCCAGCGGCGCTTGTGGCACTTTGGCGCTGCCGACTGGAAGGCTCTCCGGCAGTACTTCTTTGATTTCCCATGGAATGATTTCTGCTTCCGTGGCCGGGGACCCTCGGAGAGTGCTGAATGCATTACCGAGGTAATCCTATCGGGCATGGAAGCATACATTCCATTCTCTTTCTCTCAGACTAATGCTAACAAATCTTGGTTTACTCACGCCTGTTCTACTGCTGTCCGCAATAAGGAGGAAGCATTCAAACAGTACCGACGCCTTAAAACTCAAGACTCTCATTCTTCCTATGTTTCTGCCCGGAATCAAGCCAAATCTGTTCTTCGACTTGCCAAGCACTCTTTCATCAATAATAAATGCACTGAACTATCCAACTCTAGCTCTTCCCAAGCTTTCTGGCATCTAGCCAAAAACCTCTCAAACAATTTCTCTTCCTCGTCTTTCCCTCCCCTTTCCCACTCTGATGGCACAACCATCACTTCTTCCTCTGACAAAGCTAAACTCTTCGCTCAAACTTTTGCTAGAAACTCCACCTTGGATGATTCCGGTGCTATACCTCCCTCTCCACCCTCCTCTCTCTTACTTATGCCTAATATCCTAATCTCTTCTAAAGATGAACTTTCTACCCTCTCTGGGCTTAATACTAATAAGGCGTACAGTCCGGATGGTGTTCCTCCTGTTGTACTCAAAAACTGTGCTTCCATGCTGACTCCCTGCCTAGGCAAACTCTTTCGTCTCTGTCTATCCTCTAACGTCTTCCCTTCATGCTGGAAGTTTGCTCTCATTCAACCTGTCCCAAAGAAGGGTGACCGCTCTCAACCCTCCAACTATCGTCCAATTGCTCTCATCTCTTGTATTTCTAAAGTT
Source organism: Paralithodes platypus (assembly GCA_032716605.1). Taxonomy (NCBI): domain Eukaryota; kingdom Metazoa; phylum Arthropoda; class Malacostraca; order Decapoda; family Lithodidae; genus Paralithodes; species Paralithodes platypus. The sequence continues at coordinate 24,171,556 of CM064495.1, forward strand.
TTTGAAACTATTCTTGCTTCCAAATTTCTTAAGCATTTCTCTTCTCATAATCTGCTCTCAGATCACCAGTATGGCTTCCTTAACCCGTACAGCCCCAGCGACGCGCCTGGCGCGTCGGCGATGTATGTAACGCACAGCCCCAGAGACACGCCTGGCGCGTCACCCTAATTGCGCCGACCGTAACCTCAGGTGTAGCCACTCAAGAGGGCTCAGATTTGTATGGGAACTGTGTACGTATCCCACGCAACCGTGCCGATGGTTGAAAACTCTCAAAGTCCACGTGCGTGCGCGTGAGCGCGCAATAACCTGGCTTTTTAGGGTAATTGCCTTCAATTTTTTACTCTTGTAAAATACGTTTTCGGGGGCTCTGTAGGACCATTCTTTAAGCTTTTTGAGCGGTTTTTCGTGGTTTTTCCTTCATTCCTAACCCATTCGCTATTGTTTCTGCAATAAAACCATTTTTTGAAAACCGGCCGGGTTCTGGTGAACAAACATTACAAAACTAGCCGGGGCTGGACGGGTTAAGGGTCGCTCTACTGGTGATCTTCTTTCATATCTTAATTAACTCTTGGTCATCCTCCTTTCGGGACTTCGGTGAGACTTTTTCTATTGCACTAGACATATCGAAAGCCTTCGATAAAGTCTGCCACAAATCTTTAATTTCTAAACTACCCTCCTTCGGTTTCTCTCCCTCCATCTGTGCCTTTGTCTCTAATTTCCTCTCCGGACATTCCATAGCTGCGGTTGTGGACGGCCATCGCTCACTTCCTCACCGTGTAAACTCCGGTGTTCCTCAGGGCTCTGTCCTATCTCCTATTCTCTTTCTAATTTTTATAAATGACCTTCTCAACTGTACGTCAACTCCCATCCATTCATACGCAGACGACTCAACCTAACACTATTCCATTAGTTTTTCAGAACGCCCAAGCCAGCAATTCCTCAACGACAAACGGAATGAAGCCATAGAACACTTAAATTCTGATCTAACTACTATCTCCAATTGGGGCAGAGAAAACCTTGTTACCTATAATGCTTCCAAAACCCAATTTCTTCATCTATCTACCCGTCAGGACCTCCCTGCGGACTATCCCTTATTCTTCAACAATACAAAAATCAATCCTTCATCTTCTCTCAATATTCTTGGTGTCTCTTTTTCTTCTGCTCTCAGTTGGAAGGACCATATTACCAGTCTTGCTAAGGCAGCCTCCCAGAAGCTGGGTGTGCTCAACCGCCTTAGGGGGTTCTTTACCCCTGCACAGCTTCTTGCTCTGTACAGGGGCATAGTGCGTCCTTGTATTGAGTATTGTTCACAAGTGTGGGGAGGTTCCTCTCACACCGCTCTCCTAGACAAAATTGAAAGGAAGGCCTTTCGTATTATTAACTCCCTTCCACTCACCAACTCTCTCCAATCTCTCTCTCTTCGCCGCAATGTTGCATCTCTCTCGCTATTCTATCGCTACTATAATAATCAGTGTTCCTCAGAGCTTTCTCAGTGTATACCACCTCCTTTACGTAGGGCACGTGGTACCCGTCTTGCAACACAATCCCACCCCTACTCTGTGCAACTCTCCAACCCAAGAGTGAAACGTTACTCTCGGTCTTTCTTCTATTCAACAGCTGAGCTCTGGAACTCTCTCCCAGAATCAGTCTTTCCCTCTTCCTATGACTTAAATTGCTTCAAACTCCGTTTCCAGGCATTTTGGCTCGAACGTCCCTTGATTTTGGCCCTGTCACTCTTTCAACTTTGGGGGAGGCACTGTTCTTACCAGCAATGTAAGCTTAATGAAAAGAAAATGAAAGAACTCTTAAGTATTAATATAAAACAATAGTATTACTTTTATCATAACCCAATTACTTAAAAGAGTTGCTTAAAGAGGCAGTTCTGCCTTTTGCCTCCCTCACTCACATAGAAAAAAAAAAAATATATATATATATATATATATATATATATGTATATATATTTCGGCAGTCTTAATAGTTTGTATTTAAAACTCAACAAGCATATAATTATATGTCTAAGAATTATTACATTACAGAGTACTAATCTAGTTTTGCAATTAATGCAAATATAATAAGAATACTCATAGTCAGAGACAACATGAGCCAAACTTTTGCTTATGCGATTGAAATCTTGTTGATACAGAGCACTTTACAAACGAATTTTGATGTAATTATGGGCTTACTATATCTATAGACATCCCTTTTGGTGTATGAGGATGACCTAGCCTTGGTCTGCTCGGCTCCCACGCTGCTCAAGGACAGCAGTGCCTACAAGCCGGGGTGGATAGCCTCCTCAGGTGGTTTTCAGATTGGGGGTTTGCCGTCAATGCGCAGAAGTGTGCGTTGATGTACTTTACCCATCAGCGCAAGCTCCCCTCCCTCCCTTCCATCCTCCTTTCGGGTACGCCGGCTCCGTTGCGCGCTCAGCACACCTTTCTGGGCCTCCATCTTGATGGCCCTGTTTTAACCTGGAAACATCATGTAGATTATTTGCGTTCCTGGTGTATGAAGCGGCTCGATATTATGAAGAGCTTATCGGGTGTCCGTTCGGAATGTCCTACTATGGTTCTATTCGGCGTATGTGTTAAGCAAGATCCGACATGGTTGCTCCGTCTATGGCTCGGCCTCCACCTCGGTGCTAAAAAAGGTGGATGTGGTGCAGCACACGGTGCTGCGTATTGCGTTGGGTGCCTTCCATTCGTCGCCGGCGGTCTCCCTCCACGTGGAGGCGGGTTCTCCTTCCCCTTGCTTGGGACCGTCATCACTATAACATCACCACCCTCCATCATGCCCTCTCATTCTCACCTTCTCATCCTTATAGCCTCCTCATCTCTTATGCCCCAGTTTTGCCTCAAGCTCCCTCCTGGCCCGTCCGTTCCCGATCCCCTTGCCTTGTCCATGCCCTCCTGTCCTACTCATCCCTCTCCTTGCCTCATCCATCCCCTTCTCCTTTGCCCCCTTGGTCTAACCTATCATCTATGTTCCACCTTTCCCTTCATGTTCCCTTTGTCAAGTCTCAAGATAGCTCCCATGCCCCCTCCCTTTTCCTGGAACTTGTCTCCCTCCGTTAAAGTACCGGTAATCACTTCCCTATTTATACGGATGGCTCCCACACCTCCTCCCCCCAGTCCTATTCTGCCGCCATTTATGTTGAACATCTTTCCCTTTGTTGGACTTGGCGGCTGTCCGGTTCCCGCACAGTTCTTGCCTCTGAATTTCATCCGCAATCCCCCCCCCCCCCCCCCCCCCCCCAGTCAGTTGTCATAATCTCTGATTCACAATCCTCCCTTGCCCTCCTAAGCTCCCAATGCCCAGTAACCCATCACTCCCTAGTCTTTCAGGCCTATTCCTTCCTTTGCTCCCTTGGGTAATCCAACTTTTCCCTCCATATTCAGTGGGTTACCTCACATGTGGGTATCAGGGGTAATGTGATTGTAGATTCTGTGACTTCACTGGCATGCCCCTTGAGCCCATCCCTCTCCCTCCCTCCTCCGTTTCCAGGTTAACTTTTGCCCATTGCCAGACACTCTGGGATAGCCTCCCCAAGAGGTGATCTCTCCCGCACCGCCTTTGGTCAGTACAGGCTAGATTCTGCCCCTCACCCTTGGTCCCGTTCCCCCCTCCGCCCCCTTGATTTTTTTTTTTTATTTTATGAGGGAGACAAAAGGCATTACTGCCTGCAGCAAGTGCCTCCCCCAGATTTCAAAGAGTGACAGGGCCAAAATCAAGGGACGTTCGAGCTAAAATGCTTGGACACACAGAGTTTCAAGCAGTTTAAGTCATAGGAAGAGGGAAAGACTGATTCTGGGAGAGAGTTCCAGAGCTCAGCAGTTGAATAGAAGAAAGTCTGAGAATATCGTTTCACTCTTGGGTTGGAGAGTTGCACAGAGTAGGGGTGGGATTGTGTTGCAAGGCGGGTACTACGTACCCTACGTAGAGGAGGTGGTATACACTGGGAAAGCTCCGAGGAAGACTGATTATTGTAGTAGCGATAGGAGAGATGCAACATTGCGGCGAAGAGAGAGCGATTGCAGAGAGTTGGTGAGTGGACAGGTGTTAATGATACGAAAGGCTTTCCTTTCTACTTTATCTAGGAGTGCGGTGTGAGAGGATCCTCCCCACACATGTGAACAATACTCAATACAAGGACACACTGTGCCCCTGTACAGAGCAAGTAGCTGTGCAGGGGTAAAGAACCCCTTGAGGCGGTTGAGCACACCCAGCTTCTGGAAGGCTGCCTTAGCGAGACTGGTAATATGGTCTTTCCAAGTGAGAGCAGAAGAAAAAGAGACACCGAGAACATTGAGGGAAGATGTAGGGTTGATTTTTGTATTGTTGAAGAATGGAGGTTCCTGACGGGTAGTAAGATGGATAAATTGTGTTTTGGAAGCATTACATGTAACAAGGTTTTCTCTACCCCAATTGGAAATAGTAGCTAGATCAGAAGATAAGCATTTTATGGCTTCATTACGTTTACTATTGAGGGACTGCTGGCTGGGGCATTCTGGAAAACTAATTGAGTGGTGTAAAGTAGAGTCGTCTACATATGAATGGATGGGACTAGATGTACAGTTGAGAAGATCATTTATGAAAATTAGAAAGAGAATAGAAGATAGGACAGAACCCTGAGGAACACCGGAGTTGATAGGATGAGTAATTGAGCGATGGCCGTCCACAACCACAGCTATGGAACGGCCGTAAAGGAAATTAGAGACAAAGGCACAGATGGAGGGACAGAAACCGAAGGAGGGCAATTTGGAAATTAAAGATTTGTGCCAGACTCTATCGAAGGCCTTCGATATGTCTAGTGCAACAGAAAAAGTCTCACCGAAGTCCCGAAAGTTGGATGACCAAGAGTTAGTAAGATATGAAAGAAGATCACCCGTAGAGCGACCCTTAAGGAAGCCATACTGGCGATCTGAGAGCAGATTATGAGAAGAGAAATGCTTAAGAAATTTGGAAGCAAGAATAGTTTCAAAAACTTTAGAGATACAAGAGATGAGAGCAATTGGACGACGCCAGGAATAAAACGACACATAAATGGCACAAAATGTCTTAATATTGGCAAAGAATTGGGGCGACATGTCTTTAAATCACTAAACCAATGGGGCAAACGTCTTAAAATATCAAAACTAATGTGGCTAAACATGAGGGAGAATGGGGTCCAGAAAATACACCTCTTTAAGTGAAAGTATACCCTTAACTGAGCAGGAAATATGATAGCAATCTAAAATTACACAAGCGTCCGTGAACTATTGATTTAGCCTGAACAATGGCCTACACACTTAGCTGGTAAACTATTGTATGCTAAACAGCAGACAATCAATACTAATTAAGGGAAAACACTGGGACTCGTAGGGAATTATTCAAAGTATTTCATCAATGTGTCAGAATGTATCAATAATATTTGTATCACATTTTACTGCAAGCAATTGTACAGGAGGTGAAACACAATAGCAAGTTGTTGTTGTTGTTCCCTAAGCTGCCTGGCCGAACAGCCCCGAGTCCCTGAGGAAGGCCATGGCCACGGTTGGGCTTTCCCACAGAGCTCTCATTGAGTGTAGATTGTGTTGTTGGTGTAAGTGGTTGTGTGAAATGCAGTCTTCTATGATGTGTTTAATGGTATGGGGTGCTGTGTTACATCCCGGGCAGGTGTCGACGACGGAGTCATCCAGTCTCTTCTGATAGCTCAGAAGAGCTGGATAGTTTTTTTTTTTTTTTTTTTCTATGTGATTGAGGGAGGCAAAAGGCATTACTGCCTATAGCGAGTGCCTCCCCCATAGTTGAAAGAGTGACAGGGCCAAAATCAAGGGACGTTCGAGCCAAAATGCATAGTGTCCGCATCTCAGCCTGGCCAGGTGGACTCTGTCCTCGCGAGGAAGGGAGGATTCGGAAGGATGGATTTCGTGAGGTCGTGCTTGCAGCTGCGTGTTGTCTATGAGTGAGTGGATGGATCGGCGAGAGATATGAGTATGGATGTGCTTCTGGAAGTTGGTTTGGGGTGGGCAGGGAGGGAGAGAGGACAGTATTTGTGTGTGATACCGTGTGCTGGGTGTTGTTTTGATATTTCTTGGTGTCTGTGGGTGTGCTGCCATGTAGTGTAGTGGGTGGTTTTGGTTCGTGGAGGCTGCTGCCAGGAATTGAGTGCCTCTCATATCCAGATGGTACATCAAAGTCTATTATCGCAACTACATGTCATCTGACTACAAAACTGACGAGACCATAATGAGGGAGATTATCCACAAAAATATACTCCCCACCAACCCTGACAACAAAATTAAACTAATAATTTACTACAAGCCCGCCAAAACCTCCAACCTAGTCCTCCGAAGACGACCAGCCAATGCCAAGAGTAAGATGAACGATGATCATGTGGTATACCAACACACCTGTAACAGTGGGGACTGTGGGCCCACACCTATATTGGTATGAAACAAATTCGTCTGTCTCGTCATCTCACCCTACACCTTCAATCCAGAGCCATAAAACACCACTACCGAGCACCATACCACCAGGCCCTAACTCGCCTCGACTTAAACAAACACAAGACCATACTCGACAAGGAGAACGACCCCCGGCGACTTACCATCCTCAAAGCACTTTACCTCCAAGCCCTATGCCCTAACATCTACAATCAAACTCAGGACCTCCAGGGATTGCCCTCAGGAAAACGCCATAACCCTGAAGCCACGACAGGCACCCGCTACCACCACCCCCCTGCGCCGTCCACTCCCGTGCACTAGAACACCAACACCACCCCCAGCCAATCATCGACGAGAACCAGCCAGCGACTCACGAGGAGGCAACCCACCACCAATGACAGCCACCCGAGTGCACGGTAGCTCCTCCCACCACCCCGCTTGGGACCTGGAAAATTACATATATACCCCGACTGTAGACCTATCTAACCATTATCCCTATAGATACTAGCTGCGACTAGCGAAACGTTGGAATACAATCATGAACTTTGCTACCCTTATCCACCAACTCACTGAACCACAAAGATTACTTGTTAAAAATATTGAAAGTCCTAATAAAAAAACTTTTGAATACCAAATTCGCTACTTCTTTTAACCTCGTATGCCTATATATATACTGTATATATATATATATATATATATATATATATATATATATATATATATATATATAATTATATATATATATATACATACACAGTATATATATACAGTATATACACGTATAGTAAAACTCGCTAGGAAAATTGAAACAATGGAACACCAAGCTTTCATCTAATCTCTCAAGACATCTTCAGGGTAGTGAGTTATACTACATAATTTGATCACACGTATATTTTGTGATTTAACCTCCATATATATATATATTGTGACATACGGAGCCCTGTATGTTAATTTAAGAGTTAGAATTAGAGTTCAAGGAGCCAAACTACCCAAGTGGTGAAGCAGACTAGCGAACGAGCGAGTGGGCAAACCATCTCGCCCCATACCAGCATGCTAGCCTTCACACCTCGATGACCGATGCTATGACGTATGATCGACGCCAGGAGCTGTGAATGGACCTCGCACCTGTTATGTGATTCGAGGAGCTATGATTGGCGCCGGCACCACCCGCCGCCTCCTGATTCGTTCCTACACCATCATTGTTTGGTATATAAGACCCGAGTTGTGGGCATTCAAATCAGTCTCATTTGGAGTTGGGGAAGGTGAACTTGCAGCTGGAGGAAGACGGGGTGAAGTATTATTATGGGATTGTGACTGTCAGTCAGATTATATAAATGTGTGTTAAGTGTGTTCGTTGTAAACACTTATGTTATGTTGGTTAGTGAGATATGTGATTGGGAATTAACGTGAACGCTACTATTACGTGTTTAACTATTTGATTGCGAATTAACGTTAACGCTACTATTTATGTACTTAACTATTTGATTGGGAATTAACGTTAACGCTATTATTATGTACTTAACTATTTTAGTTGACTAACTTGTGGACTAAAGCAACTCTTTAAGTAATTGGGTTATGATGAAAGTAATACTATTGTTTTATATTAATACTTACGAGTTCTTCATTTTCTTTTACTTAAGCTTACATTGCTTAATGGTGCTTAGTACGGTGATGCTATTGTCTCGTATTAGTAATATCGCCTTAGACTAACTTGGCTGTGATAATATTACTTCTAGTGATTTCCTAAGCTGAAGAATATTCTTTTGCTTCAAAATATTATATTTTGCTTTTCATATTATTTGAGGGAGACCTGAATCGAATCTATGAAACGATCCTGTAACTTTATTTACTCATAATCAAACCTCAATGTTACGCGGTTAAGAAATAAATTTAACTAATTATTAAATATATATCTAACTTTTTATGTGACTTTGATATTACTCCTGATGATAATAATAATATAATACTATTAACGTAAGACAAGAACCAAGAATAATTACATTAAATATAAATTAAAAGGACATAGAAGAAAACTATCTATTCATTTCAAAGAGGGTAAGAGACAGAAATATTCTTACTTTAATATTTATCTTTCAAGACTTTTTATAAAATTAATAGTCCTTCTTTAGCTATACTTATTCGGTTCATAACCATAGCCTACTAAGCTTCGGTTAAATTAATAATTCTTTATAAATACTACATGACTTTAATTAGTTTCAGTATTTTTCATAATTAAAGAGTATCAGTCAATAAAGGATACTAAGTCCTAAGATCCAAAAGGAAAGGAAGCAACAACAGGAAATTATTTTATTAGATTTTACTTTTGTTTGCCTTCAGCTGACTGATACCTTAATATATCTCTGTGCTATCTAGATTCATCAAGTTAACCACTTGAGGATCAAGATACGTAACAGAAGAGTGGCGACCTTGCCAGGATTCGTTTCATACAGTTTCAATCTGTTCATTAACGTTTCACTACTTAAAATCAAATATTAATCATGCCTCAACTAATTAATGACGAAGATGCTCGAGTTTTCATAGAATCAGAACCCACATCCCCTGATATTGACTGTCTGTCAAAATCGAACTGAAAGTGCTTGCTCATATCTCCAATTAACTGTCTCAAACATGTCTAAAGTAGAGGTGGCTCAGACCATAAAAACCCACCTGTTCCCTGTAGAAGGCGGGGAGGGTGACGGAAGCAGTTGGTGGGATCCCGAGTAAACGTAGCCAAATTGATGAACAATTGCCACCTGGTTTGACCGGTGATCAAATATCCGAACTAGAACTAGCCAGAATGAAAAATAAATGCCGAAGCAAAGACGAACAAGCCAGACTAAGTATAGAACTAGCCAGAATTAATACCGAAGAAGCTAGCATAAAAGCCAGAGCAACGACCGAACAATATGAATATCAATATCGTACGGCTCAACTAAATGTCAATACAAATGCTCCCGTAATTGCTCCCCCTCTGGGATTAACTATGACTAGTGTCATTCCACCTTTCACTGAGGATAATGTGCAGGATTTCTTTGTTTTGTTTGAGGAAGTTTGCTGGAGGTATGACGTGGACAAGAGATCAATGGCCTTTTATGTTACAAACTGTTTTGACAGGGCAGGCTCGAGCCACGTATTTGTCAGAAGTAGCAGAAGTTAGGCAGGATTATGACAATCTCAAAGAAGCTATCCTAAAAACCTATCAATTGCAGCCTGAGGCTTACAGGCAATCTTTCCGTAAAAACCAGAAGAAAGTAGAAGAAACCCATAAGGTATTTGCCAGGACCATGACTAAAACTGTCAATCATTGGGTCAAGAGTAAGAAAGTCACAAGCTACAACGATCTGAAGGAGTTGGTCCTGTTAGAAAATTTCCTATGGAAAATTGATTCTTCTGTATCCTATCATTTAAAGGGGAAAAAGGTAGATTGTCTTGCTGACGCCGCTGACATGGCTGACACATACTTGCTCAACAACAAATTTCGTGGAAAGAAGCCCTACGATAATTCTAGTTCTAATTTTAAGTATCCCAATCACAAATCTGACAGACCCAGTCACAAGCTAATAACGTCTTCCCCAGCTAGCCAAAATAGAATGTTCCCCCAACTAAAAATGCGACTCAGGTCAATGGTAACAGAGGTGGGCCCCAAATAATAGTAATGCTCAAAGAGGGAACGTCCACGTATCCCCTAAAGTATGTACATTTTGTGGCATGAGAGGCCACCTAGCTTATCAGTGCTGGGCCAAGGAAAAAACTGCGAGATCGGGGCAGACAGTTGCCGCCGTATCTCAAATTCCATGTGTGCCTTTAATGCAGGGCTCCCGACAGAAGGAGTACCTAGCACCAAATGTTCCTTTAATGCAGGACTCTCGACAGAAGGAGTACCTAGCACCAAAAGTTCCTTTAATGCAGGACTCTCGACAGAAGGAGTACCTAGCAGCTAACGTAAATCATCTAGACAGGGGTGTAGTAGCATGTGTGGTGCAACCCACAAGGGTTAAACCAATAATAATTTCACCATCAGTGCAGGACAGTTACCGTCCCTTTATTTCATTCTGCAACGTGAGATTAAATGGTTGCATGCATGAGGTAAAAATTCTGAGAGACACAGGTTCTACTAGCACCCTCATGGTGAATCCTTACACTGAGTGCCCACCTGGCGAACCAGTTGGAATGAGAGGTGCTGGAGGCCAGTTTTATGCATACTTGGTAAAAGGCGAAATTGAATGTGAGTTACTACAGGGTGAGGCCACCATAGCTTTGTGTAGGTCCCAAGATATCCCTGTGCCTGGGGTAACACTCCTTTTGGGGAATGATGTAGCAGGTGAGAAGGGTCCGACCAGACCCCATTTTGTCACTTTCCCCTGTTAACGAGCCACTAACCGGTGAGCTCGACAAGGAGTTGCCAACTGTTTTCCCTGTGTGTGCTGACAAACGTTCAATGTCTCAAGTAGCAGTTCCCTCAGACAGAAATATCCCGAATGTAAGAGTTGATGAAAGGGATGATGAGAGTGTGAATGATGCTCCAACTGTGCCTGATGATGTGACTGAGGTGGATTTATCTGACACCTTTATGGCTCATCTTGACCCTAATGATGACCATGAAACCCCTAAAAATTGTCCTATGGGCCTGGTAGAGCTCCAGAGAGATGATTGTGAATGCAAGGAGTTAGCTGCCAGGTCCGTGAGTGAAGAGGAATGTGAGAAGGAGGGTGGTGATGTTTCTACATCAAAGGAGGAGTATTGTGGCGAAGATGGAGACCGCCACACAGACCAATCGAGGACGGGGCTTGGGACCTCCAACAAGAAGAAGTCCCCAAACCTTGTCGTAGAGATATAATGGAAATGGCACATTGTATACCATTGGCAGGACACCTAGGTGTGAGGAAAAAACTCTAGACAGAATCAGAGCCACTTTTACTGGCCAGGAATGCGTGCAGATGTAGTGGAGTTTTGTAGAGTGTGTCACACTTGCCAGATGACAGGGAAAACCCAATCAGAAGGTGCCTGTACATCCTTGGTGCCCTTGCCCGTTTTCGAGAATCCTTTTACTCGGGTGGTAGTGGACATGTAGGCCATTGCCTAAGACTTCCAAGGTAACTTTTATTTATTAACTATCATGGACATGGCAACTCGCTACCCAGAGGCTATACCCTTAAGGACTACCTCTGCGCCAACTGTTATCAAGGACTGCTCAAATTGTTCACCAGAATGGGTTTCCCCCATGAGGTGCCAAAGTGATCAAGGAACATATTTTACCTCTAACATTTTTCCAGCAGTCCCTGAAGGAGTTGGGTATCGAGCATGTAAAGTCTAGCACCTACCACCCAGAGAGTCAAGGGGTTCGCGAAACGATATCATCAGTCAGTTAACGGACTGGTACGTAAGTATTGTACAGAGACCGGAGTTGAGTGGGATAAGGGGGTACCTTTTCTTTTATTTGCTACTCGTGAGGTTCCAACTGAATCCCTGGGTTTTTCCACTAATGAGCTAGTTTTGGCCAACCTTTATCTGCCAAGTTCAGGGGCCCATATAAGATCATTCGGAGGGTGAGCATTACCGATTATCTAGTAACTACCCCAGACAGGAGAAAGCCCACGCAAGTATTCCATATAAATATGTTGAAGCCCTACCATAGGTCCCCTGCTTCCTCTCCTCCAGATTCTCCTACTGTGGCAGTGAATGTCAGGACCTGTGAGCAGCCTGGTGCGGACAAAATCTTCAGTTCTCTTACTGACCCGCAACAGACTGTTCCAGAGCCTGAAGGTATCCATGCAGACTTTGACTTGTCATGTAGCCTATCCAACTTTCAGTATAATTCAGTGGCTTTGAGGGAACTACCATTGAAACTATGTCAATCTTCCCTCTGATCAAGCGAACCAACTAATCTCTGTTTTATCTCGGTCTCCCAAGTGTTCCGTGATACTCCAGGGCTTACTTCTTTGGCCGTGCACGACATCGACGTAGGGGATGCAACTCCCATTAAACTATCCCCCTACCGTGTCTCGCCACAACGCAGGAGTATACTGCAGGTCGAGCTTGACTTAATTTTTTCAAACCAGCCGATCACAAGGGCCTTAAGCCAGTGGAGTAGTCCGGTCATACTTGTGCCAAAGCCAGGACGGGAGCCCTAGGTTATGTAGGTTCGATAGGCAATCAATGCTGTCGACACAAGAACGATACCT